>VYXD01011651.1:1046877-1164141 GCA_013397195.1 Hylia prasina | reverse complement strand
GCGGCCCGCCATTGGCTCGGAGAGGGGCACCGGGTCACGTGACAGCCATCGCGCTCCTTATAGCCGCGCGCCGGGCGCGAGTGGGTGTCTGGGTGTGCGAGCGCGCGCAGCGGGGCCGTGCGGGAGCGGCCGCGGGTGAGCGGGGCCGGCGGGCTCGGGAGCGGGGCGGGAAGGACGAGAAGGGGCCGCTCTCCATCTCGGTACAGCCGCCGCCACCGGCGGCCGCGTGGGGCCGCAAGCTTCCGTGGCCTAGTTTGGTGTTGGCGGGCTCCTGCCTCGCTGTTCCCCATTGGCCGCGGCGGCGCGCGGGGCGGGAGGGGCCCTGCGAGCTCGCCTGGCGGGAGCGGGGCCGCGGTTTGGCGTGGGTGAGTGTCCGCTTCTCCTCCAGCCATTTTGGGCGTGCGCCCGGGACCCCCATCCCTGCGGGAAGGGCGGTGCCCTACCGGCGCGCCCGCCGCTCCCGTCTGGGTGCAGCCTCAGGAGGGGCTCTGGAGCAGCCCACTGACCGCGCCGTGCGTGGCTGACTGCCTATAGCTGCCATGAAAGCTGATAATCCGAAGTAGTAGTGTTCTTTAACTAGTGTTTCCCGAACTTCGGGAATAGACGGATGCTGTATTAATTTTACTGTTTTTCTGTTGCAGCTGATCTTATGAATTCCAAAATGAAACAGAAACTGACCGCAGAAAAGTCCTCAGGATCTTTGCAGGTATAGCCTTTAAAGCCCTGATGCTTTAAAGCTTCTCTGTCCACTGAAAGAATATAATGGGGTCTGTTGCAATGTGCTTCTTCCACCTGGCTTGTGTCCATCTGGCTTGGGTAACCTCCTGGCAGACAGTGTGGCTGGGGAACATGCTGTCCTGTTTGGGTATATGTGCTTATGACTACTTTTTTGCCTGTTGCTCAGCAAGTCTTTTTTACTTTGACACTGAGCTTTTTGTCTTGCCGTTTAGTTTTTCAGGGTTAGTTTGGTTTGTTTGTCCTGACTATGTGCCTTTGCTTACGGAATCTGTGTGGCTTATGTCTAGGGGCTGTAGAATAGGTTTAGTAGGCTCTTCATTATGCGTGGGAACTTATCTGTCTTGTATTGAGCATGTTTTGACTGAAGTATTCAAGCAGGCAGTTCACTTCCTGAAGTCACCCCCATGAATCATAGTTGCCTTGGAATAGGTGGGAATGCTTAAACAATTCAGGTTTTCAAGAGTTAACTGATTAGGTACCAGCCTTAGTAGCTTTCTTTGGTAGATCTTTTAATGTAGGCCCTAATCAGGTATTATATACAGTACAAAACTGTATGTAATAGAGGCTAATAGTTCTTGTATGATGAGGCATAGTGACTGGAATTAAAACTTCATGTACTAATGAAAAGTGCCAATTGATAGGTCTCATTTATGGCAATCTTGTCCCATAGTGTCTCTAGGGTATAAATTGCTCAGTGCAGCCTTTTGCGTTTTCAGTATTGGCCAATAATTTCTTGGCAGAGTATAGTTAACTCTAATCCTAAGTAACAGCAAGCAGTGTCTGACACACGGTGTGATTCTTGTTCCCACAGCAGTTAATGTTTGTCCTTTAGTGGAACAGTAGGATAATTGGTGGCAGAAACAACCGTGGGAAAGGCGAGCTCTTGTCCTGTGAAGTACGGTGTGAATCGGTAACTTTCTCACGCTGGTGTGGCATTGTGTCCTGGCTGTTCTTGCTTGGTTGTCTGCCATTGTTTGCTGTCCCGTGGTGGCAGTGTAACCAACCCCATCAGAAAGCTTTGATGCAGGAAAGTGGCATTTATGCATGATAGGAAGGGTGATAAACATACTGGTTGGACAAAACAATAGCCTGTCTGGATCGAAGCAAGGAAGCTTTTGATCCCTTTTAATGGATAATCAAAGTAACACAGCTCTTTAAATGAACACTGCTTGATGGTGTGTTCACAGGTTACAAAAACTGCTGTTGCCTGAAGTGATGTGCCTTTACCCCACCTAACCTTGCAACTGCAATCACTTTTGTCCCTGTCCCCAAGAGTCTGAGACTGCTGCTCTTAAACTCAAGTTTGAGAGCTCCAGCTAAAGTCACTGGCCTTGAAATTAGAGTATTTCTGCTCAAATTCCTTTTTGAAAGGTAAATGTTTCCTAAGAGGCTGGGATTGATCATAGCTTCATGTGATTAAGGTCCATCTCTCCTACAAATAATTACATCCCCTTCCTTACAAAAGCCTTAATATAGGCTACGGTGTCATTTCTTTGTCTTGAAAAGATGGATTGTGTGTTACTTCAATGGAAGCAGGATGGATAAGTAATTTTCATGTGTAAAGAAGAGTGGCTACTGTCTGAACCATATTTTTCTTTTCAGAAGTACCTCACAGATACCACATGCAGTGCTGCCCCAAGACAGACTCTTAAAATGATTCAGCCTTCAGCAGCAGGTAGCCTGGTTGGCAGACGTAATGAGGTATGAACTAACAGATAATCTGTAGATACGGATTATTTCTAGTCATAGTGAAATGCTTTTGAGCTTTTAACTGAAAACTAATATATTTGAAAAAATATGTGCAGACTAGTATGACACAACTTAAGCTTACTGTTGTTCTAGTAATAAGCAATATTAAGACCTAGCAATTTCTGAGTTCTTTGGGTATTAAGGAAGATGTCTAAACTAGAACTATAGTGTGAAGAAAGCAGGAATCAAAGAGACTTACTTTCAGGCTTAGAAATTTGTATTTTTGTGAAGGCTGAGATGTTGCTCTGAACTTAAACCTGCTCATGTTTTATGTAGAAGAAATCTTCAGTCAGAAGGAAACTCTGGAATAATAAATCTGCCTCAAAGGCTTGTAAAGCTGACTTGTCTGTGGACAAGGAGCAAGCAAATGAGAATAATGTCATTCAAGCTGAAGATCTCATGATGAAAGGTATATGGTAATTCCTGAAATGTTTTCTTGCACTTAAAATGCACTTCTTGCACTTTTTTAAATGCAATGCTGCTGTTGGATGACTACTTGAAACATACTTCCTTTGTCATTTAGATAAGGGTTTTGTGGGTTTTTTGTAACGTCTAGCAGGAGTCGATGATACTTAGCCTCTACATTAAGTATAGCTGTCTAGTGTTTAAGAAGGAGTTCATGATAACCAGAAGCTGAGAAGCACTGTGTGCAGCAGCGTTAAGGAGTCTTGTAGTTTGTTATTTTGGCTGGGCTATAAGTTTTCCAGTGACTAATAATTAAGTTGAAATGAAAACCTGTTCTGGCACTGTGTTGTGTGTGCAGTTTCTCAGAACTATTATGCTCAGTGTGGACAGTCACACTTGGAAGTAACACTTCTGTCTTGCACAAAGCACACATGAAGAGCAGCATTTGTGACTGTGGCCATCTTGCAGAGCCTGCTGGCTTGCTTGAGGCAGCTTCCTGAAAGCACTGTACAGCCATTAATGCAGTGTAGGATCTGTAAACTTGTGCCACTGGTTGTAGTTCCACACCTAATCTTTGAAAACACTCTGTGGAGTGAGTCCTTAGTATCACAGCTCAAAGAATGCTTGTATACAGGTTAGATATCTTAAGGTGCTCTTAAGAAGTCTTACACAGACTTACTGTAGCCTCTAACTTCAGGAAGTCCTTCATCTCAGTATTGGAAAGAAATGGCTGAAGAAAGGAGGAAGGCTCTGTATGAAGTGCTTCAAGAAAATGAAAAGGTAGCTACTCAAAGTTACCTAACTGCTTCATCACTGGCTGTTGTCTTCCTCTTCTAACATTTTGTTATTTGAACTCAGTTGCACAAAGAAATCGAGCAGAAGGATGGTGAAATTGCCCGCCTAAAAGAAGAAAATGAAGAGCTCATGTCCCTTGCTGAGCATGTGCATTATATGACCAGTGTGATTGAGGTATTTAAAGCATTTTTCAGTTGATGTTGTAGAACAAAAATATGAGAAACCAGCCAAGGTCTTCATAATGAATTATGACTTCTGTTATATGTGCTCACATGACTCTTGATTTTAAATTGCTCTCTGACCTGTTTTCTGCAGGATTGCTCTAATTCTAGAGTCATAAAGCTCCTTCTAGGAGATGAATTTTTTTCTATCTTAGAACCTACAGGAGTAATGAGGGTACTAAGATGGATTAAACCTACTCTCTTTACAGAACAAGGTTTGCATGTTGGAGACTTTGATAAGGGAAGGAAGAGTTGGTTTTTCACTTTCTTGGGATGACTTAAATTCATGTGCTTAATAGGTTGGTACTGGCTGTGTCCTTTGAGAAACTAAACTTGGAACAGAGTCACAAAGTAGAGTGGTGAGAGGGAGCATTGTGGACTTGAAAGTCAGGGGTTTCTTGTCAAGGCAGCGCCAGTTTCATGGCCCCAAAAAGAGCCGTACACAAAGTCTCCAGGGTTCATAAACTTTTAAATTTCCTAACACCTCCTTCTGAGAATTCCTTGGGGCAAGTAGTTGTGTCACTAATTCCATGGCTTCTCCAGCAGGAGTGCATTGTTTGTAAGAGCCTCTGAAGCTGCAGTAAATATATAGATACCTTAGAGTGGAACCCTCACGTTCTGGCTTTGATGTTTTTGCAGGGATATGAAGCTGGGTGCCTGCCAAATCTAGGTTGATCAAGTGCTAGAGACTGCCGAGTCTTAAAGTTCATCTAGACTTAATGTAGCTTCATTATCTGTAACCAAAAATGGAGTGAATTGGTTGCGCAATAATTTTTCTAAAGTAAAACCTATGTGGTACTAGAGTAAATACTTAACTGGGAACCAGTTTCCCATATTTTAGGTTGCCTGAGATAAACAGTTCTTCCTGCTGTAGAACCTAAGAAAAACTTAACAGTCAACAAAGCAGATGTGGTGTGCAAGTTAAGAGCTGGTAATTTGAGTTGAACTTGGGTTTTAAGGTTCTTGTAACTGAGGAATGTTTTGACTATATCAACAGCCTCCAAATGAAGGTAATTAGTTTGCTTAATATGTAGAGTCTTAATTCACTATTTCATAGTTATTGAGTAGAAAAAATATTAAATTCACTGTCTTGTTTCTTTATAGAGGCTAACTGGGCAAGCACCTGACAGTCTTGAGACACTGGAGAGTCTGGCTCTAGAGGAATCCAGACAGGAAAATGAAGAGCATAACTGTGGAGATGAGGCAGACAGCCCTTCTGAAGAAGAGCCATCACAAGTATTGTCTGGCTTAAGGGAGAATAGATCAGATCTTCCTTCAAAGGAAGCAAACCATTTGCAACTGGAATGACAACCTTTAAATAGGCTTATGTACAAGGCTTTTAATTGCAGAGTTCCTCTTGAAAGATACAGTAAACCTCAGGTATAGAAACTCTTGTGGGAACATTCCAGATGTTGGGTTTTTTTAACTGGAATTATGTAGAAGTGGGAGAAGTATCTGAATACTGCATGGAAAATTTACTACAGGCTGCATGTAGTAGCTTGTATGAAACACAAATACTGTGTATTTCAACTGTTGTGTAAATACCTTTCTTATCAGTTGGTCTGACATGATATATGAAAATTGATAAATAAATCTTTGCATTACCAAAACAGCCTCTTAATTGATGGGGAGTGGCTAATCCTAGGTTTAAATCAATTATGACTACTGTAGATAGAAGCTTTCAAGTTTTGGGAGGGAATGCCTGGGCAATTTTTAACTCTTTTTAGATTTGCAGAATTCTTGAGAACAGAGTTGCTTTTCTGGTGGGTAGAGAGGGGGGGAAAAAAGCAAAAATTTGTGTGCTGTTGATGAGGTTTCAGAAAGTCAAGATTGGGTAATAAGAGTTAAAATCTAAAGGGCAGTTATATTTAGGTTTTTCAGGTTTTTTTAAATTATTTTCCTCTGCCTTCTAAGGAAACATTTTGCAGGCTGTGTAATGAGCGCTGAAGTAGGAAATACTAAACCATTCCTTTTAGTAATAACTTCCATTGGCTTATGAAGAGAAGGTGGTGTATTCTTGGTCCCAGTAGCAGCTGTGCTGAAAACTAGGTGGAGACAAAGCAGCCTATACTTCAGAGCTATTCTGAAAGGAAGGGTACTGCTCTGGTATTTACCAGGAGGTGAGACACCCTCTTACCACGGTACTTGGGTTCTGAAAGGTTTACAGGAATAGAAAGTGGTGTTGAAAACCTTGAGCACCTTACCTGGCATCTGCATGGGGTGTGATGGAGCAGGAGAGTAAGCTGGACACAGATTTTTCCAATACTGCGAAGTCGAGGTAGTTCTGTAACAAGGTCTTCTAAGGAGAGGTTTTAACAATAAGGCTGTTACCAGATCTTGGGTGGAGCTTAAAGTGGAGTGGCTTTCAGGAGGCAGAAGTGATTAGAAGGTTCCTGGATCTATCTAGCATTGCCAGAGATGGTTGCTTCAGGGTATGTGTGAATGACTGGAGCTATCAGATTGGCACTTTTATATTCCTCCTGTTTTACTTCCTGTGGCTGTAGGTAAGTTAATGGATGTTTTACAGCTGATTTCAGTTGTGACATCCAGGGAATGTCAGAAATCACTGTAGGAGGTAATGTTCCTGTCTACCATTTTACTTCAAACATGTTAGAAAATGAGGCATCACAATTTCTTGTGAACTTTGTAAACCCAAGGTTATGTCTTCCAATGTGTGCTCCAGAGGGTGCTTAGATGTATTCCTTTCCATCACAGCGCTGAAAAGGTGATAAAGGTGCTTTATCTTGCACTGATGCTGTCTTGGAAAAAAACCCCAAATTTGGGTGCTGGGCAAATGCTTTGTAGAGCAACCTTGGTTTTCTGTTAAAAAGTGGATAAGCTTGTCAAGTGATTTAGACTTCTCCTATCTCAGATTCTAAGAAACTTTCATAACAAAGTGGTTCAACATCAGTAAATAAGGAAACATAAATTTCATTTTGATATAATTGTTTTTGCAGTTCAATTTAAAGTTATTCATTATTAACTAATTTTTTTGGACTTGGCTTTATTTTTAAACATCAGGCATGTTGCAGAGGCAGTAGAAGGGAAGAAAGGGCTGTGGCATAACTAGCAGACCAAAATGAGACAGTGAGTGCAACTTTTCCATTGTTTCACTTCCTGCTCTGTGAACTGCTGTAGTACAGGTGCTGTTGTTGAAATAGAACTGACAGAAAGAGACAAATGCAGAATTTCTGTGCAGTGTCTGTGTTTCTTCAGGTTGATCAAGAATGCTTATTAGGTTTAAATCTTATGCTTTTTCTGGATTGGTTTTATTTAAATAAAAGATGTGACAATCCCTTGATGTGCTGGGTCCTTCTGTTGAAATTGACTGTGTACAATAAAATCATAAAATCAAGTAGTCTGGTGGATGTATAGCAGCATTTGGACCACCTGTAATAGAGTAAGTTTTTACATCGAAAAAGGCATGTGTCACTCAGTAATACATAGTAATGTTTTAAAGACTACTGTGGTATTAAATGCAATTTGTTAGCAGAGAGGATAATTTGCTGTATAAAGTGGAGAAAAACCTGTGATGCAGGAGGAGGCCAGGTCTGAGAGCCCAACTGCCACAGTAATAAAACCTATATACATGTTTTGTCACAGATGCATTGAACCTTGATCAAACACTATGCCTATTGTATCAGATGTTAATGTATAGAAAAGCTCTCAGCAGTTTTAGGATGCTGCAATAATTGCTGTTTAAAAATGTTCTAAAAGGATTGAGTTTTATTCTGAAAATTCCTGAGTAATGCTGTGCAGTAACACTGTGCTACATATTAAGTCTAGGAACTTTGTATTTATGTGCTAATGGCTTGTCAAAGGTGTAGATATTATACAGAGACTTTTGTGATTAGTTCTCTTACAAAGTTTCACTGGAACATAGCTATGTAGCAGCTGAAAATCAGCATCACTGAAGACAACCTTTATATCCAGCTGAATTAGAGAGAACATTCTATGTAGCACAATAAAACTATCAGTTCTGGAACCTAACTACTGAATGTGATTCTATTCAAGAAGTCAAATGCATTTGTGTTACCAACTCCTTTTTGCTGCAGAGGGCACAGATGCAATCTTGTCTTTCACTGAAGCAGCCTCAGGCTCAGTGGAAGTGGGATGTATCTGCAGTGTCCTAGCACTTCTCCCATAAAATGTGCATGGCTGAACAGGGCAGAATTTCAGCCATGCAAGAGTGAAGGGTGGGGAGGTGGGTCACTTGCAGGTGTCAAGATGTTTCAAGAATAAGCAGCTGTGCAGGGACAAGGAAACCATGGGGCAGGTGGAGTGTTTGTGTGAGGAAGAACTGGTTTACACTAAAAAGCGTTATTTTTGCTAAACACCCATTGTACTTAAGATGTGTGGAGAAATCATTTAGACCATAATAGCTACCTGTTTGGGCAGCTGAAACTCACTTGGTTTTTGGCACTGGATTGCTTAAGTGAGGGCCTGCAGCATTGTCCTGTGTTGCAACTTATGGTGTGGCCTCTGCATAAGCAATAAAGTTGGTCATAAGTTATTTTTTTCTAAGAATGTGTGATGCATATTCATTTACTTTAAGGGCCATCTCAGGTTGTTTTCAGAACTGGGTTTGAGAATTTAAGAAGATGTGCAAACTTTGCCAAGGCTGTGCTTTTTTCCAGCACTCCAGTGTTCTTAAGACTGAATTGCATTGTCATCAATGGGGTTTTTTTTTTCAGCAGAAAATGTTTGTGTTATTAATTTATCTCTCCATTCTTGTAATAACACAAAGCAGTTCAGAAACTGATAATGGTGTTATGAGGAACCTTAATTTGCTGCTGTTTGTTGAACTGCCTGTAAAGAAAGGTGGTCAGTTATGAGGACTCCTCTATCCTACCCTCGGGGGCACTGCCACCATTTGGAGCTGGGTGCTGTGGATCCTGTCCTCAGGACAATCCCACTGCAAAGCAGGGAGCCATAGGGTTTGGCAGTTGTATTGACTCCTAATTTTGAAGTCCATGTTAATCTGTGTATCACAGACTGCAGGATAGGGTGCAGCTGTAGAGGATAACTTTGCTGAAGGTCTGATGGATACAACAGCCTTGCCCAGTAGCAGTGTGAAACTGGGCAGCCTAATGTGGTGCTGCTGTAGCTAGAGTACTATAGAGGTGCTGTAGGTTTCTATTTATGAGGCCAAATGCTGAGACAGTGACAGCAGGGGAGGGGTATAAAAAGCACCACAGCACAAGGGAAGGATGGATACCTTTCCCACCCAATAAATCCCTTTCCCAAGTGCACTTCTAGCGAGCTGCCCATCTCTTCCATCTGCACTGCTGCTGAGCTACTTTGGTACGGGAATTTCTTCCTGACATACTTGCCTGGGGTGGGCCTGACCTTTAAATTTGCCCAAGTAAGGCTGCTGCAGCCCTAAGAGCTTTTGTAATTACTGCCTGCTGCTTCCTTCTTTACTAGTCAGTAAACATGAGCCTTGTGATGCTCACCTCTGTGCATCTGGTTTTTCCTACTCCACAAAGGAGTGCATTAACATGCCAGGAAAAGGCAGCGTTGTCAGCTCTGCAGGCATAAAAATGTACAAGCTATGAGACATAAATGGTTTGGGTGTTTTTATTTGCTTTCAGGTTTTGGCAGCTTTAAGGTCTGTTCACTTTGTCATGGCTGTCATGAATCCTGTTAGAAGATAGTTATTTGTGAATTTAGTTTTCTAAAACAGTATTATTAATGCTCCAGGTGAAACTTAGCCTGTCAGCCTCAGATACCACACCAGGGACTAAGGTTGAGCTGACTGCTCATACTAAAATTCCTGTGCATTTCCTCAATGACTTTATTCAGAGCACAATTTGCTCCTTCCTATCTGGCTCTTTTGAACTGAATGCATGATTTTTAATGGTTGTAACGGTGTAGCAGATCAATTTTAGACTAAGAAACTTCTCCAAGGGTGGCTTTAAACTACACTGAGATGAGATAAACCCTCCATGCGATGCAGTACCTCTATATGTGAGCTGCCCCCTATTCTCTGCAGCTTTGGCTCCCTGCTCCATAGGCAGCTCTACATTCCCCAAGGTGTCTGCTGTAAGCCTGAACGTTTGAAAATGGAAAATGAATGGAAGGAATGTCTTCTCTCTGAGGAGATTGTCTGCACAGAAGGGAGGAGTAATCAGTGCAAGTTTGGTAGCAATCCTAGACCCTCTCCAGCACACTTTGTGGAAGTCCCTGTGGAGCCTTTCTTAGTAAGTAGCTTGAATGATACACAAAACTGGCTTGCTCGGAACTTAAACTATGAGCCTGATAGTGAAGAGGCTGCTGATGGAAAGAGTGACTATACATATGGACTGATGTGCTTAGTAATTAAAAAATAATCTTTATTATAACTTAAATGTGATAGGAAATATGGTGAGTACAAATGCCACAAAACTAAAAGAAAAAAATTTTTAAAAAAAGTTACAAAAGGACACCTTGAAAGAATTCAACTGATGGGACAGGTGTAATATAAAAACCATAACATGGCTATTTCACCTTCTGCAAAAAGAGTTTGTATCCTTCAGTAAGCAAGAAAGCATTTTGCACTGTACAAAATGTACTTCTTTAATTAAAGGAAGAATATATATATTTATAAATATACAGATATGTACATTCTTGTAACATTCACAGTAGAAAAAACAAAACAAATGACCCCTGCCTGCCAAAGTGTTTGGCTCACAAGGTTTCCTTTTGATGTGAACTGTTTGCAATATTTTCTATGTTGTCTATGCAAATTTGGATACTTCAATTGACATCTAAATAGCATTTCATGCATAATGAACACAGTACAGGAACACTCTTCTGTTAAATTCTATTCACCTCCTCTGTTAACTTAAGGCTTGTAATCAACAGTTTGAAGCACTCGCTGTCTTTCAACCTTGCAGTGCAGGGAGGGGAGGTGCATTCACTTCCCCCTCTGTTTATTACTGCCTCCGAGGCCCACTTGAGTTTGTTCTGTTCTTTATATTGAAATCATTCTATAGAAACTATGCTCCACTAATTAGAATGTATAAAATCCAATCCTGCTTGCAACTTGCAGGACAAAATGATTTTGGGGACTCGTGCAATTAGCAGTATTCACTCCTTCCTCTAAGAATAAATAAATGCACTTTACCTTTTCATTTAGTTTTCAGAAACCTACATGATTGTTTGATCCCGCTGGATTAATGATGGTTTGTTGCTGGAGGGCAAGAGAGGGGAATAAAAGACCAGTGGAGGCATTTAGAATGAGTCACCAAAGTGATTCAAAACCTCCCAGGGTTTCCATCACGCTGCTTCTCCAGGCAAAACTTGTAGAACTTTCCCTGTATTTCATTACCAAGACACAGCTGAGAAAGCTGAGCAGTGTTTCCTGCCACTGGAGTGTTGCTGGGGACACTGCATGGCAGCAGATACTTCATTTGGGATTCAAGGGAGAACTTCTTTGCATGCCTGCTCCTGATTGTCCTTGTTAGATACAGTATCACATGCCTCAAGCTTTCACAACAACTTCAAGGAAGTAAATATAATAGGAAAATATATGGAGATGCCAAATTCTAAAAACCTCACAGAAGTCTGTTGAGGCTGAATAACTGCAATTACATTATTTGTTTAGAACCAGTCAAGAAAGTATTGTTCTTCAGCATCCAACTGTTCCATCATGAGCTGCAACGAGGAGCCAATAGGAAACCTTAAGCTGGACTTTAGATTCTGCTTTTCTTTAAGAAGTCTGTAAATTGCTACATTTTGGAACATTCTCATAGAATTCTTTAAAGTATTCCTTCTGTTCCCCACGCTGAAGTGCAGCTCCATCCTATTAGCAGGTTCTTTAAAAAGCTAAAAAGCTGTGGCAGCTTCAGTTCCACGGCGGCCTCCAACTTTAACAAATTCCCGGGGAAATTTGTCCAGCTGTTCATATGCCAGTCTCCCATCTTCACCTGAATGCAAAATGATAAAGCATAATAATGGATTATGTCACTGCCCAAGAACATTTAAAATACTGGATTCTCTGCTGTTAGAAAGTACTGATTGGCCAGGAACTTCTGCCCCTTCTGAAAATTTGTCTTATTAGAAGCAATTTCAGAAATTATTTGGAAAAGTTAAACATGCTCTGAATATTCTAATTAGTTGGGTTTTTTTTAAATTTTCCTGTGTAACTTGCTTGGTTATCTAAAGCCAAACAGAAGCAGATGTGGCTTGTATGGCTGGGTGACACTATCTGCACACTTGTCACACTGACTGACCTACTGTGCTTCTCAAGGTCTTGGCTGCTGCTGTGATGTACTTGAGGTAAATGTTTAGCCACTTCAACCTTGGAAAATATAAAGTTTATCCACCTCCCACTTCCTGGCACTTTAAAGAAGTGAGTCTATCCACATTGTTATTTCTATACTGCTGAAAAAGAGGAAGCAGTATGTTTGCTAAATATAATTGTCTTTCAGCCCCTTTGGGGCTACTGCCATCCATATATACTTTCAATAAGATCCTAATGTGTTGAACTGGCCATTAGGAACCAAAAATGGTTTCTGTATGTTGTCTAGAAGAATGGCAGAACAATCAGAGTTTTCAAAAGTGTCCCTGGGCTAGTTGTTTTATAACCTGAGCAATAACATGTCCAACAGCAGACTGAATTCCTGCTGAAGTGGTGAATGGAAGAGGGCATATTTGAAGGATTTGCATAATTGAAATCACACAAGGACATCTCCCCCATGGAGCAGAAATTCGTGCCTAGCTGAAAGGCCAGAAAAACACAATTTTTATCTGCCACTGAAGTACTGGTGCCTGGAAACTGTGCAGATTAATTCTCAATTCTTTCTGTTTCTCAACTTCTCCTTTGCTATCCTTCCTCTTACCACTTCCCACTCCAGACTCACACATTTCCAATTTCTCTCTTTTAGGCTCATTTTCAAAATGAATGATTTTTAAGAATTTGTATTTTCTGACTTAAGTCACTCTGTGAAGTTTTGTTCCAATTTATAGTCTCACATTTACATAACTCAGGTGTCTTACATGCTGCTCTGTTAGAAAATAAAATTAAAGCCTGCTCTAAACCAGGCAACTCACCAAGGGAGAGCAGGGTTTCGGATGCCACTTTTCTGATCTCTTCATTGTCAGACTGGCAGAGCGTGACCAGCATTTTAATGCTCTCAGTAGCCTGGAAAGTGCAAAAAGAACTGCATTAGCACCACACAGTACACTCTGGGGTTTTTCCACAACCTTGTATGGAAATAGTAACCATCCTCTGCACTGCCCTTCCCACTCCAAGCAAAGGGTTTTGGTGGACAGGAGGAATGAGGCTTCCCTGAGGAAGAGAATTTGGAGGAGGACCAAATTTTCCTCCCCTATGCACTATACACATAAATCTGGCAGACCAGCTCTGTCTGCCACTTCTGACTGTAGGATAGGTGAGGGGCTGTGGACCAAGGCCATAAAATGCCAAGGTAAGGGTACAGCAGGGAAAAGAACAGGAGACAGGGGTCGAGCAAATGGATTAAAAAAAGCATGTCAAGCCCGTGCTCACTAATATTTGCAGGCTTCTGCCTTGTCTCTGCTATTTTTGGGAAGAAAGTGAGGAATAATCCTGTTCTGTGATACAAAAATGTCAGGCATTTGGGGAGAGCAGCTGTCATGGTGTCTCTGGCTGGCTATTTAATACTACAAGAGAGATGAGTGAAAGGAAGGGCACGTACTGCCCCTGTGTGACACCTGGAAAAGGCACTGAGCCACAGAATCAGGATTTGTAGGAGCCCTGTCAATCCAAGGGGCACAAGGTCTGGTCTACATGCTCTGAATGAGGGCTTTGCTACCAGAGCCACTAAATGTCACCACCTTGTCTTCAGTGTGGTTGCTTGCGTGTGACACAGGGCGAGGCTGCACTGGGTGCATACTGGTGAGTACAGCTCAAATGCTTGTGAGTGATGGGGCCACAGCAACACACATCTTGCTGCAATCTGAAAAACCCCTCAGAGATTCAGTGGGACCTTGTGCAAGTGACATGGATTCAAATGTCCTTGGGTTACCCCATCCACACCTATCCATTGCAGCATTTCCATCTCTGAAGTAATAACTTCCAGCTACAGCTTTTTCTTTGAAGATCCCAATGATGATACTTTCCCTCAGTAGCTGTTTTCCCCAGCCATTCCCACTATTCAGGACTCACTGGAGCCACAGTGCTCAAGTTAAACTTGTCTAGCTCCAGTTCCCACCACTGGTTCCCAGTCTGAGTTTTCCAGAGCAATCAAAAACCCCACTGCACCCTGCATGCAGCAGAGATGTAATGTCCCTCACCACTGCCTCTCAGGGATGCCTGCTAGCTTCTCATTTAAAGGAAAAGTTTTTTCATATTTAAATAATACTGGATTATGTATTGGATGGCATCAATTGTGACTGGGATGAAGCTGCAGTTTAGAGCTGCCTTCCAGGGGACAGATTAGAGGGAGAAACAATCAGTCCAAAGTGCATCTGTCTCATGGAACACATTTTTTGCCCCAGTGTCCTGTAGCAGCCAGGCTTGGGTGGCTGCTGTCTCCCATGGCTCTGTACAACCAAAACAGAAATGCATTTTCCCACCCTGTCATAGGCCAGAGCACAAAGATGGTACCAGGTGCTGGCTGAAGCTGTAGTGCCCAGATGTACCAGTTATTTGTCACAAAACAAGCTGTGATCTCTCTTTTCTGCTACTGCAGCCCACATGCATTAAAGCTAATTTTATCCTGGGAAAGAATTTTTTTCATCCTTCACAGTCACTACTTTATGGATGATTGGTTTTTTTTCTCTGTGATGTGGAACTGAGTCTCCTGAAGTCAATATGAGAGGGAGGAAAAGGTGATATACAAAAGATAAAACTTTGCCAAGGTCACAGAGCCCAGGTGTTTGTTGTTTAGAAGGTTCTCAACCATTCGCTTTATCTGAGAAAGGATAGAGCACAGCAACACAAAACAAAAACACTACTGCTGCTGTTATTGCAATTTCTATTTTGATGTTGGTACCTATCAGATGTCCTTTCTATAAAGCAAAGCCAAGGACCCCAGTGTATTCCTTGTCTCTTACCTTGAGGTATCTTAGAGCCAAGCAAGCTGCTTTCTGCAGCTGGAGGTTGGGCTGGGTTAGTGCTTCACAGTAATAAATCAAGGCCTGAAAACAGATAAAGAAGAATAGCAATGAAAATGTCTGTGCCTCCATGGAGAAGGGTGGAGCATGGAGGTATTGCTACCCTGTTAAAGGGAGAGCAATTGCCTGCCTCCCTGACAGTGAGCATGTGGGATGGTACAGGGTGGGATAATTCCCTACAGCAGATCCAGGCCAGACCACTAGTCATGGATCAGCAATCTCAGGCCAGCTTTTGGTGAGGAAAAGTTCACATTAAAGTGAGATGCACAGTCTGGCACCTTTCACCTTACCATTTCATCATCACCATCACCAAAGAGCTTTGAATGGGCCTTGGAGTCTAAATATCTCAAGAGGTGGCCTTGAGACGGTCTCTTTAATGTATAATTAAACAATAATAACATTGATAATAATGAATTAGTTGGTATAGACCCCAGGGAGACTTAAAATAATGATTACAATGTTAGCATGAGTTGCTAGACCAGTTTACTGCTTGACCCTAGGAATTAGTAGCCACTACTGAGCAGCAAATCTCAGCAGCACTCAGCTGTACACTGAACTCATCTGCAGCAAAAGGCTGCATAGTACCCTCACAGAAGCCACTTTGTGGTCCTTCCTGCAGGTAGTGGACCAGGTATCAGCTATGCATGCCTGTTCCAGGAGAATGTTGTGTTTTCCCTGAGATGCTGCCTCCAGGAAGCTGGTGATGGAGAAGGATGGTATGAAATACTAAGAGGCTGCAAAAATGGAAGATGAAGGGGGAGGGCGAGCAAAGAGGGGACTGGATTGATAGACAAGAGAAGCAAAGACTGAGCTCCTTTTTCTCTTCTCTTTTCCTTCTGCCACTCTTCATCTCCCAGCTGCCTTTTCTTTTGTTCTTTCCTGACAGAGAACAAGGATAGTAGGGAAAGGTCTGCCATGAAAGGGTAGGAGCCAAACCCTAATTTCCTCTTACTCCTCCTTCTCCCCTCTATTTGATTTCTGTGTTTAACCTGGCCCTGCTTGTTGCATTTGGTATCAGACATAGACTCAAATCTTAGTTCTCACTCAGCTGAGCTGTGTTTGCCCAAGGCAGTCTGTCCCCTCTGGAAATGGTGGGGAGTCCCACAGATGGCAGACTCATTTGGAAGAAAAAAATCTGAGACCTACATCTTTGTGTGTTGGTGATGCTGTTACCTTGAAGCCTCGGACTGAAGCCAAGTCTGAGACAGGGCAGCAGAAATGCTGAAGTGTGGAAGATAGCTGGCGAGCACAGCAGTCAGGGAGTTTGGGTTCATACGTGTTTAGTGTAATAACAGGTAGAAGCAGACTGGCATAAAGACAGAAACAGCCCTGCACATGTGCAGAAAAATCAGACAGGATATCCCTCTGGATCAGTTTAAATCAAGTTTGGATCAGTTATTTTATATGCAGAGATATTTGAGACATACAGGTAGAAAAAAGTCATGATGACACAGGTCTCTCATGCAACAGGTGATTTTCTGCCACTTACCTTCTCCCTGAAGTGCCTGTTTTCTGCAGTTGCTGTCAGAAGTGATGCCACAGTCTCACTGACTTCATTTTTATTTTCATTGAGAAGTAAAGCCAAAGCTCTTAAAACTTCCTGCTGTGGTGGAAGATTATTGGAGTTTATTTTGGACACATTTTGCTGCAGTTTTCCATCCTTCACTGACTGCAGCACCTGAACCACAGACGCTGGAAGTGCAAGAAAAAGGTCCGTGTTACTTACTTGATCCACTCAGTATTTTGGATTGACCCCTTCCTCGTAGCAATCCTTGATTTGTACTACACACACTGAGGATATGAAAATATCTGAGCAACTGCAGCATGGCAGTGTGTCTGCATGGGGAATTGTCTGAGCTTTAAGCTGGGCCAGTTTCTCAGACCTTCTTCAAGTGAGGAGATGAGTAGATGGGCTGTGGGATAGTGCAGCACTTAGGCTTACCCAGAGCTAAAGGCCTACCTGTCAAATCTCTGCTTTCTGCTGGAAGATGCAAATTCACACTCCAATAATTGAAACCAAATATCCTTGCCACTGTATTAACTTCCAGAGCATATTTGTGAGAGCTTTTCCTGGATAGATTGATGTCTGCCAACAAGAGCTGGGGCTAATGTTTCAGAGGTGAAATGCCATTTTGCTTCCAGGCTTTTGAGCAAAAGTTCCCCTGGTATGCCCAAAAAAAGGGAAAAACTAGACAAGGTTCCTTAAACTCCCTCTCAAATAGAGAAGGAAACTTGGCTTGCCAGGGACTGCAGTCCAGCACACTTTGTGCAGCGTCTGCTTCTCTCTTTAGCTCTTGGTGGCAGAGCCTGCAAAACACTGAGGTGCTGTGATCGATCCCTTGGTTCCTGAGAATGGCTCCGCACTGCAGAAGGTGTCTCCATAACAGATGGTGAAAGACCAAGACATCATCCAAGCTGTGGGCACAGAAAACTTCCCAGACCTTGGGCTCAGCCCACCACCATCAGTCATTTCCTGAAAAACTGCTTTCAAAACAGGTTGGGTTTTTTTCCCATTTGAATATGGAAATAGAAATGACTGAGGGTTTGTCGGCATCAGCTCCTTTCCCTTGACATGTACAACAGGTGCATTCACTTAATAGCCAGGACACTTCTTTGTCTCTTTTCTCTCTTCCTTTTGTAAAACCAGCCTTAGGGCTGAACTGCTTTGTGTTGAGCTCAGAAGGACAGGGATGTACTCCCTAACTAGCCAGCAGAATTTATATACCCTACCTTCTTTTGCGAGCTGTAGCAAATAGCTTCCAAGGTCATTGACACTGTGGCTGGCAAAGTAGTTGTAATACTGAAAGACAGTGATGGTCTCAGAGGCCATGCTGGAGTAGAGAACAGGCTCTGTCCGGTCCAGGATCTGAGACACCAGGATCCTGAAGACTGCAGGCAGCCATGGACAAAGGGACAGGTTAGTGACAGCAAAAGCTGAAGGCAAAATTACACAGTCCACTTCAAAACCATAAAGAAAGAAATGCATCTGCAAGGCCAGGTACTTCCCAGTGTTTCTAAACATTGGGAACATCTAAACATTGGTCTCATTACCAGAGAATATCTTTGCAAGCATGAACCTCTGCCAGTGCAGCTAGTGCAGCTTCCTGTGCAATCAATGCAGCATCATTTCTACCTAAACAATATCCTGAATCATAATCCCCTCTCCACATACACTGCCTGTTACATCCCCACAGTGCCACTGAGGCAGGGGAGATGTGCACAGAGGCAGGATTTGCCTTTGCTATTTTTTATATTCCTGCACTAGTGTGGCATGCAGAAAGCTAGTCTGGGGCACTGCCTGTGAGAGCTGTAGTATGGACCAGGAAGAACACTGCCCTGTGTAGGCATCCACAGTGCAGGTGGCCACACCTGGGTAAATGAGCCTCCATCCCCATTCTGTCCAAGGGAGAGCTAGTCAGTATAGCTGGAGATTGATGTGTGGGATGTACCACACAAGATAAGACCACACAAGATAACACCTGTGCTCAGACAAACTCACTTGAATGTGAATTAATTTCATCCCAGTGCACTGTAATGGGGTGTGGACACTATATAGATACACAAAATTAAGTGCAAGGATTCCTGAATCACTTACAAATCTGTGTTTGGGAATAGACTTTCTTTCTGGTTAGCTCATAAACAGTATTTTCTTTTCTGTTAACCACACCTCTTTTTTTTATTATTATTATTATCTGGGGCCAAAACTGTTTCAGAGTTGTAGCATTAGTTTTCAAATGAGATCTTGGAACTGTGTCGAAACAGATCTCCGAAGGGTAGGAAAACAAAGCTCAGTACACAACTGTTCTCCATTTTGATGGCTAACACATTTTTTGCAGCAATTTGTACCTGTTTCTGCAAGTCCTGGACACTCCTCATTCACAGTGGTGGCAAAATTGATATCCAACTGCTTCATCATCTTGTCTGCAGAGGTGTGATACACTCCTGAAGGGCCAGTACACTTCATCCAGAAAGCCAGTAGTGACAGCTTCGTGTGGAACTCTGGAATTGCTGGGGAAGACGAGATGAATGATGAAACAAAGTCATGCTGGAAGCATCAACTTTGAGAAAAGAACGTAAGAATGGAGGAAATCTCACCCTATCCCACTGATAAACAGTTACTGTTTGCTGGGTCTCCCTGAGCCATTACCTTCACAGAGCATGACCATGTGCTCACCCCAGGTTTGTAACATGTTTTTTCTGTTTCCCATGGTAACGTGAGAAAATTTGCTCCTGATCCAGTTCTTGGCATTGATGTCTCTTCCTTTTAAATGGCACAAAATACTAGGAGAACATCACAAATGGTCTGCACAAGTCTGGTCCCTATCCTCGCACTGCTCTATAGCTTCAATTTTTGCCTAAATTTTCTGATATAGTAAATACACCTTGTAGTATTTACCTATTCTGTCAGAGTGTGCATGAGGGTTGACAACCTATGTTTGTCAAACTCTTCCAAGTATTAAAATAGATGCAAAAAGAAAAATAACTAAGAAGTTCTCCATAGAGATGAGTAAAAATGAAAATGTTCAAGAAGTTGTTTTATGCCTCTGATATTGTAATGCAAATCCTGCCTTTCCTCAGGAAAGAAAGGTGGAAGAATAATTTGGGTATTCAGAGGTGGACGTATTCCCACCCCATAATGCAAATGACACCTGTCCACCTTCTGCTGGATAAGCTGTCCTTTCTCTTCTCACTTGGAAAATTCTGCATACCAGCATGAAGACAGATGTAGGTGACACCTGCCTGGTTGTGTTGACTGCTGCACCTCCTGGTGACCCTGAGCCAGCCCTTGCTGCAGTGGCATCCCCTGCACTGCTGGTGAGCTCTGCACAGTGATTTTTTCAGCAGACACACATGCCCACGTAAATCCTTGTCAGAAGGAAAGCTCCTAAGCTGTTTCTTACCATCGGTAAGAGAGGTGATGTTTCCCAAGTTCTCGGTGCTGATCTCTGCAATATTCTCCATCACGAGGATCTGCCTGGACAGCTTATCCAGGAGGTCTCTTGTCACAAATGGTGTTTTACTGGAGAACACAATTTGCTGATGAAGACAAATGGGAAGAGACAAAAAGGAGTCATTGAACAAAAAAAGAAACCCAGACTCAGAAAAAAAACCACACAAAAAACCTCCAAAACACCTGAAATGCAATGACAAATTCATTGCTTGGAACCACAGGATCTCCTTAACTTAAAAATTTTTTGTCTTTGGGATATTTTTTGGTCTTAGTTGATATGCATAGTTGCTTGTACCTTCAATATCTACATCCAGATCCAGACACCTGAGTATCCAAGTAGCCATCCACCTCACAAAGCTAAAGAAACCCATCACCACAAGAATTAAAGCCAGGCAAGAGTATTAGTCTGACTTTCACACAACATAGGCTGTAGACTTTCAGGACAACCCTGCACAGAAGATGACCACAGGTTGCTCTTTCTCCACTCCATTTCAGCTTTGATCAATTACTTAGGTGCTTTTATTAATTTAATTAATTAATTAATCCTTGCTAATACTCCCTACTGCTGATATCTGCATCTTGTTCAGCAGTCTATGTAAATAATGCTCGTATCAAATCTGCTCCGTGTGTGGACGTGGTTCAGGTGCACCTCACTCAGCTGCATATTTACTGTGTACTCTTGTATTGAAACCAAAAAACCTCCCTTTTTCTCATGGTTGTGAGTCAGCAGAGTTTCCAGCTCAGCACTAAGGATGATGGAATCAGGCTCATGCTCCATTGCTTGAATGAGCCTTTGGGAAAATAAAGCTAATTATATCTAAGATGGAAGAGTAAAATAATTGTGAAGAGGAAGTTGCAGCATGTTTTGATTTTTCAAGAAAACCCTGATGACCTCGCTTACTGGATGTTTGAATTTGCATTTGCTGTGGGCTCTGAAAAAAAGCTACAGAAAAAACTCTCAAGTTGTGAGCATGAACTGACAATTTTGATGTCCCAGGGGGGCTGTCTCCTGCTGCCTTCACTGTGTCTTTTGCAGACAGAATCTCTCTGCCTCATGTGCAAAAATTCATCTCTGCTCTTGAACACTGCAGGCTCATCTGGGGCTCAGTTAAACAGTGGAGACAGGGCTCCTGTTTTACCTCTGAAGACATGGGCTGCTTTAACTGGGAACTGACTCCACTGAGGACCTCCCAGCAAAGCCAGCAGGAGTTTATAACCCAGAGCAGGGGATGCCCCTGTCCTCCACTGCCCTGCTCTGCCCCTCAGCCCTCCTGTGCCAAGTTCCCATATCAAGTCTGCTCTGAAATGGGCCAGGATGGAAATGATGGAGGCACTTCTGGCTGGGGTGGGGGCATCACCATCCCAGCCCAGCATGGTGTCTGTGCCAGCCCTGTGCTCCCACTGCCTCGCAGGAGCAGCGCTGACCTTGCCAGCCTGCTGGTACCCATGCTGCAGGCAGGAATGATTTTAAAATAAACACCCCAAGTGAGGCAGGCCTGGTACCTGAATGAGCTGGGTGCAATACTGCAGGTGCTTAACTATGGTTATGTCGAGGCTGTCGTTGCCTGTGGTCAGGGGCAGAGGGCTGCCAGCCACGCTGGTGCCCACACCCGTGTCCTCGGTGAGGGCTTCGCTCAGGTGGCCTCTGGCTTCGGGGTGCTCCGTCCTGTAACTGGGGAGCAGGGAGGGAGGAGGAGTCAGTGCAGGGCCGGCAGCTGCAGCAGTGACACACACACCCCCACACCCACACACCACCACATGAGCAAAGAGCACGGCAGAAGAGCTGAAAGCACACGCAAACCTGGTCATGAGCACATCACATCACAAAGGAGCAGGGCTGCCCTGGCTGCATACAGGAGGGACAGACCCATCTAGGGGACAGAGCTGTGCCCTGACTGGCTTGCCTTGAGTGATGTGATGCCCTCAACAGCAGGCTTAGTTACCCCGTGGTTACTGTCCCTTGGTGGCGACAACTTTCTCCCACCTGTGATGAATCACCTGCCCAGTGGCTCTGGATTATGCACCATGACAATTTGTACCTTCCCAAGCACTGAGCTGCTAAGAGCAGCTCTGTGCTTTCAGAGTCCTCCTGCTGCCAGATTTAAGGCTCATTGCAGAAGTAGAACCTCTGCTGAAGTAAGAGACATGATGTTTTCATATGCAGTTTTAGACACATTGTGTACAGCTTACTTTGCCAATTGTTTCTGCAAGAGTGTAGAGCTAGTCTTAGTGTGTTTTAAATCATTATTTCCAATACTGTCTTGTACAAATGATCCTCCCTGAGTTTAAATACAAAGCCTGAGGTCAGTCCCCAGATGGCAAGTGTGTTTGGCTGCAAGTTCAGAAGTTTCAACACTTGCTATCTTTACACTGAGTCACACACTTACACATCTAAAAATGGAAGTGGGAATCTGCACTGTCTGGGGATGAGCCAGAGGCGGAAAAAAGAAATTTTAATTTCTATTTTAACTGGTTGAAGCTCGATCCTTAAATCAGCACAGACTGGACTGAGGTCAGAGTGCCAGTTTAGCAAGCAACACAATTTCCCAATTTTTTTTTTTCCCCCCAAGTCTTATTTTGGAATGAGGACACCAGATGATGGGAACTGCATGGTGGTTGCTCTCAAATTGCTTTAAGCAAGCTGTGAGTAGTATAGCTCCCTGGCTGGAAAGTGCAGGCAGGGAGGGAACCGTGTTTCCTTCTTTTTTTCCAGCTCTAGTGCCGCTTACATGCCTGCTGGGCATCGTGTCAGCTCAAAGGATGCAAACATGCTTTTAAGATCTAATGATTGAAGCACAGCATCTTAAAGTCACACAACAATGGCAGGCCACTGCACAACACCACAGCTTTTTTGTTTTCTCTTTTTTTGCCTTTTTTTTTTTTTTGTCAGAAAGACCAAAAGTGATGAAAGAAGGGCAGGTAACACGCAGGGCCATGAACAGAGTACCAGTCATCACTCTTACATTCCAAAGGCAACCTACATCATGCTGCTTAAATCTGGCCCTGTGTTATTGTTACTGACAAGCTTAATCCACTGCAAAGACTCATTCGGCTAGAGAGAAAAGACAAAGGGAGGGGGGGAAAACCACAGAGGAATTAGTAATTACATCCAAGGAAAGCCAGGTCCAAACCTATGTCAAGGAAGAGGCTCTGCCAGTATTGATGTCAGCTTAATTTAATTTACCCTTCTCCTTTGGAGGACAGATTGCATATATTTGAACAGAGGGGGAAAAAAATGGTCCTGGAAACTAAAGATTTTGTATGCAGCAGCCACGGGGAGCCCTCTGACCCTAAAACTCATCAAGGATTAGTCAGTCTTCCTTGAATAAATTGTGCACCAGGATCCCCTGTTAGTGACAAAGAGCCAGGGTGTGAGTTTGGCGTAAGCACAGGTGGCAGGTACTACAAACTTACCTATTCTTCTCAATCTCAGTATCTGAAAATACCGAGTCTGCACCTCCTCCACCATTACAAACCTCCACACCACCACCATCCTCATCATCAAAGTCAGAGGTGTTCAGGAAATCAAAGCTTTCTAAAGCACTTTCAACTGTTAGACTTAAACTGGAGGACCTGCTTCGGCTTACTGCTGGCTTGCACTGCAAAGGCAGAACAAACCAATGAAAACCCCAGATATTAGCTACTACAAGAAAGATAAGGAAAAAAAAAAGATAAAGCTTAAAACTTCAAATTCTTCATTTTATTTTTAAAACTTCATTTTATTGGGTGTTTCATTTCAAGCCTTCATATTCATAGCATATACAATCAAAGCCTGAGAACTGGGAAAAGCCTTTCATTCCTCCTCCCCTCCTCATGCTACCCACTCTCTTCCCCAAAGGAAAACCCTCCAAGGCAAAATTCAACGTGTTTTATAGAAATGAGAAGTACTTCTTGAATCCAAGTTTCACAGCTCTTGGCATTTTCCAAAAGGAACGATGGGAATTAAAGCAATGGAAGTTGAAAGGGGAAGGCACATTCCTTAATTGCTGTTCTAGCTACAGAAGCCAATTTATACATATCCAGTGGCACTACCTGATTTATTCCAGACGTAACTCTAACAGACCTTAGCCAGGAATGAATTTGGTCCCATAGCTGCACTTTTATTAATGGAATGAGAGCAGTTTTGTGGCCTTTGAAGCCAAGTGGATTATCAAGGAAAAGCCAATAAGACATCACATTCCTAGGTGACAGAGAAAGGCAGTATTGTAACTCAGAAATTAGCAGTGCTAGAGAGTGGGGAAACCATCCCACCTCACTGCAGGGAAGAAATGCAGAGGAAACTTTGCTGTTGCTGTAGGAAGTATAAAAGACCCTGGCCCCATGTAGCAATTCATTCACATGCACCCACAGAATTGCTTCCAGGGTCATCCTGAAGAATCAGGTGTAACTTGAGGGATCATCTCCATTGGTTGGTGCAATGACTTCAACATCTTTCACTCTATGTGATTATTTGATCAGAAACAGACATGAGCCACTGATGCCATTACACAAGCCACATCCTCCAGTCCCAAGCAGGAGCCACGACTTTGTCTCTGCTCACAGAAAAATGCATTGGCCTCCGAGGAGTTCAGATTCAGCACCACCTGCTCTAGAGCTAAAGGGAGTTGAAGTTCTATTTGCAATTCATTTGCACACAATACTAGTAGTCATGCATTTGCACTTAGGATGTTTGTGTCCTTAAACTGACTGTACAGTCATTAGCTGATCAAACACACCTCCCAACACATCTGTGACAAGGATGAGTGCTGTATCCTGCCTCTTGTGTGGCACCAATGGTTTCAGCTTCCATTTCCTTCAGGGCTTGGTAGTGCAGCTTCTTCAAGCAAACACAAACAGCATGTGGGCCATATTCTCTGCTCATCTCATGTGGCCAAGAGAGGTTTCTTCAGCCACAGCCAGATTCCAGCTCAACCTTTCTGCATGAGGAGCCCATGCAGCCCCTTTCTGAATGGTTGCTGATGATGCTGAAACAGAGTCTGCAAGCTGATCAATAGGTGACACCCAGACTTCAACAGATCTGGAAGAGGCGTTCATCTCGAACGTGCAGGAATCCTGTCTGCACACATTCATCCTCTCTGCCCCCATCCCATGTCTCTCTGTGACCTCTGATCAAAGCAGCCTAAATAACAGCCTCCATTGTCTCTCTGCCCTTTGGATAGTTGACCTCTTTGTACCAAGTTAGAAAAATAGTAGTGGTACCTCTGCCTGCTCACGCCTCTCTAGGAATAAATAATGCAAGGAACAGGGGCTGCAGGATGTCAAAAAAAGCACTTAACTGGGGAAAGTACCATGCAGCTGTAAACACCAATGGAAATAAGGAGGTTAACAAAATTTCTTTTCAAAAAGATAATGCAGAAGAATTAATGATTCCCTGCTTCCTCCTCAGCCATGTTTTTGAATGATGAGGCTTAAATGACTAGCAGACCAACTTGCATATGAATATGAAGCATTTGAAATGATTATTTCCCATATAATACTGTTTGCAGAGTAATGTGTCATGAGTTATTATTCATGGGGGAGACACGAGTAACAGTAATCTGTAGTAAACATATTAACAACACACATGCAAACCCCTTCTGATTTTTAACATTATTCTCTGCATCTTGATGTAAAGACACACTGTCTCTCATTATGAAAGTGGATGAGGGAAAAAGGAAAAGGCCATGCCCAGGTGACATAGGGACAGCAACATTCAGTGAAACTCATGCTTCTAAATCCCTTTGGCAATTTGGAAAATTCAGCTTCTATGGCTACAAGGCCTGATCCTCAGCTCGTGTAGTTTTGCACAGCTCCACGGAGCTCAGGGGTAGTATGCTAAAGTACACCCACTGAGGATGTGACTCATAGATTTCAAAGGTAAATGTTTGGCTATACTTGATCTCCAGTATGGCACAAGCAATAGGTTCACAAATGGTGATTCACAGGGGTTCACAAAGCGTTCAGAGAAGGGTGTAATTTAATTACCCTTCTGTCACAGCACCTTTTTCTCTTTCCCCCAGGTTTTGATAAAAGATCTGTTGCTTGAGGACACAAAGCTATGATAAGCACATTGCTGACAAAAGTTTAAAAATGCAACGTTGTGTAAGGATGCTCCAAGCAGGAGCAAATCTACTGCTGCCAGGGAATTCTACTGTTCTCCAGAAAGCCTACTTTGATGTTTGCGAGGCAGGCGAGGAGATTCTACCTGCTCACATTTTCTTCAGGGTAGTATTTTCTGAAAATGTACTCACTTTTAGGATGTCATCTAGATGCATCACTTCTTGATCCAGGTCCTGAAACTCTTTATACTGCTCTTTATGTGGCTCAAGAGCTAAGAGAAGCCCTTGCAAGGCTTCCTCAATGCTTCCATCAAGATAAGACTTATATCCTTCTGATTCCCCACTAATGGATCCCTCACACGGCAGCCTCTCTGGGGTCAGGGGTGTCTCTGCTGATGTAAGCCTTTTGACCAGCTGCTTCGTGATGTTGCCCTCATAGGTATCCAGCTCCACAGGCTTGAGTTCTGAACCTTCATCCGTGTCCTGCAGGAGAGACACCGGGACACTCACTTCTACAAAGACATGATCGCTGCCAGCATCAGATATTTTTTGGCAAACTTCAGGAGCTGCCCTTGGGGTGTTCTTGCTCTCAGCCACTGCTCCCTCTCCGTCAAAGGACGGCAGGTCCTTTGGCTCAGCAACAGAGTCTCTGGGGGAGTCGCTGCTGCTACAGTCTAGGCTTGAGCTCTGGGAGGACTCAAGGGCTTGGTGCTGGCTGGAGGTCGCAGCGATGTCAGGGCTGGAGCTGACATGAGCAGACGAGGACTCTGCTGAGTTGGCAGGGGGCACGGCGTCTTCGTAAGGCAGCTCACCAAAAGTGAAGGAGAGAGGCCGCTTCTCAGTGGCCGCTGTCCCGTTTTCAAATACATCATCTGGCAAATTCGACTGAAAAGATAATAGGGAGAAGATATTTTTCATGCAGCACTGGAAAGAGGATAAAAAGAAAAAATACAGCATGTGCCCAGGAAAGAAAAAGGCAAGGAAAAAGATTGAAGAAGCATTCAAGACTTGAGAGATGGAAAAAAAATATTTCAAATCACACTTCTGCTTTCATCTGGCACAGGTCCTCAATTTCAGCATGAAAACTGCTGGAAAACCTGGGCTCAGCATCTCTCTGATAAATAGAGAGCTCTAGTAAATGATCAGAAGAGGGACGTGAATACTGCTCACCCTACTATATTCTCTCAAACAGCACTGCTCTAGTTCCTGTCCTATGAGTCTTTCTAATGGGACTGTATGTAAGCCACCTTGGCTGCATTTTCCTACTCATTACAGATTTCTGTTTTACTTATTTTCTGACTTCTAAAGTAGAAATTAGTAAAGTGTTACACAGTTTGCTCCAAAAGTTTCTCTAGTGTCATGGTGGTTAAATAGTGATAAGTACTGTGCTATTTCTTTGTATCCCATGTCCTGCACATGGCATGGATGTCTGGAAAAATTATTGAACAAGAATTTTACAGGAATCCCATCCATCATGAGTTTCTGCTGAAAGGAATCAGCAAAATTGATGTTGTATTGAGCAGAACATTGATCATTTAAGAAGCAAAACCAGCCTATGCACACTTCAGACTTATCAGGGGATATATATATATATATGTGTTTGTCTCTGACTGAAGTATGGGAAAAAATCACTACAGGAGTCACAACCTGCCTATTTGTTCTACAGACCTTGCTTTGTTATGTGGCCAGCTCATGGAAATGAATGGCATAGATGGAAGGCAACTACTATTTTGCTGACAATCTGCTGGATGGAACTGTAGGCATTCACATGTTGCTAGACTTAAGGTTTAAATGTCCAAAACCTTGATTTTTTTTTTCTAGTATTATTAGCAGCCTTTTTTCCCTAAACACAATCATAGTCAAAGGTTTATTTCTTCTTTCCTTGACATAAGGTATGCTTTTAGCTTCTGAAAGTCATGTTACTAGGCAAATGTAGCATGTCAATCAGTGTAGCAGGTGATTTTTAAGAACACTGTTGGCTTGTATTCCTGCCCTGCTCTCTGCCCACAGACAGTTGACTTCTGATCATTATCTCTACAGAAACCAAGAGGAATTTTGATTTAATGTGAGCCACATGAGCTCACAGTCCTGCCCTCTAATCAGTCAGCAAAATGAGTGAGTTGCAATAGAGAGCAACACATGAAGCATGCGTGGGAATGGAAATGCCACACAGGGACCAAAAAAATCCTTCACCCAATGAAAACCAGGACTCACATATAGCTCTAGCCCTGCTTTTGGGCTTAGCCTGAGCGATGGCAGGTCACTAAAAGAGCGACTGCGACGAAGCTTGTCAAAGAAAGTGTCTTGAAGAGCATCTAAGATTGTCAACTTTGGCCTGTCTTGCAGGGGATGCAGCCATTTCTTCAACAGTTAAAGCAAAGAAGGTGTGAGGAAGGGCAAGTTAAATGAATGCTTTATAGCAGAGTACTAAATTACAGGCATGGGATGCGGCACTTGTAAAGTTAGTCTCTGTACAGATGGCCTGATTAAGCATTCAGAATTTGATTCATGCAAAATGTAGGAACACCCTGTGAATATCTTCAGTACAGGGGCAAATTTTATCACAGGAGACTTAAAAATACTTGTGCTATAATAGTTGTTTAACTACTGTTGCAAAATGAAAACACATTTTTTAAAGATTATCCAAGTATCACAGCAGTCAGGCAGGAAGGAAAGGTATGCATTAATTGGCCACATAGTTTCAAAGATGCCAGGATCATAGTCACCTTCTTTGAGGATTAGCAGCTAGGAATGCACTTGCTTTTTAAGTATTTGTAATGGTAACCTGCTGGAACCAGGGAAAAAATAGCTTAGACATGTAAAGCAATGAAATGTTTGCAGTGTTTGAACTGCTCTAAGGTTTCTCATTGCATAAACACGAAGCCAAACAGAGCTTACGAAGAATGAGTGGTCCTTGAAGGTTGGTGTTTCAGGAGTGCCTTGACTGTACATGGACATTCTCCTCTGGAGAGCAGATGCCTTGCTCACATTTCCTGTGGATGGGGTCAAATCTTCAACATCAAAGGGGCTATGGATACACAAGCAAAAGGGGAGAAAATAAAAGGTTGTTAGGCTGAACAAGAGGGACTTTCAGGTCCATAGAAACCCCTTCTGAAAGGGTGGTTTATTAGCACATCAAAACCCAGAGGTAGCAAGTTTTTAAACTGAAGTGTTTAAAAAATGCTGTTAATTAGACAGCAGTCTCAGAAGTGTGGTTTTTGGTTCTGATAAAAGTGTTCTCTCAGAAATAATTTATGTAGTGTAGTCTGATGTTATTCTTCTCACATGAAAAGTATTCTTGGATTTGAGTTGCCAAGTGTCACACATACTAATGAGGAAGGTGCTCAACTATTAATAGAGCTGTTGCATTATAAAGGAAACCAGGAGCTGTTTGTGCTGGCTCCGTGTTTATTGCATTACAAGAAACAGCACACATGATTGTTAAAAGTTAAATGCATTAATGCTTCTTCAGAAATGACATTTACTTATTTCATAAAAATGCAGTGAGAACTGGGTTTGTATCCTAAGGCTACCAGCTCACCTATGCTGACCAATGCAAATAGAAAACACAGAGAGATTTCCCATCACTCTTGTGGTGTATGAAGCCCTTAAAAGCCAGCTTTTCAAGATGGGCCAGCTCCTGAACTTTGCTGTGCTAGTGTAAATCCATAAATCCAGCACTGATTTACAATGACCTTTTGGAATATTAAATATTATATATATATATATGAGCATGCAGATATATCCCATTTTTAAACCTTGAAGTAAGCTTCAGGCAATTCTGAGATCTACCATCACTAAGCAGTTCCCATGCCTTGTAACATCAGTACTTTCCAAACCTAATTTAACAGCTGAAACTAGGCTCAACCCCTTTTACCACAGGAAAAGCAGGCAAACTGTGGCTGACTATGAACTACTTCTCATATACCAAACTTGGGCCACAGTTCCTTCACAATGTCCCTTGGCAGGGAAGAATATGGAGAGAACAACCCACATGGACAAACCATTTTTCTCTGGTTGAATTTCTACAGCTGATTGACTGATTGGCCAACTGACCAAGTTGTTCTACTTACTACCAGGTGATCTCAAGGTTCAGCTTTACTGTGCCAAGGTCATTAATGTCCACTGCAACCACCTGAGGCCGAGCTGCAAACAGGTCTTTTGTCTCACACGTTACACTTCCCACAAGGATATGAGTAGCAAGCCCTTTAACTTCTGTGACCTGCAAGAGACAAGAAGAGAATATTTAGGACTGCACAAAGCATTGCGATCCTTAATACCAAGATAATAGTTTTGATTGCCTAGCCTGGCCCCCTTGCTAAAAAGCTTCTAAAATATGATTGTTTGTTGCATTACTTAAGGAAAAAATCTAGGGTTTGGTGGTGGTTTTGTTTTGGTTTTTTCAAGAAATGCTTAGTTGCATATGACCATGATTCCATGTTTTATTTATGTTTTTTATAGGAGTCAGAAGAGAACAACCATACTGGCTCAGACTAACAGGCTGCCTAGTTTCGTATTTGATATTTTCACTAATGATAACCACGGCCCAAGGGAAGAGTGAGAACAGGGAGGGCATAGAGTGTCTCAGCAGTTGACAAATTCCTGATTGGGAATCTCCTGATGTAACTTGCCTAATGAATAATTCCCAAGGGAGCTCCATTCCAGGTATTTCTCTCTTGTAACTCTGAAGACATGTAATTGTTTGCACCAAGCATGGCCTTTTGTGAGGACTTCCAGAGATCTACTGTTGCGGAACCACCTCCGTATATGTTGTTACAGGAAGAGTAGAGCACTATTCATATTTAGAGATGTATTTGCCTGGAAATTCAGAGTGACAGTTCTACATGAAGCTCCTACACAAACCAGCCTTTGGCTGTTTGCTTGAAAATCAGTTCTTGAGCCTTTTATGTGAAAGTGTTTGGACAGAGTCCAAAAAGGGAAGAGAATATACTCATTAACCTTAATAATACTGGGATTCTTGTGTACTATAAAAAGGGATTCTCTCCTAACTTTCCACCTTAAACTTGTGTGTTAGACTGAAGAGAGTGACTCACCATGTGTCACAACTTGCCTTTCATTGAAAACCTACTGTCTCATGCATTTGGGATTATTTTGGTTGTGGGTTTTGTAATCACCTGCATGTTTTTCACAAAGTCTTTGCAGTGTCTAAGTGGGCCATTTCCCCTAAGACTTTTAAGACATTCTTCTGTTTAAGCTACCTAACCAGGGACATTTGGAATGGTTTTTGGCAGCAATTTCTAGACAGGTGTCAGAGACTGGATATCTCTGGGTTGGAGGCTTGTTGGAAAGAAAGCACATGGACTTCCTGCCAGGAGAAAACTGTGTTGGGAAGCTGAGGGCAATGAAGAGATGGAACAGTGATCAAAAGACTCCAGTTTGAGAAGGAAATCTCTCCCACAGCTCTCACATACTGATTAGTCTTGTAGTATCTAAACTGGACAATACTACAGCACTTTAGTAGGTGTGTCAGAAATACTAATCATGGCTCATTTTTAAAGAGTTTAATGATCTGCTTCTGTGTTTTTGCTTGCAAGCAAAGGAGTCAGCATGCATACCTTAATGGAGATCAGTCCAACAATGAGAGGGAGGAAAACCATCTCTTCTCCATCCCAGCTTTGCTTGCCATTCACTTCTATTTTGCCTTTCAGCTTCCATCGCTGGCGACCGTAACGCATGAAAATCTAAAAAAGAAAAATCCTTTTACTATGTTGAGAAATCTGCTCTCACAAATATCAGAAACAGAACTGGGGAAAGGCTCTGAGAAAGGTTGGAAGAGTTAGTGGCATAGGTGCTGCCAATTAACTTCCCATCGAGTCAGAATGAAAAATCTACTGGAGGATCTCTATCTCTCAGCTCTCCTAATTGCTCCTTTTGATAGTGTATCCCTCACCCACGTTTTTAACTTCATGTAACTTGATGACTCATAACAAAGCTGCAAGGCATTTAATTCCATTTACAGGGAAGTGGCAGGGCAAGGGAGATTTGGGAGGATGAAAACACCCATGGTCTACCCTAACATCTACAACTTGCTGGATCTTCTGCCTTCCCAGGCAGGTGAGCTTTGAGCCATTCCCCATCAGAGACCTCTCCATCTGCAAGGTTTTGGCTGTCTGATGATGGAAATGAATGACAACCATAGTGCAGTAACCCATTTTGAAGCATCAAGAGCAGGAAGACCACTTTGGGCCAGCTGCGAGACACCTGCACCAACTAACTGACCCCACAGAGGAGGCAGGAGTGAGAGCAGCAGGAGTTATTTGTCACAGGGAATGAGAGTGGGAACTAATGAATCTATGATCAAGGCAGCCAGGAAATACTGTTTGAGGGGATCCACTATCAATCCACTGCAAATTTCTTGCCAGGTTAGTTCTGTTCTGGTAGAGCTGGAGGCTTGTATTTTAATCCATCTCTAATTAATAGGCTCCTGATGTCATCTACTGCAACACTGCAGTGACCAGAGATCCTGATGTAGCCTCACAGCATATAACATCTGGGTCTTGAGAAATGAGAGAAATTCAGTGTCTTTCTGCTACTTAGCTCTATGACAAAGTAGAGCCTATGCATTCAGTAAAGGATCCTGCAAGGATGTGTTCCATTTGCCCCACATGAATGGGATGGGAGATATGCTTTTTTCCCAGGAAAATTAGAAACTTTTGTCAAAAATAACATTTTTAAAAGCTAAAAAAGAAAAACTCATAGTACTTCGAATAGCCACCATCCAGTTCTCTGCATGTAAAATCCAGGACTTCTGTCAGATGCCCTGACAAAAGCACACATACAGAGAACTGCAAGGTTTTTCAGAGCACATATGGGAAAAATAATAGCTGTTTATTGAGGTGCTGTTGTGGAAAGGTTTTATTCCTCATGATGTAAAAAGCAGCAGAGGTATGCCTTCCTTTTGATTCTTTTGCTGTTTAACAAACAATAAACTCATGCACACATACCTCGTATTGATCTCCTGGGCAGAGCCGAGCGAAGCCAGCCAGACCTGAGAAAGAAAGACAATGGAGAGGCTGTGGGAGGGCCTGGGCTGCCAAGCAGGGCTGAGCCCAGAAGTGGGGTGCAGTGGTGTGCCCAGGGCCACCACTGCCACACTTGGACAGAAAAGAGCAACACTCTCCTGCAGCTCCCCAGCTGCTGTTCATATCCCCCTCTTACTGCTGCCTGTGCACCCTCCACACCAAGACAGCCAACCATCTTAATTTTCTATTTTCCTCTTTATTTTGTATAAAATTCATTGGGCTGTGGTTTCTTGCACGTGAAAGATTTGTACTTTCCAGCTTTTTTTTCCCTGAGAGCCTAAGGTTTCCTTTTATATAATAACTATAGAGAAAGGAGAAATTGCTTCCTGACATCATCTGGCTTCAGACACTCAGCTGAGAGCCCTTCCCATTGTGAGGTGTAGGCGAGCTGCTGATCCCCCTGCAGTGCTGCTCAACACTAACCCAGCCAAGCTCTACCCTTCAGCAGATTCCCTTTATAGTATACATCCTCAGAGAGACACAGCAACAAGGGGCTCTTTCTGCTTGGTGTTTCCATAACATTATCATTCCCATAATAGCTGAGTGTCTTTCAGTAGTAAGTGCATCACAAAATATGACTGACATCTGTAACACCAGATTAATCCTATTTTTCCCCAGAGCGGGAGAAGTAGCACAGCAAAGCACTTGTGATTTGTGTGTGGTTTTTGGGGTTTTTTTAAGGTAGGACACAACAATGCTATTTTTATACCAGCACTGTGCACATGAAGTGAGTTTCCTGAGGGACCACGCTGAAATTCATGGGGAATTACCACCCCTCTCCTGGCCTGCTGACCTGCTTTTCTACAGAATTCAGCCGGCTGTTTTTCCCACAGAGGGAGCTTCTCCTTTCTCACAGATCCTCTCAGTATGTAGCCATTGCACTTGTTTTGGTATAAAAACTTACCCAGCTTTGCCTGTGTGAGCCTAAATCTATGCCTCTAGTGTTGCAGTGCCCAAAGAAACCGTCCTGAGGCCACATACAAAGCCTGTGGCAGAAAAAGGGATGCCGCAACAGAACATACAGGGGTGTGTTAAAATCAAGGCAAGTATGAGGAACCCTAGTGCTGGCTGCATTTGCAGGGATGAATTAGTCCTGCTAACTGTACTGTAGGAGCAAATCAATCCCTGCATGCAGTCATGGACTGCCCCCATGATCTGCTTATGTGCCTCTTCCATTTCTTTGACTAGAAAATAGTTTCCTTTGCTCATCTTAGTGTTTAGCAGAACAGAGAGGCCCTTGCACAGAGCTCATATTACCAATTCCTTTCTAATTTATTTACTGTTTATAAATAATTTAAGATTACTAGCACTCTACCACTGCTTCTCTCTCCCCAGGCACTTACAAAAGTAAGTGAATTTGATCTCTCCTGGGACACATCACCGAAAGCACGTGAGGAAAATAAAAGGTCCTTTTCTTGCCCAGTGGATGGGGTGGGTGGGTGAGGAAACTCCACCTTAAAACTCCATATGGATGTCTAGGTCTGTGAGCTGTGACTGGTCCAACCAGGCTGGTCAAGTCTTTTCAGATGAAGAGGAGACTAAATGTTGACTTGACAACAGGGCATAAGTACTTTCACAGGAAACAAGTTTTTGGTGACTGAATGGCTTTTGGGGACTAAAAAAATGACAGGAACCAATGGCTCTATCATACAATTTCAAACATCACACCTTTGTAAAAGCACTGGGCCTTTAATGCAGACAGGACAGGAGATTGCTTCTGGAGGGTCAGCATGAGTAATCAGGGGACAGGGCCATGAGGTGGCTGTGGTAAGGAAGCAGAGCACGTGCAGGTCTGCTGGACTCCTGTGGCTGCTGGGGGTGGGCTCCATGCTGCAGAGCCACCGGTGTGTCAGGCCAGCATATTGTTCTCCCTTGAGTGAAACATCTGGGCTTTTCACCTCCTGCTGTCCTGGCTCTTCAAACAGCTATAAGGGCACTTTCCTGTACATCACAACACGACATGCAGATTCCATACAGGAATTTCCACATTTGGTCTCCCTGGTAAATGTCAACAACTGATTAATCCTGGCCAGTTAGCTAAGCCTGCTGGCACAATTATTATCTTGATTTTGAAAAATGATTAGGCTTTTTTTTTCCTATAAATATCAGTCACAAAAGCTCTGTGCAGCTCCCCTGCTTCCTGACAGCATTGTGTAGGTTGGCTTGCTTTCAGCGTAAGTGACAGAGGGCACAAATAAAAATAACTTTCACTGGAATGGCTAGGAACAGATAAGCTTTGGGGAGAGGAATGCTTTGATTTTAAATTAGATCCTAAAGTTAGCTGGATATGCTGCAGTGTAACTTAAGGGGGAAATCTGCTGTGTGATCTGCAGGCTTTTGTGCCAGAGCTGTTGCAAGCCTTAGCAATAGCAACGGCTGTACTGTCCTATAGGATTCCTATTCCTAGGGAAAACTATCTAGATAGAAATCTCAGATGCCCTAATTAGAGAATACTTAATACAGCATTTCTCTTTGCTGTTTTCTAATTTGGGCTTCTTTACGTGATGCAAACTGTTCAGAAGCAGCTGCTGCTTGTGCTTTTTGCTTTGCTCCTGCACGTGAGTGCAGTACCTGCCTTCTCCAGAGCCCTTGAGTTCTGCCAGAGCATTTGGCATCCAGAAGAGAAGGGGCCAGACCTCTTCAGCCAAGACATTTGTGACACTGTGACACCTTCTGCAACGTGTCCCGCTGTCAGGAACTGTGCACAGCATTTATGGCAAGCAAAGAAATGCTCCAAGGGAGCTGGAAAATCCCTTTATGCACTCTGTGACATCGTTGCATTCAGCATGTCCATGCTGTGGTTCTGCTGTGTGTTCCTGTACAGAAATATCTGGCTCAGTCTCTGTGTGTTCATCTAAAACCTGAGGGATGGAGCTAGGAGAACTACAACATCTGTTGCAATTGTTTTCTCTAATATGAGAGCACAGAGAGTAGCTATTTTAATTTAATCTAAGATTAATCTTAGTCTTATGCAATGCAATCATAGGAAACAACTGTGACAAGGCAGGCAGAATCAAAACCTTGTATGAGATTTGTGAGCTCTCAAAACTCCACCAGCAATACTGTGGATGTTTTTAAATGGCAAGATACCAAGTGAAGAATTAAGAGTTCATGAATATTTAGATGCTGACTTTGTTTTATAGAACTATTCTCATGCCAGTGACTGAAGATCCAAACAAGATATCCCCTCCCAATCTCTTCTTTAAGACATTGAGTCTTAAAGGGATAACAGCATTAGCAATACCTGATGATCCATTGAGGCTTCAAGTAAAACTGATTCCATTGTATTCAAACCCATAAACTCCCCTGTCATAAAGACAAGGAATAAAATGGAAAGGTGAACGCCATCACGGAGTTATCTAGGAAAACTATCTCCAGCTTTTTGCTGTTTTTACATTTAGTCAAAAAATAGTATTGGTCACAATTAGCAAAAGTAAAGGAGTTAGAAATAGCTGATGTCAAATTAAGAAGGTATTTTAAATTTTAAGGTCAACTCCATGGAAATTCAGATAATCACCTTCTCAAAGAATTACGGAAATAGAGACAAAAATTACAACAGCCTTCGAAACTGAATTGCTTTGGCTGTTGGGAGGAGCCTTTGTGGGAGGTAATTAGTCTAGAACACAAAAAGCAGAATCTCAGAAAGTCTGTAAGCACTGGTGTTCTGTTTCTGTAATCCTTTCCAGTGGGCAGGGGTGTAAATTGGGGGTTTGAAGGCTCAGCAATGGGTGGGGGGGGTGGGAAACCCCACCTGTCATAAATGCATGTCACACAGCATGTCTCAAATCCCTCACCAACGTGTGCAGCAACTGCTACTCTTTCTGAGAAGGAAGGGAAAGGTGAAATGGCACTTACCTTTCATCTTGATGCAAAACTCCCCCAATAGGTTTTCCAGCTCTGCTTCTATGGTACACATGTTCTATGTTGGAAAAGGGAAGAGTGAGGTCAGACAAAATTTCTTTGGGATTTTTTTTTTAAGGTCTGTTTGTAAGGATAGATTTTGTTAGGCAAATTAAAGATATTTTGCAGTAAAATCAATCTCAGAGCCATCCTTCTTGTTTAGCTAGATCTAGCCCTAAAAAGTGGCAGCTGTGCCTGCTTTTTTTGACACTGCAACCCCATGCTCCTCTGCTGCTGCGTGCTGATCCTCCTGATGGCAAAAGGAGGAATTGCCCTTGGAGTGTAACCTGCTCACTCTTCTGGTCCTCTTCAGCCTGGACTTGTGCCAACAGCAGCAGCTCTATGCCAGAGTGGCTCCTAGCATGATTTAATCTCTCAAGAAACATGGACTACATTAAGAAAGAAGATTGTGAGAGACTGGGTATTAGACCCTCTCCAGCTCTTCCTTCAGATTTTGGAAGGTTGTTACAGCTTGTGTGCCAGGATGTTTGCAACACTATTAGATTGTTGTTCATCATCTATTTAATGTTTAGTAAAATAGATTTTGATCACAGCACGTGCAACACCTAGGATGCAGCCTATGTCTGTAGGCACATGGTTTCCAGTCAACCTGCTATCCCTAAATCTGCAGGCTGGAAGGAGGTAGTTGGAGTTTAAGTAGGTATTAGGCAGATTTATGCTTTTGCTTTTGTGCTGCAGTTCCTAGGTATAACCCTGCTCTCACAGAGTCTAAAGTGTTATTTCAAGGAACTCTTTAGGCTCATGTAACCTTTGTCAGTCATCAGCTATTCACCTGAAGAAAAACAAATACTAATTCTTCTTTGCTGAGTTTGCTTTTATTTCTTCTATCTAGATGAAACTCTCCCTGAAATCAGTGGCAAAGTTCCCATGGCTTTCAAAGAGTGTGAGAGTGAAAAGAATGAATGGATGAGGATGTACCTCTGTGTACTCCTTGTAGCTCCTGTTGATTTCAGTCAAACTCTCTCGAGCTGCTTTGCTGGCAGGAGACATTGCAAAAGCTTGCTTCATTTTGCTGGCACCATCACAGAGACGCCTTTGGATACAATAGGCTTCATAAAGCTCATCCACCTAGTGGGAACAAGGAAAATGTACTGAGAAAAACCCCAGAAAACCCAGCAAAATAAAACCAGCACAATGAAGTCGTTTTCATTAAAAGAAGACTCAGCCCAACCATTACATCCAATGGAGGGGCTGAGAAAAGTAAGCTGTGATAGTGTTACAGTTCCACAGGTGGAAAAGAAACACAAGATGAAAGTAACTTCCACTGTAAAAATCTCAATAGAGCAACAGTAGATGCCAGCAATTCACCTTCTTGCCCTGCAAGCCTCTAAGCATTGCTACACTTGCGTTCTCCTCATCCTAACAGTTCTTCCCCCAAGGTAACATCGTAACTTCCAGGCACATTCGGCAGTGTGGGCAACTGCAATGCCCACACTACTGAATGTGGCTGGAAGTGGTAAATGGCACATTTAACAAGGTCAGCAGTGGCTTTGGTTCCCTAATATCAGTCATGGATCAAGACTGTTGCAATATTTGACTAATAGGTAGTATTGGAAGCTGGGAGTGGTATTTTGAACTCTTACCCTCCATCCTCCAGAACTAGGAGTCACACTAAGAATTAGCACAAGTGAAGGGCTTGCAAACAGCTGACGTCAAGTTAAAGAAGTATTTTGAACTTCCACCCCCCAGACATTTACATCTAATCATCTTATGCTCCTTTGACATAACTTAGGGACCTAACATATTGTAAGCGCTCTGGAAGTTTTGAAAAACATAGTCACACTGAAGTCTCACCTGCATCTAGCTTCAGAGGGGCAATGGATTTACATGCCTCCTGCTTTGGTCTTCCTTTTCCCTCTAATCCCTGTACTGAAGGTATACATTTACTCCAACTGAGTAATATACGTACAGTAATATACATACACCAGCTATATATAGTGGTTTATATTTTTATAAACCAGTCAGATACAGAAGATGTGGGTTTTCTAACCTGACTATCAGGGTGAGGAGAACAGGAATGGAGGAAGCTGTCTCTTCTTTCTGCTGCTAATGTCCCTCCTAAAACAGGATATTTGGGTTTTTCCTAAAATAACTCTTTCCATTGTTATCTCTGAAATCAAGAGGTCACTCTGTGTCCCACAGTGCTCCTGCTCAGTACTGGATTTTTGTGGCAGAATTTCTGTCTATGAAAGCATCCAGCACCTTGGCTTCATTGGTCTGTGACTTTGTGTGCTGCTTCATAGATGAGCCTGATGTGACAATCCAAGCATTTTTCAAATCCCATTTTCCAAGCCTGCTTAACCTCTAACAAAAAGTGCTGCTGCTAATTTGTTTGGAACGGGACTTTTCTTCCTGATGGCTTCAAAGCCTTGAGTCAATTTTTACAAGGCTATATTGGATAACTGGTGGTTGAAGCCCCTGGCCTGAGGGCACCCTAGCCAAAACAGGGAATGCTTTGCAAAGTGAAAGAGTTCAGCATAAACTAATGAAGACACAGGTAGTATTTTGCCATTTTGAAGTTACAAAAAAAGCTTTCTGTACTCATACTCACTCCTATTTCTCTTGCAAGCCAGCAAGCTAAAGACAGCTACTATAAATAGCTGTCACTTGGTATTTACTTCTGACATCAGAGTGGAGCCTTGGTCTGGGATTGATATCCTGCTCCTGCCCATATGAATGTGTCTAGGACACACTCATCTGCTCCCCAAGCATGTGGGATCTGCTGTTGTGCACCCTGTCTTCCTTGCTTTGCTTCCTTTACAGAGCAGTGGCAGGTAAAAGACAGAAGGCATCTCTGTGTCCCTGATTAAATACTGCTGAAAAAACCCTTCCCTATCATTAGAAACAGAGTTTCTCCACCTGCCCAAGCCTGTGACTTCAATGCCACACACTCGGTTCCTTTTGTCTCTGTTGCTGTGGGTTACAGAGAGTGAACTCATGTAGTTGGCAAGCCTGAGTAACACTGACCAGCGTTACCTCTTGCGTTTGGTGCTTTTCACTCTTATTATAAACCCAGCTCTGAGCAGGCTGAAGTGGGAGGGATTTGAATGGAAATGTTCTTCAAGTACTAATTTTTGCCATTCATGTTGCCAGCAAGAGAGTAGGTGGCTTGGGGAACAAGATCTCAGTCTATCGCCTTATGATTTATATTTTTATTTTCGGCTCCAAGAGTAAGAGAGAACTGAAATTAAAAGGTTTGGATAGGTTGTCATAATTAGAGGACTTGAAGTTGCACAAATGCTTTTCAAGTGACTCTCAAAAGACATTGCATCTGTCAAAAATAATTCATTCCTTTGTCAGGCTCAAAAAAGCAACTAGTCACTAGCAGATATGTTTATAAGTAAGAGAATACATGCCACGGGTTTTAACCAGATCTAAAGCATATTAGTGTAAATCACAAGTACCTCCACCAATATCCTCATTGATGCATTCACGTGGATGTGGGCTCCAAACCATGCAGCAAAAACATCAGTAGTGAAATCCAGGAATAAATCCAAGCTAGCTGCTGTGTGTGCTAGAGGTAACTGCTGAATTAAATTGCTTTCAGATGCAACTCTCTTTCTACCTGAAGTCTGACAATAAGCATGCTGTGAGATAGATTTTCCCCAGCAAGTCTCCAGCCCTATGTTCTCTCTCTACCTAAAGGCATGTGGGAATGTCTTGGGGGATGCATGGCTGGACCTTGGGGTCTATGTGGAAACCCTTCCTTTGGCTCCAACCACCAGCCTATCATGGAAAAAACAGCGAATCTGGGAGCAGGAGGCAAAGGGTTTGTTTCCTCAATAATACAGGAACAGATGGAGAAGAAAGATGATAGGAGAGAGTGCACTACCTTGCTAATGCGGAACTCCAGCCTTCTCATGTATCTCTCAACTGCTTTGATTTGCTGAAAGAAAGGAAAAGGCAGAGGGTGAGGCACCTTTAAATAAATCAGTAAGACACTGCCACACCAGCTCTTCTAGTCCCCATGGATCTGAGATACTCCTCCTTAAAACACACAGGATTTCCTTGACCATGAATCTGGAATCAATTGTCCCATCCTACTACTGTTAAGCTGCTGCTGACAACTGAGCTCCTTCACTTCTTTACCTAATGCATATTTTTAAATAAAAAGAGGGATTTATTTGATGGGATTTCTCTAGGTTTTTCTAATTATTATAAGAAAAAAAGAAAACAAAGAAAGCAGAGCTTTTTTTAGGCTAAAAAATAATATTTTTGGTACTTTAAATTCCTGTATTATTATTGATCAGGTTTTGCATTTCGAGATCCATTGTCTTCCTTAGCAAGCTGGTTTTGAGAATAAACCCAAGCTTGGCATTTTGACTGAAAAAAAAAGGACCTGTTCAGGAAATGTTTTTGAAAGCTTTTCTTTCACCCAAATTTTCGTGCAGGGAAAATATATTTTCAATTTTTCTTTCTTCAGAACTGGCAGGAACAGGAATGAACTGGGTCTTGACCCAGAACCCCCCACCCCCCCTGGTGCACCCCTATCAGCCCCCATCTGACTGGAGCTGTCTGAGAGAATTTGCACAAGGAAATGGATTTAATGGCTGTCAGCTGACAGAAAAAGGAACTCTCTCCTCTGCTTCCTTCCTTCCTTGCCTGGAAGGGGTCTGTCTCTGTCTGTGCCCATCCCAGAGCCAGTTTGGCCCAGCAGACCTCAGGAAAAGGGGTGGTGGGGTATGTTTGATGCCAGATTAGTGAGCACACTGTGTTTGATGCTTTGTTAGTGGGCAATACCAGAGCCCCTGGGAAGAGGAGGGGAGCAGGATTTCTTCCTTTGAAAATGCAGGTGTTGGCCTGGCTAGCAGATCCCTCTGAGAAAGGTGCCCATATACACTGTATGGATATCAATACTTCCTTGCAAAATGAGTGTTAAAGGGAGAGGCATACCTTATCTAAATCGTACAGGACTCCCTGCAACAGAGAACACAAGACTGATTAATTTTGCAACACAACAGCACCATGAGAAAGTAGTGTTTAACACTCAACAGAAATCACAAACAAGACCACAGCTAGAAGGGAAGAAGAGCATCAGTGCAAATTCCCTGTATCCCACACCCATCCCCTGGCTGCTCCAGCACCTCAGGAAGGCCACTGTGCATTTACACAATGGAAAAGCATGGCACGTACCAGGCGTGAGTTCCTTTTCATGTCTTTTAACTGAGTAGTCAGCTTATCCAGCTCTGTCTGGTGAACTTCCAGATACTCACTGCAAACACAAACCAGAGAACGATGCATGAGCTCTGCAGCACATACCAAGCTGGCTGATGACCATCCTAAAAGAAAATCTGCCTGACAAATTGCTTTCCTCACTGGATGTGTTTACAGACAAAAGCTCATTTACGTTGATCTGTCCTAAAAGCAGCTCCCTGCTGCCTTTTTGGGAATAAATAGGAGCTCACTTATTTAACTGTGTTTAAGAGCTCGGTGTTCTCTTTACACTGAACAACCAGTTTCAAGTAAGCTAATCTGCTGCTTAGTTTATGGGCTGGTGCCTTCCAGTCGCTGCCCCTGTATCGGGCTGATAAAAGCCCTGTTATCATCTGGGATGTTATCTGAAAGGCAATATAAGCCTTTGATAGGACTCTAGGAAACTCAGAGGGAAAAAAAATCTGATGTTGAAATCCCAGACTTTGGGAGCTTTTCTGAAAATGTGAATGGAAATGGGATTCTACCTCCTGTATTCCTGTTTCCCATACAACTATTTTAGATACTGTCACAATCCAGACTTCAAGAGGTGTACGTATGTTCATCTCTTACCAGGAAGGATCCTGTTCTCATTTCTCTAGGCTTTAAAATGTCACAGAAAACTTCAATCAACAAGCAGCATAAAAGCTCTTACTTCAGGCCACTCTTCAGGGCTCGGTAGACCTCTTCCATCCTTTTAGGCTGAGGTTCTTTGGGTGTGGTGCTGTTCTTATGGCCCAAATTGTGCATTTTCTTCACCTTTGCTTGGGGCTTCTTGAGCGCAGAGGAATTTTCAATAAAGGAGTTACACCTGCAAAATGAACATCAAAGAGGAAGAAATCCCTATAAATCATAGAAATCTCAAAGGAGTGTAGCTTGAAGAAATCTTCTGATATTATCTCTGCCAGCAAAAATTAATCTTCTTCTGTGCCTGCCAGTTAAAGGACTGCATTTCCTTACAGGTTAAGAATCTGAGCAGCCTGGGATATGTGCTTCCCAAGACATAAATGCTTGTCTGGAAATGCAAGGCCGAGTCTGAGGCTCATCAGACCATTTCTCTGTCTTATACCATGCCTGTCCTAACTCACATTACAGAGCCCACGAGAGAGCTGAGCTACATCCAGGTGTGCTAAAAAGAAAGAGGAGTCCAGATAATCTCAGGTGTAAAGCCTGTGGGTCCTAAGGAAGATGCCTGACTCAAAGCCCTAAGTCCTGTCTAGCTAAGGGGCAGTGCACACAAAGGCTCCGCAGCCAAGCTCAGGGAAAGAGCTTTGTTTTGAATTTGCAGTGGTGCAGCAATGAGAGAACTGTCTTTTAGGCAGCAGTGGTCTTAAACAGGAGGTGATGGCAACTGTATCATGTGCAGTGTTCCTGCACATTTCACATGTTGAAAAGATCACTGCATAAGTTAAAATGATTCTCTCACAGCTCTGAGGCATGTGAGGAAGCCCTGCATTAATGGGGGAGAGGCAAACAGGCAGAGGGTAACAGCTTAGTTATACAAACAATATATAGAGACATTTTAGCCTAGGCCACTTGATTCGGCAGAGTCAGAGAGAAAGAAAGTCCTTTCTCACCTCCTTTCCCCCTTCATCCCCTAAAGCCCAGGATTCCCTTACAGCCTGATTTTGAAGTTCCCCTTAGAGAGCAAGGGCACTTGCCTGGACCGTCTTTCCTGAAGCCCGCTGAAGCCAGCGAAGGACTGGCTTCTAATAATCCCATTAGGACCTCCTGGAGAGAATGAATGTGATCCTATTGACATGATTTCAGGGAGCCTTGGAGATATTCCTGAAAAACAACAGAAAGCATGTCACTGAGGATGGAGTTAGGGTAAAAGGCAGACAGTGAGGCAGGACAGCCTGGTGTCCATGCGTGACATTAAGGGGTACCTGAACCCCACAAGGGGCTGCAAGCCAGAGCACAAATCTGTTTGCATTTCCAAATCATTTCCACTCAAAACCAAAATGGTCCAATTTTAACTTCTGACTTCCTGCCCAGGGTCTACTGAAAAAGAACCAGAGACACAAAGAGGGTCTGGATGGGGGACTAGAAACCAGAGACTTCAGTGTGATAATCCCAATGCCATCCCCAATTTATGCCATGCCTGACATGCTTCACCCCCAGCCCGTGTCCCCATCTGTCCTGGGAATTATTATGGGAGCTTGCAGAGCTCTTAGGAGGCACTCACCATACTGCGAAGTGTGATTATATTCAATAATAATTTTACAAATGATTGATACATCATGAATGCCCTGCAGCTCCCCTTTGATCCTTGCTCCCATGGCCGTTCAGCCCAGGGGCTGTGGAGAAGGAAGACAGGGTGGGTGTATGTGCAGCCATGACATGCTGTGATGAGAGGGATGCCCTCCACTGTGAAGGGAGAGGAGCAAACAAGCTCCAGGCAGTGTATGCTCTGGATTTCATGTGTCCAGGGGGGCCCAGCAGGGAGGAAGCCCTTGCCCTCTGTGTGCTCATTTCCAGTGCCCAGCTTGGCATGTGCACTAAACTAGGATGATTTCAATCCATCCACAAATAAATAGCAGAGAGGTGGTATGGTTCACAGCAGCTCTGTTTGCTGCCACAAGGGAAAAGGGGGATGCCTTTATCTTCCTTTTCTCCTTAATCCACTGTTTTTCTTGTCTCTGCCCTCGGCAGACAATTAAATTGATTTTTCTGCTGGCTTGGTTTTGTGCTGCTCTGGCAAGAGGAACGGCCACACCGATCTGTGAGAAGCGCCATGGCCAACACAGGCCAGGCAGCAGGGCAGGGAGCAGGAGGAAAACTGGGATGATGGAGAAGAGGGAGCTGGTCAGTGGGTGCTGCCAGACACAGCTCCCTTGCCCTGCAGGACCCATCCCCTCACTTCCTCCATCCTTCCTGGGATGTCAGTTCAGCTGATGACACCACTGTGCTGTGAAACGGACTGAGAAACTAGGCCAGCTTAAAAATAACCTGACAGAAAATGAAAAAGAGGGATTTTAGCAGTTTTTTTCCCTCTATTTTAAAAGCTGGACCCAGCCTGCCCCATGCCCCCAGTTAATTTCACTCCAGTAGATGGGCTGAGGGATGAGCTTGGTAATGAAGCAGGATGGTATGGCAGGGGCTGGAGCTGCCTGCAGGCAGTGGAGCTGATGTTCTGACCTACAGGGCTGAGGGGGTGACAGCAAGTCTAAACCACCCTCTCATCCCCACAGATCAGGAATGATTGCAAGTGCCCAAACCCCAGCCATTTGTGAAAGCCAGATCTACACTGTGAGCTTTCACAACTGAATGTATTTACTAATGATAAGCACCAGAGCTATGTGGTGCTTGCATGGCAAACATTAACTGCAGAAAGCAAATATGTGAAGAAACATTGTGCAGTGCTCAGTTATATTTAATTTGTAGCATTAAGCTGGGCAAATACTCTTTGGTGTGGCAGTAGGTGCCATAGTGAACTACTGTTTCTCTTTGGAGGAGACTGCACTGCCCAAGGAACTGCTTTCCCAGGAGTATTTCTGCAAGACCTCTGCCAGAAACACTTCTTCCAATCCCAGCATTGCCAGCTAATGAAACATTTTCTCTATTGCACAACCCAACCAGAGTACATCTTCCAGCTTTGGAAGTGAGGGCTGCCCCCCTGACAGAACAGCCTCAGAGATACCACACAGGGTGCAAAGACAGTTTTCTCCTCCCCTGTGGTCAGCAGGTAAAGGTACTTCACCATTCATGTTCCTGGCCTAGCCCAGATGAAGCCCACAGGGCTCAGAGAGTTTAATCACAGCAAAGATAAACCCCTGGGACAGAGAAGTTGCTGTCAGGCAGACCAGGACCATGAGCACCTGTATTGGGCAGAAACACAAGCTTAGGAGCTTGTGGAGAGGGTGGAGGAGCAGAAAGGCTCTGGAGCAGCTGCTCCTCACAAACTCAGAGGATACCACAGTGAAGATGTACTTTGGCTAACTCCCACAGGGACAAACATGCTCCAGCCACAGCTGGAGATACTTGAGTCTTTAGTCAATTAAAGCCGAAATTTGGCTCTGTACTCACCCCTACATCCATAAGGTTCTCTGCACACCTCTGCAGGGTTGAGCTGTGCTCAGGCTTGCTGATATCCAGCACAGCACTTGCCAGAAGGCATTTTGCAGCTTCCAGGGTCAAACCTCACATCCCTGTAGATAGTACAGAGTTTCCCTGTACCAGTTTATGCATAACAGGTCAAACTCCACAGAGAGCCACCTCCTGAGAGACAGAGCGGAAACCACCCAACCACAGTACTCTGGGGTCTGCACAGCAAGTTCCCTTTGGGTTTGCAAATAACCTTTAGACAATTAGGCTGCAATCTGCATGCTCCCATACAAGGATTTGCATTAAAAATCGGGTCCAGAGTGCCAAGGAGCAGAAAATCCCTTGCAAGTGTTCAGCACTTGCATCACTTGACAGGATGATTAACACACACACTCTGACAACATCTGGAGACTTAGGAGGAGCCAAACACTGAGAATCAGAAGTGATTTAGCTGTATAAACATCAACCATTCCTCAAAAAATAAAAGAGATAAATCAAAACTTGAAGTTGGGTGCTCATCACAACCACATTGGCTATGAAAAAGGCTTTACATTCAAAACTGTTGTGAAAATGCTAGCATCTTCTGCATGATGTCTCTTCTCTATTAATATGAACAGAATACGAAAGGCTTTCACTCTGAACAGAATCTTAGTGTCCAAATCTGACTGTGCAGAAACACTGGAACTGTTTTGATTTTCTTTTCCTTTGGGCAAACTTAAAAAATAAATAATCTTGGAAAAGGAATGTACTTATTTATTTTCTTTATTTTGCTCAAGCAGTCAGATGGCTTTGAAAGGCTTTAGTAGCTAAGACTTTCCCCAAGATACCAGAAAAAATGTGCAAGAAGTGCAATTGAAATGCAAATTGAAGACCTGCCTGGAGCTACTTTTGCTTTGCTTTTGCATAAAATGGTCAGAACTCAGAGCCCAGATAGGCTTGTGGCCTCTCCCTATATATTATATATAATCTCGGTGAATAATGTATGTTTAATTTCTGTACAGAAGAAAACTGAGATAAAAGGAGGTAACAGAGTCGAAACTGGTGAAATCTCCCAGTTCTGTTCAGTTATTTTCCATTGGTCAGGTTAAAGGTTGACTCTATTGTACAAACACCATCTGTTCTTAAGATTTAAACCAATATTCATAATATGACATCTCAGACACTTCCAACCAACCTCAGAAAATTGAGACTCTGCACCAGCCCCTTGGCCCAGATTCACAGAGACAATGGCTGCATATAGGCAGTGCATTGATGGATTATTAATGATGCCCATCTCACAAATATACTTTGAGTGATGAGTATCTGTCATGTTGTTGTGATAGCCTTTGCTGAGAGGGGTTTATTTTCCTGCCTCTTAAACCATTCACAGGTCTGTCTGCTATCAACTACATAAACCTACCTCTGAATTTAGTAACAGAGTTGTACCCTGATGATATGCATGGATGCAGTTGCTAGTATAATTTCAGTAATGCTCAGCCCATGAGGACTCACCCAGATCTCTTACTGACCTGACGGGTATCCCCACAGATGAACACTGCTGAGGGGATTCTGGTGCTGCGCCAAGGTGGCGATCAAGTTTCTCAGTCTACATTTAGCAGTTATGTGATATAATGCTACTGTCTTCTACATGCAGTATAAATTTTGCTCTCAATATAATGCAAGTTGCACATCTAAAATGATATTGAATGTTACTGTGATTTGAGAGATTCACTTCAGCTGTGGATATAATGACTAGGCTTACACTTTAAAATCTATATAGTTAATGATCCAGGGATGTTTCATTTTAAAAAGACACCCCTCTCCTTACTGCTAATATAAGCATGCCCTGTGTAGAAGTATAATTAATATAATTAGTACTGCCCATGCTAAGTGCACAGCAGTTGAATGATGAGCCCATCAGTGAGTCAAGGGATAAGGTGAAATCCTATCAGTACTCCTCTGCCCTATTCGCTGACAGCTTGCAGCAGAGAATGGCAGATAATTGATGATGTCTCTGTCCCCAGGGAAATAAAAGTCCCGTCTCTCAGATCTCCTTTCAGTCTGGAAATGGGGGAACAGCTGAGCCTGAGCTAATGAGTGGGGAAGGGACAATCACTTTCAGAGGACTGCCCTCTCTTCATCACCCTCAGCACAGACCCTTACCTCCCACAGTGCCAAAATATTTGATAAACAGTGTGGGCTTTGATTCAAGCTAAGAAGGGAAATTCAGGCAGAAACATATTTGCTAAATCTAGTCTAACTTTTGCACAGCTTTTTTTTCTTTGCTTCTTCCCCATGACCAGTTTGGAGATGGTGTTTTTTGCTCACCACATGATGAGGGGAAGTTGGTTTTGCTAGACATGTGAAGCAACCATGAAAAGCTGCAATATAGAGTGGTGATGGTGCCCTTGATTCCTCCTGTTCTCTCCTTGTAGCAGCTACAGGTGTGGCTCCAGGTCTAGAATTTGCTGTAAGGTGTCAGGGAGCTGTCTGCAGCTGAGGCTTCGAGGACACTCCTGGATTACGTATAATCACTGATTAAATGAGAATGTGGGGTAGGACTGAGTGACAAAGCATCCCTGATAATCCTTTTTTCCTATATTATTTTCTTGTGTGACAAATGATTCAAGGTCCATTCTGGATCTAAGGAGAGGTAATCCCTACAGTGAGATGGTTTGTATGTTGATTCTTTTGTTGATCTATGATGGTCTGCAGGCTGTCTGTTAAAAACTAAATGATAATTATTTAGGTTAAGGTGAGCTGAGGGGGTCCACTAAGTAATGTGAGTGGATGGCTACAGAAGTCAACTGATTCTGTTTGGTGTGCTAGGAACATTTCTTACCTGCAAACCTGGGGTATGTGTGACAAATGAGGTGATGTCTTTGTGATTAATGAAAGAAAAAAAACGTTTTCCTCTCTCATCTATGCCAAGGTCTGTATTCTCCTTATTGGGCTCGCTGGCCTACAAAGGTAAAACTCTCAAATGCAATGAGATGACACTTAGGACCATGCATCTCTCCAAAAGACAATCACAATAAGGGAAGGAACTGTTATGCCCTAGAAGCCGTGTCCTCCTGCCAAACAGTCAATTCTTTCTGCTTTGCATTCATAAGCCTAAAGACCACTATGCAATTCTAAACTTACACAGGCTCAGTTCAGTGCCAAGCTCATTCTCTGCACCTTCAACTCCTGCTGCATGCTTTTGCAGCCTAAAGTCTAGTAATTTTTAACATTTATTTTCCAACTTCTTCCCTCTGATTTAGCAGAATCACTTTGGCAATACAAGGCCAGCATGGCCAGTAGCCCAAGTAACCACCTGGAATGTATGATTTCCATGTTCCCTAGGCTCCTAGAAGGTACAGTGGTATGCATCTTGGAGGAGAAAGTAGACATCCTCTTGGGTTTTTTTAATATAAAAAATTGACAGTGATATGTGGGTAAGAGTGCTCAGGAGCATTATAAAAACTTTCACAAGAAATTTAATTATTGCACAAGAGTTTTTACACTTTCAAGACAAAAACTCTTAGGCATGAGTGGGCAGGCTCATAATTTCTGTGCATGTCAGGAAGATTTCTGGTGGGTGGGGGTCTCCTGAAAGCACCTGGAGAAAGGTGTCTTCTGTTGGTCATTCAGTTACACAAATTACATCCTTCATGGCACTTTTTATGCTCCCAGTGATTGGGCTGCTCCTCCCTTGTGCAGAGAAGCATTTGCTGGAGCTGTACAGACATGTGAGCTCCATCTGAAGAACTATTCTTGGTTGCCAGAATAAAATCATGTGCATTTGTTCCACTGAAGTCCAAGGCTTAGACATATTCCTAAATAGTAGCATATGGCTACACTGACAAGCACACTTCCCAAGCCTACACCAGCCAGTGAAAGGCCAGGAGATCCATGAGCCTCAGACGTTAATTTTAGCGCACAGAAAGAGCCGTGTGAGCTTACCTGCACAGAGAAGGAGCTGCAGCTCAGATGGAGCCCCCTCCTTCAAACGAGACATGTGGGAGCAACACAGGACACACTTGGGTGGGCATCAAAGCCATTGGTAGCCACAGCACAGGAAGGGAAACTTCTGTCCCATCTCTTGCAGCAACAAGAATCTTAGCTTAGCCCACTGCAGCTCATCCTGCTCTTGCTGAGGTGGTCTCTTCCCCAGTCATGGACATCCTCAATACTGATTATCCAGCAGGACCTCTCTGAAGGCTTGAGCGCACTTCTCATGGATGACTTTATGTCCATCAGGGACACCTACAGTGATTCTTTTATTAGCTGTATTTCAATACCTTCAATTTGGGTGGATTCACTTTCTACAATGCACAAAGGAATGTTTATGCAACTGATGCATGCTTTATAGCTCTTAAGCCCACAGCTGGGAGCTTTACTTTTCCATGCAGAAATCCCTGCAAGTGAGCACAAGGTGCCATTACCTGTTCCTAATAATGAAAATGTAGTATTTCAGTACCAAATTTCAGCTTTTGTTTCAAATAGTATCAGGCCTTAGGAAAACGGTTAATAGCAAGGCTTGTATTTTATGTTCTCATTTCTCTAAGAACACTTTAAATGGTGCACGTAAGGGCATTTTCAATTCAAATGCTACAGTACTTGTTAGCTCATCACTAGACACCCTGAGCAGAAATACAAATTGTCTACCATCTGGAACAGCCCGTGTTGTTTGTTCTGTTCCTCCTACCCAAACTAGATAATGCATATAAACCAAAAAGCAATAGTAACTGTAAAAAAAAAAAAAAGCTAACAATCCAGGTCAAGAGCAAAATGGTAAAATAGATATGGCTGTAAATGCATGGAACCTGATAGCTGATGCTCCCACCGCAATATAGCTCCATAAATTCAGTAAGTCATCTCTCACACCAGTCTAGGTACCAAAGTCAGTGTGAGAACTTTTCATTTAATTTTATTTTTATGCTGTTGTTTATGTTATGTTGTTTTTTAAAACATGCCTTTGGCGCTAATTCTCATCACCTCGCTAGAACACAGAAATAAGGATTGGCAGTGGCTAAGGTGAAAGCAGCACCCTTTTTGTCTCATACCACAGTTAGCTTTCTTCCTCCCCTTTCTGCAGCTATTCCTTCACCAGAGCTCTCAGTGCAATGCCCCTGTTTCTTGGTTTTTGTTGCCAGGGAGCCTCTGCTTAACCTCCACTCAGAGAAAGACCTACACTGCACCTTCCCCTTGGTATAGCTGAAAACCTAAGGAGAGGGAATGCAAATGAGTTATTTCACTGTAATAAACCCAGGGAAAATAAATTTGATCCTAAATGGCTCTGCACACAACAGATGGGTTCATGGCAACTGACCTCCTTTTTTTTTTTCAGTTCCAACATTTATTTCACACTGGTGGCTGGGGTGAGCATGCGCAGGAGCCCACATCGAGCCCTCCCTAATCTTGCTCCCTACAGCATTAGAGACACAGGGCAATCATATTCAGCTGGCATTAGCATAAATAAGCAAAATTTGGTCTATAATTGTACTTATGAGCGTGGCTGAGGGATCAGAATCTGACCATCTAATTACATTTGACATTCATTCATCTCAAACCCACCCCAATATGCAGAATTATGTTTGATTAGAAGTCAACTCCAATTCTACTCATCACTGATAATTCTTTATGTCAATGCAGGATTTAATTAAAAATGAAGTCCCATTGCCATTCAAGTGCTGCAAATAATCTAAAGAAAAAGCACTTCTGAAACCCAACTGAGAACAATCCTCTCTCATGCTTTAAATCCACCTTGCACAAAATCCCTAACAAGCGGTTCAGCGCGAGTGGCCTGTGCGCACAATTAACCGCAGTTGTTCTGGCAGCCATGCACAGTAATAAAGGTGCAAGAGTTTGGGCAGTTCTCTTATCCATCCCTACATCAGGAAATGAACTACTAGCAGCAATCTTGTCAGCAGTAATAGGACTAGCAGGATGCAAAACAGGTTGTGGGAACTCCTCCATCTAGGAGCAGCCTGGCTACTTCTCTACCTCTTTTCTTTTAGGATATGCCTGATTGACCATGGATGTTGGGTGGAATTCTAATTTCTTAGCTCAGACCACAAAAAGTGACTAACTTATTGCCCATTTTGGCAAGTATTAGCATTAAGGGAGGCCTAGGAACCCATGAGCACTGTGGGTGGGTCTCCCTTGACCCTTACTGACCAACAGTAACACCTGGGCAAGCCCAGGAGTAACATCTGAGCACAAGTAGGGTAAGACAGCCCTGATGTCAATAGATGGAACTCCAGTGGGAGTCCTTTGGCAAAACCCATGATGAATCTGAGCAGTGACCTAAATTTGCACGTCAAGTGTAAGCAGCACAGAGTGGCTTCACTTTCTCAGACTGTGCAAGGAATGAATATAAAAATCTTCACCGTGACAGGAGAAAAAAGCAATGGCTAGCAAAGTTGTCCTTGAGAATGCTGATTTCTTTAATTACTTTGCACCAATATTTTTGCTGCTTACAACCCTCATTTAATGCAGATAATAGCAGCATGGGCAAGGACAGAGAGCTGAGCATACCATTTCTTTGCAACTGCAGGAAAGTAAATGCATCAAGTAAACACATGCAGGATGGTTTGGGTAACCAGTGGGCTGCTCCAGAGATTATTTGTTTTGCCTAGCCAAGACAGACAAACTAGCTGTTCTCGGTACCCACTCCAGGTACACTCTAATATAAGCATGAGTGAGCTAAATTAAACAAGACAGGCTTTTCATCCCTGAAAGGAAAGTAAAACATCATTGTTGTCAAATCCTTTCAGCCACTAATGAGATACAAACGCTTTGCTGCTCCTCTTTAAATACACGGGATTAGGGTGACTTAAAACTCTGTGGGTGTTTATATGATCGTCCTATTTCCAGGAGGGTCGTAATGGCACACTGCTGACTAAAACGCTGTTGAAGATACACCGTTATATATCCTAGGATGAAGAAAGCTGGATGTTGTTCTCCCAGACATGAGCAATGCAGAAACGGATTTATTTAATCTTTTTGACACCTTACAAGTGTGGCCACTTAAAGAGCATTGCCATAAAAGTCCTCTGTTACTTCATTTACATTTGGCTATAGCATCTGTTTGAAGCTCTCCTCCAGTACATCAAGTAGTTGAACACTGTCCATGCACAACCAAAAATGGCTGTCTGCTCTGATGCAACTCACTTGTCTCTTGGCTTCAGTTCATTTTCAAATTCAAAACTTCACTCTTCTTACATATATGACTTTTGGAAATTTTATTTTAAGTTATGGCAGAATTTATTATTCTCTTGGCTGCAGGATTTTAAGCTTTAAAAACCTCTTGAAGGCACAGGATACAAGAGCACATATCTAATACCACAAAACAGCCTAAACTTCTCCCAAAACATCACCAGTTTCTCTGATCAAAATCATTAAAGGATCTGTAAGAAGCATCTGAAGAGGATAAGGGGGTAAGGTCCTATGCCAAGGTCCCTCTTGGAAAAAGCTTGTGTTAGTGACACTGGTGCTGGGAAAAGACAACTGATGACTAATGGGGCAGCTGAGCAAAATAAAAAAGGTGATTGCTATGTGCAGATTGACAGAAGACACAGCTATCTCAACCCTGTCCCACACAGTTATCACAGGTATCCACAAAAAAGAGCAGAACAGCTTTATAGACACACAAGTGTTTACAGGAACCACTTGAAAAAATATCTAGGATTTTAGGGAGACCTTGCACCACTTTCTGAAACCACATTTCATTTCAACACTTATCATGATGACTCAACAATGTGCAGCTGGAGCCCAAGAAGCCAGCAATATGCAGTGCTGCAGCAAGAGCAATGTGGGCAGCAGGGTGAGGGGCACAGTGCTGCCCCTCTGCTCTGGTGAGACCCCTTGTCAAGTACTGCATCCATTCCTGGGACCCTCAGCACAGGAAAGACATGGACATGCTGGTGAGTCCTGAGGAGGGCCACAGAGATGATCAGAGGGATGGAGACAGAGACAGGGATGGAGCCTGAGAGAGATGGGGCTGGTCATCTGGGGAGAAGTCTCCAGAGACACTGAATTGTAGCCTTTCAGTATTTGAAGGGGGCTTGTAAGAAAGATGGGGTCAAACTTCTCAGCAGACTCTGTAGTAACAGGACAAGAGTCAATCTTTTATAACTAAAAGAGGGTAGGTTTAGACTAGATGTAAGGAAGAAATTATTTACAATGAGGGTGTTAAAACACTGGAACAACAGAGCAGTCACAGATGCTCCATTCCTGGAAACATTTGAGATTGACTTGGACTGTACTTTGAGCAGCTTGGTCTACTGGAAGGTGCCTATGATGGGGGCAGGATTGGAACTAGATAGCCCTTAAAGATCCCTTCCAACACAAACTATTCTACAACTCTTGAGTTTCTCAGCACAAAAAAGCTGTTCACTCTTGACTCCGCAATGGCTTTCTGGTCCTTGGGACAAAGGAGGTAATGCTGAACAGTCACTGGCACAGTTCTGGTTTGGGCCAGATGGGGCTTTATTACACAACTACTGTACATATTTTGGGAAGCATGGACCAAGGACCATTCCCAAAGCAGTCTTGACATGCTTTCCTCCTTTGAAGGGTAGGGGAGTTTAATGCCATTGATACAGGCTGGTCTGTACCTGCTACCAAAACCATTCATAAATGCCTGTAGCTTACTGTCACAGACAAAGCCAATGCAAACCTGATGAAACCCTTAAATCTACAGCAGGTAGAGCTAGTCAGGTTAATTGGTAAATTTAATTTGTAGTGGACATTCAAAAAAGCACAAATCCTGAGTTTAAAATGCCATATGCTCCAGCTATGCTATAGGATTAGTTACCATTTGAGTTTTCTAGACAGAGTGACATTACAGATAAACCAAGCATGAACCGAAAAGATCTGACAGTGCTTTTTGTCACTGAACTACAAGGTAATTATCTTGTGTAACTTTCAATGCACAAATTAAGGCAGCGTATCTTGGCACATCCCTGCTATTCCACAGTATGCCATTTAAAAGAAAGACCTACTGGGGCCATTGCAGGCTAATGACAAGCTTTTAGGAATGACCCCATAGCTTGTCCTCTGCTGCCCTTCCTTTCTTCTTTCCGTCTGTTGATTTCTGCATTTTCCAATTCACATCATATCAACAGACCATCATTAAGGATATAGGAAAAGGACGATATCACGGCTTTTCATGAGGATAGAAAAGTATTTTGCCCCTTTGCCAATGGAGCAATTGTCTTCCTCAGCTGGTGGCAGCATGACATGCCCACAAGAAATACAGTGCCTGGAGGAACCCTGCATACAGGGTTCACTTTATTATAGGAGCTCTTACACTGGATCCACTGCTGCCACCTTCTCTACTAGAAAGGAAGATTATTTTTTAAGGGTAGAGCTAGGAGAGAATGGGAAAAAAGCAACCTTTTGCTGGATAACTGCATACAAAAAGCCATCTAACCTTCAGGGAGCTTCTGTTTTCAGCGTAGGGCATGGAAATCAAATGTATTGAAAGCCCTTCTAGTCCAGCACCAGCATGATGGAACAAGGCTTTGTGGTCCAGCTGTCATCTGGGGAGATGATGACAATGTTCCCCTCTGATTTCAAAGAAAGCAAAACCTTAGTTTATGCAGGCAGAATTTTAAGCTGATAATTCTCTAGCCTCAGCTGAGTCTTAGCATTTTTAATATAGCTTTGGTTTGGTTTTGTGTAGCACAGACGACTTACTGCAGTGAGCAATTCTGGCTCCTGGCTTTATTAATCTGAACATCTAATAAACTAAACATCCTTCTCTGATTATTTTAGCAAACATCTCTTCTTATATACAAGATTTTGTGTATATCTAAGTAGATGTGGCCTACAAGTGTCACACTGAATTCAAGAAGTCTCATGGATCAAAGAGCACCTCACAGCCAACTGCTTCCAGTGCCATCAGCACCTCTTTGTGAAAACCCAAGTCCTTCTTTGAACTACCAGAACACTATTTTGTGGATGTGCAGAACGAGACAAGGAAAGGGCAGTCAGTCATGCAGGGCAACACATTATACACTTAATTGAGCATTAGCAACAGCATGGTCACCCACTGACAGGCCTGCATGGTTGGGAAAGTGCACAAGGATCAGGGATAGCTGTTGCTGCCATGTCCCAGCGATGCTTGCAGGGGTGACCAGAGAAAAAGGTGTGTCCATACCCAAGGAGACTTATTGGCCAAGGACTACTTGCAGGGGTATTATTTCACAAAGCTGTAACATACACCACTACTTTGTACCATAGTTAAAAAGTTTGAAAACCAAATATTTTAAAATTAAATACTAACAGAGGATGTTAAGCTGCTTAATTATGGAAAAGGCATTTTTCCTCATGTTGTACAACAAGAACATGCCTACCAGACTTTGAATACGGAGCTACACTGCCTGCCCGCAGCAGTGTCACCATCTCAACCCCAAGCACAAGCCCTGATCCTCAAGGCTTCTAAGGCATCTTCAAGGGGTGCATTCACTACAAGCAAAAACTTTGTCCTCTCTTCAGACAGAGGAAACAACCCTCTGTTTTGCCTCAGATTCAGTCTTCTAGCAGATATAAGACAAATCTGACAATGAAGAAAGACACCTCATTGAGGCACAAATCAAGCAGTTTTGGCTGTTCAGATAGCAAGATGTTAATTTGGGCAAAGAGAAGGGAAACTCGTGTTCAACCTTGCATGGTCTGTTGAAACATGAACCTCCTGCCACTATTTACAGATGCTTATTTGCCTGTCTCCTACAGACTCCACTGAAAAGGAGCTCCTTCCTTTGGTGAGCTCAAAAAGAAATGTCTAAATAGTAAAAGATAGGGTTGGTCTAGACTGGTGTTTTGTAAAGGCACAAGCTAAAACCAGAACCTTGGTGATGACCAGACAGATTTTCTCTATTGCAACATCTTTTTGGAGTTAATGGATGACTAGAAGTCTTCCTGTTGATGAGGCTTTTCAGGACAAAATCTTCTCTGACAAATCTCTGGATGCTGCACAGCTAGATGAGGTTTTTGAATTAAAAAAAAGGTTGATTTCAGAAGAGATTATTTTAACAGTTCTGGTGTTACTGAAGGGTTACCAGGAGGCTGCACAACCTGGAAAGCAATAGCTGCTGCCGCAGCTAATCAGGCTGTTTGAGGACCAGGAGAGAGGGCAGGCTGTGAGCAGTGGGACAGCAGTAATGAGGTGGTTGGCTCTGCCAGCCAAGGTCAGCTTACTGGAGGCATCAGAGACCAGAGAGCTTCTGATGCTCTAAAAGGGCTGGAAGATAAAATGTATTATTGTGACTACTTTATGTGTTGCGCTGGTTCCAGGGAACTGTCAGCTTCAATTTGTTCCTCCCATTGAAAAGAAGAAAGATGCTCACATACTTGTGTGCTAATCTGTCATTTCTTTTGTGCTGGTGGGGAAGTAAAAATTACAGGATACCCTTGCAACATAAAAAGGCATAAGACAACTTTAGGAAAAAAGGCCAGTTACTTCTTGTGTCATGCTTAGAGGAGTCCCTTTTTGAGGCCACTGGGTGCAGAGCCTGTATGCAAAGAATAAGGCATGGTCTGTACTTGTGGCTACCAAAAAGCAACTCAAGTACACCACAAACCTGCCCTTCTCCACACCTACCAAATCCCATGGGGCAGCATGTGCTAGGATTGTTGGTTTTGATCATGGCTTGGTTCCTGGAACCTCACTGCAGCTCCCTAATTAATCTGGATGGGACTGGGGAGGGGAATTTTCTTTCTTCCAAACAGCACCAGACCCAGCAGCAAAAACACTTCAAAGCTAGAGCTGAAGAGCAAAAATTCAAGGGATTTAATCCAAATCCCCTGGATGCAGACTTGTAGAGATAGGAGAAGGGGTAATGGTTTTAAACTATAAGAGGGCAGATTTAAGCTAGACATGAGAATATTTTTTTTTTACAATGAGGGCGGTGAAACACTGGCTCAGGTTGCCCAGAGAGGTGGTAGATGCCCCATCTGGAAGCATCTATGGTCAGGCTGGACAGGTCTCTGAGGAACCTCATCTAGTTGGAGATGTCCCTGCTCATTGCAGGGGGCTTGGACTAGATGGCCTTTAAAGGTCCCTTCCAACTTAAGCCATTCTGATTTTGTGAAGGTTGAGATAAAACTGGTGCCCACTTGCTGTAAAACAAGAGCTGAAGGTTGTCTGTCCCTAGGCTGCCAAATGGGGATAACACCAGTTCCCAGATTACCTGGTACCCACTGCTTCCTTTCCCTTTGAAATACCTGCCTGGAGGTATTTCAGATGCCAGAGCACCAGCTTTATGGGAAGGGACAGGACAGGATTAAGCCAGGCCCAGGCCATCCACACAGCCCACGTGAGTGCAGATAAGTGAGAGCATGAGCAGCAGAAATAAAGGTGCAGAGCAGCTGTGGACAAGAAAATGCAGTTTCTGCTTTGATTTGGGATATGTAGGGAAGGACAGTCATGGAGTTCAAACTGAGCTGACTGCCCAGCCTTAGCTAAGCCATTCCTGACATCAGGCAGAGAGATATAATATGATCCAGCTTATTGCATCCAGCGTTGGCTTCCACTGCCGATCTCCTTCCAGCTCTCTCATGGGGAGCTGGCAAAGCCCATCCTGCTGCTCCTCCTCCAGCCTCCTGGCTCCCCAGCTCAGACTGCCCTTCTGCCTCTGCTCTGGTGTAACTGAACTGTCTGAAGGACAGCATGGGAAACAAAGGTGTTGGCAACTTAAATTCTCATTGACTCTGTTATGTGTTTAAAGTGCAGCCACCATGGTTTGTAAAGTCTCCCAGAGCAAAATAGTTTCTGCTCTCAAAAGGCTTCACATTTGACTTTAAATTCCAAGTGGGCCCAGTTCTTTCTCTCTGCCTCCTAAAAGGGCAAGCACATCTTAGAGTCAATGCAACAATCTGTGCAAAACTAGTGGAGGGGGGGGGAAAAAAAAAAAAAATCAGTGTGTGTTCTTCCTGATTCATTTTGAAAATCTCTTACTAAGAAACTTCTTTAGCAACCTCCTTTTCAGAAAATCAGCAGGCACTGTAAGCTGAGTGACCTCCAAGCTCCTGCTAAGTGAGAAAATAACCATTTTTTTCCCCCTCCCATTTTGTTAATAGAGTCATCCAGGAACCACACAGCTTGAAAGTGATGTGACAGGCCCCTATCTGATACTAATTTACATCCCAGCCTTCTCTACCAAGCCCATGCCAGGAGTGTGCTCAGGCATTGCTGTCCTCACTTCCTTCCCAGTCTGCTTTCAGCTGATGCTCTGTGCAGGCTGAATGGCCACAGACACAAGCTGTCTATCTCCCTGCTGCTCACAGCCTGACTTGCCTGATGAAAACTACCCCAGTTAAGTGGGTTGTCTGGGAGCAGCTTGTCACTGCCACATGTATAGCATCAGGAAAAAAAAAGTGTCAAACCAGCCATCCCTTTTTTGGAAAAAGCCAACGCTGCCTTTAGTTCTCACTCCCACTTCTCCCAGCTGGAAAGCAAGGCGGCTTCCCCGGACCTTTTCCAGCAGTGCACTTTGTGTGGCAGTTACCTTTCTGCCTGTTGGGGTTTAAAATATCAAAGAGCAAAAGGTAACCCTGGCAAACATGTCACTGTGAGCTTTGAGGCTGGGCTTTGTACCACTCTTTGCCCAAGTGTTTGTTCTGTGATACAGGTGAATAAAATGGTCATGTGCCTTGAAAGCACAAGGGAAGAAAAGCACCTTTTTCACTTACAGATGCTCCTTCACAAACCACACACTTCTCTACTTACACGTTCCCAAGCATTTAGGAAATATTAATTCTGCTGCACAAAAACCTCTAAGGTATAACTGTACTGTCACTCTAGAGAGGAGTAGCAAATGACAAAGCTTAGTGCTCTGTTTCTTATGCAGTATCCCGGAAAGAAATTTAACATGTTGCTCCTTAAAAACAAAACAAAGAAACCCCCAAAGCCCACACTTTGTCAAGGAAATGCTGCTTGAATGCTGAAAGTTAAACCAGCATCAGGTTATGGATGCTGGGATGTAAAATTCACGTTGTACAAGTGCTTACCTGCACTTGCAAGCAGCACAGACACCATCTTAAATGACTGTCCTAATCTTCAGTTACCAGCTTAGAAAATGCTGCATTTATGGGAGGGGAAAAAAATAAAAAAAGATAAACTTTGCTTCCTTTAGACTCCCACTGTGCAACATATATACCCACCCACACTCATTTAAACTTGGAACAATCTGTCATATTTGCCCATTATGGTTATAAAGCAGGGCTCCAAATACATCCCAGTGGATACCTTTCTGAGTCTGGCCACAAAAACCACATCACGTTGTGTCTCTTCTCAGTGCGTGAAGATCTCCAGGACAGCTGGGCAATCAGCTCAGGAATCTTTCAGGAAATACACCTTCCTCCTGTCTCCTTCCTTAAGCTCTGTGTTTGGGTATGCTCCTGCTTTTGTTTATGCAGGAGAGGGATACTTGTGAAACCTAATTAACCGCTGGAGAAGATGATGTTTCTGTTTGGGAGCGTGTTCCCTGCCCCGGGCTCCAGCTGCGTGACAGCAGCTCAAACACGGTAATTAAAATGAGCGTGGCTGAATGCACGGTCAGATTAATGAATGCTGAAATTACACTGGGAATACACTCAGCTCTTCCTAGAGAGATGGATGAAAGGGTGTAAAAGCAGCGTGGCCACAAGCACAGTTTCCAGAAAGCTTTTTGAAACTTTGAATGAGAGACAGCAAAATGCTCGGCTAACACAGCAACAGAAAGACCAGTCACAGGATTAGGATGACCTTTTGTAACCAGGGCATTCAAAGGTAAACTGAAGAGCAATGCCAGTGTGTAATGTGTTTGCATCAGCCCTTGGGAACGAGCCAGAGGACTGGAAAGGGAACTTAAGAGGGTCTAAGCTCCCCTCTGACCAGTAATGCCATAAAAGCCCACTGGAAATAGAAAGACAAAACCGAAGGAAACGCCGAGACTTTTTTTATGGAAACAGGGCTAAGCACTTCCACTCTCTGCGAGAAAATATTAAGCCAGTTTCATGTCCCTCAGAGAACACCTACGTTCAAGATTTTCGTCACAATCACAGCCCAAACCCATGCCCGGGACGCCCCAAAAGAGCGCCTTTGCCCTCCTCAAGCCCTTGGCCACCGGCAGATGAGCGGGGTCGGGACCCGCTCCTGGGAGCGCGGCTCTCCAGCCCTGGAGCCGGGCTCGGCCACGTCCCCGCTCGGCAGCGCCCCTTCCTTCCCCGGCGGGCTCGGGCCCCGCACCCCTCCGGGAGCCCGGCCCGGTACCTGTTGGTGTCGGCGGTGCTGCCGCGCTCACAGCGCGCTCCGGGACGCCGCTCGCCCGCCGCCGCCCCGCGCTCCTCGGGCACCGCCGCGCCCCATCCCGGGCGGCAGCGCCCGCGGCCAGGAAACTCACAAACAGCCAATAATAATTTTTCAAAAGAGGATAAAATTAAAGTTTTAAAATGAAATTAAAAACTAGGAGAAGCGAGGGCAACCGGCCTCCTGTCGCCGCGCACCGCCGCTCTGGCAGCGAGCGGAGCCGCTGCCGGCTTTTCCTTGCGGAGCTGAGGGAGGGAGGCGGAGGCGGAGGAGGGGGCGGAGGCGGTGTTGCCACCGCCCTCCCCCACGCCGCGGGCAGAGCGGGGGTGCCGAGACCCGGGCTCGGCCCCATGGGATGCGGCGGTTTTCGCGCTGCCGGTGCCTCCGGAGCCTCCGTACCTTTTTGCGAGAGGCGGCGGTGCGGCTCTTCCGTTTTTTCATTCGATGCGTCTGGCCTCCCAGGCCGCTTGTCCCAAAGACGGAACATCTGCAAAATCCCTCTGACCCTTCTCGCCTGGAATGGGGCAGGGAGCGGGCTGCCGCCGCTTGCCTTCCCCGCGGCCGGTGGACCACTCGCTGCAGCCTCCGTTCCCTTCAGCAGTGTGTGTGAATGCTCTAAATTTGGATACTGGGCGGGCTGAAGACAGCAGTTAAAGGCGAATATAAATGAAAGAACATTGCAATGAATGGACCTTGCGTTTCTTCCTTTAAGCATCTTTTCTGTTTCCCCAAGAAAAAAAAAGGCAGGAATACCATATTTTCCCAGAGACTGTGAGGTATTTTCTCCAAATTTAGTCTTCCTTCCAAAATGTATAGTCCTATTTACTATCAGTATCTCTCTCTAGAGAGATATGGATTATACATATATTTGTTGCTACCCTTAGGACTTCTTAATTTCTCTTCTGTGACTTTTTTTAATACTGGACTTTACATCAGCTAGCCAACAGAAGTACCAAATACACGTTGTATTTTCTATACGATTTGCTGTTCCTCTGCCAGCATTTAAAGCTGTCGTAGGGTCCTTCAACAAGCTCTCCCTTGTGCCTCTTAAACAGCTGCAAGTGCTTCTTTTTTAGGGGAAGGGGAAAAAGGGAGCGAGGGACAAAGGGAATCCCTGGCAGATCTATGGGGTTGGTAAATAGACACAATTCGGAAGGAGGCTTGAAAAGTCAATGCTGATACCCTTCCCATATTCCTGTATCTTTCCCCATTGATGGAAATTATGATACTGTATGAAGAAGTTAAGCAAATGACAAGGAAGACAGAGCTAGGTTTTTACAGAGCATTGTGCAAGTTTTACAACCTCCCAAACTGTCCCTGAATAAAAAATCCAAGCTGCCAATTCCAGATGACCTATGATCTTAAGTAATTTTCAGCAGGAATAATGAACATAAGTTATTTATACTGTATGCTGAAAATAAACTCTGTAGCCTTTAGAAAGTGGAAACGAGAGAAAATCACTCCAGATTTAGTAAAAGTGGAGAAGGATGCTCTTCACACTGGTGTGTGGACCTCTGGGGCCTACAGGTCATTTCCAAGGTTTCTGAGTTCAGACAGGCTCTACAGCAATGACGGCTGTGGTATTTCCAGAGGCACCCATTTCTCCACTAGAAAAAGTGTAGGGGCTGTTGCCAACAGAGTGTCACTGCTGTAGCTCCAAGGCAAAATTTTAAGGGTGACCTTTCTACATCTCTGACTGAATCAACCATTCCCCCATTTCATGTGTGTCACATAGGATGTGAACTCTGAGGCAAAGGCGGAGGAGTCGCTTTCTGGAAGAAGCAGCTGTGCGCTTTGGGCTATGGAATGCCAGGGAAAGAGGAGAGGAAATATTTGTGGCAACGCTGAAAGCTATAAATGTCTCATCATGCAGACTTAATATGTGTTTGAGTCCATTTCAGCCTTTTAGGGGGTGGCAGCTCTCACTGTGGAAGCCTGGTTAATTTGTTAAAGGTTTTCAGTGCCATAGACTAATTGCAACATCTTACTTCAACTTGGAGCCTCCTACAGTTCTGGTCAATTGTTACCGATTCCCTCTGGCCTTTTTGATCTTATCTTGGAGAAGATTTTTTGAACTTAACGTTGCAGATGCAAATTACCTCATTCATATTGCAGCCTCCTCTTTCAAGGAAATACCCTCTATCCTATGCAAATACATGTGATAGGGATGTATGAGCTGTTTCTCTTGGTTTCTCAATATAGTTTAGCATAGCAAATGCAGAAATCCACCCTCCTCCTCTCCATCATGCCAAGCCCTACACACAGCTCTCACTTCTCTGCCTCCAGTGCTTGTTGAAACAGCTGGGAGACTGAGTAGGTTTGTGGATGCTCTAGATAAAATCTTTGCCCCACTTAGTCCTTCTGGACATGTATTCATCCTGACACACATGCTTTTGAAAGGCTCAGGACAGTCATTCCACGTGTGTCTTGTTTTGCTAATTCAGTGGAAATTGCCAGAGAGCTCTGTCTCCCTCCATCATCAGGCAGGAACTGAAGCTGCCATTGTGTTGTGGCTGTGATCATGCTACTATGCCTATAAATTATTCACGGTATTGCAGTGTAGTCTTCTGTTATGTTAAAAATAGGTCATCATGAGTGTCCCCAGTGAAATTTCTAAGTGACAACAGCTGATTTTAGCTTTGTCTCTAGAAAACGGTGACCTTTTCAAAGCAGTAATTGACAATTATGGTGTACTTCTATCTCTGTGACAACTGCAGTGCACCTTCACAAACATTAATTCTCAGCAATGGTAACCCCACAATATACTTGAGACAACTAAACTAGAGCTACTAAATTACCTGCTGAGCTTTGCCGAAGCACTTTACTTTCTATTAGCCTTTGGCTTCCAGGCCAAAGAGTAAATCAGGATTATCAGAGAAGAGATTATAGTCTGAGAATTCCTAAATGCTCTGCTCCTCCCAGGCACTCAGAAAGCTTCTTGAAAGGGCTGAGCAGGATTTTCTGGCTGATATGCATCACACATCGCTGGTGGGGGGTGGATATATTGAGAGGTACTTCACTTTTCCCACTGCCATACAGACTCCAACCCACAGAATCCCTCGAACCAAGAGAGCAGGAGGCTTTCAGGTCCATTGCAGACCTAGACAAACCTGGAAAGGGGGAGCACGATCCAGTAGTCTGGACAGAGGTCCAGAGGAAACCCTCTTTTCCCCATAAGATACTGTGTGGGAGGGCTCCGTGTGGACCCCCCCCAAAAAAAGTGGGATATTGTTGAAATTTCCCTGCTGCTGTGGGGATGTATGTCTGTTATGCAGATACAAAGACTTAGCTCAGGCCTGGATGACTTCATTCACCTGAAAGCAAGGACTGGTGGTGGGTGGCAGTGCTCGGCAGACCAAGCAGACAGCAATTTGCATGGAGGTCTCTTGTTAGCATGTTCAGAGCAGCAAGAGGCCAAAGTAGGTGGGGGTTGGTTGGGCAGACCACAGCTTTGAGCTTTGGGTGTCTGAGGTAGATCAGGCCTGCCATAGCCTTTAAGGAAGACATTTTATACCTGTTTTTTCCTCATGGAAGACATTTTATACCTGGTTTTTCCTCATGGAAGACATTTTATACCTGTTTTTTCCTCATGTAACTTGTCTTTGCTGTGTTTCTGTGTAACTCCCATGCTTAGAAGGGATGCACAAGGCAATTTCATATTGCTGATGGACATCTCCAGCAGGTATCACACCCAGGGAAGTCTTCTGTGGGAACACAGGGTGCAAACCTGACTGCTCTTACTATTTGAGAGTGGGGAACGTGGCAGGTGCTGGAACCATCACTTGGGAAAGCTTTTAGGGGAGAGGTAAAAGACAAGACCCTGACCCCTGCCACAGGCAATCTCACCAAGATGTGAGCTTTAACATTCTGACGGTATGCAAGTTTGCCATTACTCTTTTCAACTATACATATTAAAGTGTTGCCACAATTCTCCTACTGCACCCTGCCCATGCTGCTCTTTGGATTGATTCCATTTTCCTTACACCTTCTCTGCCCAGTTTGTTGGGCATCCATTGTTGTCCTGTAACACTTTTTGCTCTCTTTCTAGAAGAGTTTGATACACACTTGTTTTTCTCTCCTCTAACCACTGTGCAATCACTTCCCCCCTTTTACTTCCCATCGCTGTGTTGCTGCTCCACCCTCAAGTTCCTCATTTCTCATGATGGTGCTTTTGCAAGTCTTTCCACTTGCTGCTCTGGGGCACTTTGCACAGTGCTGATCTTCTGTAGTGGTTCAGGAACAAATTCCATTTGGGACTTTTGGCCAGATGCTCAGCACAGCTGTACCTTTAGGAATGACTGAAGGATAATGGAGTGGTTGTGTCCTGTGCCATGGTGGTCAGGACACACTTGGTATGCCAAGGAACAGCTATGGAAGCAGAGAGAGGGGGCCAGGGAGAGAAAGGGGAATCATCTTTAGCTTTTGATGTACCACAGAGATAACACTTTCCCTAGGTAATCCTATCTGTCCTTTGTCTCACCTGGCTGCATTTGTGGTGGTCTGAGATAGCTGCCTTCAGTTCAAGAATGCTTCCCACAATGGCCTGTGCCTCTGGCAGCATTTGATGATGGGAGGTGTATGCACAAGCATAGCCCCTACCTATCCTCGTGTATGTAACCTGGGGGAGCAGGACGAAGGAGCCACAAATTGCATTTTTTTTCCCCCAGAACCTGTTTCAAAATCAGCACTGATGGCTCTTCTGGGCAGGTTTTGTGTGGCAATGTTCATGCAGGGTTGGAGGGAGCAACACATTCCATTTTCTCAGACTGCTTAGCAACCAGGGCTGGCTGAGCAGCTCTTAAGTGCACACCAAGTGTGTGGATGGTGTGTCGAGTACTGCAGCTCTAGCCTTATTTTTTCCTTGTCTCTTGCTTTTGAAAATCATTCCTTGTTTTCTAGTTAAGGCACCTGAAAAACTGCTGAAAACTAATTTTTGCTTTCCCGGACAGCTGGAAGTCAGCTACAGTATGAGATGATAAAAGCTGTTATAGGAGGGATCAGAGACCTGAAGAGACAGGTATGGTACTATCAGCCTGCTTTTTGGGAGCATGACTGCAGGACAATGTCATCCATGCTGCTGGTAATGGGCTGGCTTGAATTCCTACTGCTGGACAGCCATGAAACCAACTGGCTCAGAGGAGTGCAGGGAGTGGAACACCTTGCTTTCCATGGGTCTGCAGTGTGTGAGATTCCTGCTCAGGGCTGCCTGTCTCAGTACAACCAACATGCTTAAGATCAAAAAAGCACTGTTAGATCATTTCCAGGAATGGATTCAGTTTGCAGACAGAAAGTCAATATGTTCCTAGCTTCCTCACTAGGATCCTCTGGAATCATTCGGTAATCTCTTGCCTCTTGTTTCTTGGCTCTCAAATGCCAAGACCTGTCTCTGTGCCACAACCTTCACCATCAATCATGATAGAAGGCTGAGATTCTGAATCTGTTTGGGGGTCTTTTAGACACTGTACCCATCTCTTCCCATTTCATCAAGCAGTAATGCCTGCTGCTGAAACTTGCTAGGATTACAGTTAAAATGTGGTCCCAGCCTACGTTCACCTCCATACTCCCCTTGCATGCTTACCTGCATTTGAGAGGCAAATTTTAGGCTACCTCTAAAGTGCAGAAGAGGAAAAAACCTTTCTTTACACATGCCTAAGCCCATTGGCTCTCCTCCATCCCATGATATGAAGCAGACAACTGGCCTGGAAGGACCAAGGATCATGAAAGATTGTATTATATGGGGAAAGACACCATAGGACATGTTAGCAAACATCAAAGGTATCCTAAATCCATGACTGAAAGAGCAAGTCAGAAGCACACAGGACTTTGGCCTGCCTTGCTGTGACCCCAAGAAGCAGTGTAGAGACAAGCCCTGCCTTCCTGCTGCTCTGTAAGCCACACAGGTCATGGCAAGAAGGGGAGGAGCTGCAGGGGTGATGAGCATGGTCTGGGGAAAATGATGGTCAGGTAGAAGAAGGCTGTGAAGGCTGGTGTGGAAGCAAAGGAGCAAATAATGCCAGACAAGTTTAAAAATCTAGTTCCACGTATGAATCCTGCAGTGCTGCACACCTATCTTCCTGCATGTCCCTAACAGGGCAGTTTCATAATAGAAACTCAGAAGGAGCCCTCAGTTGCAAAGGCTCTAGGCAATTTCCATCCTTAGTTATGTTAGTGTAACACCAGAGTTGCCTCGTAATCATTCCCTCCATGGGTGACCCATCGAGGTCCTTGGTGCAGAGACCGTGCTCCTCTTTCCTTCTTGTGGGCCAAAATTCTGCACAGAGAACTGCAGCTTTGAGAAATGATTTTCATTCACTCCCTGCCTCCGAGATACCACCACTTCCCCCTTTTCCTCACCAGCGCATATTTCTGTGGCATAAATATAGCAAAGACAAAACAAGTGCAGCACACACAAAATGCCATTCGGGGGAGCGCAGTGAACATGCTGCCTCTGTAATGTAATGAGCCCCAAGTGCATCTGCCAAATATTTGGACTGAGATTCCAAGGGAGAGGGGGTGGTCTGTAGCACAGAGAAGCTCCGTCCAAACTCTCAGACCATTACCCCCAGGCATGTCTTGGGGGGATACAGGTTCCTTGTCCATCCAGCCTGTCTTCACCTGGCGGTGATTGACCACTCATAGCAGTTATTTCCTCTAGGAAAGCTGAAGAGCAGCTTTGTGTGAGTAGATTTAAAATGCACAAATAATGCGTAAAGCAAATAAGAAGAGTTTCTTTAGGGGCGTGTTCTGGCTTTGTGGCTGAGGTTAAATGACACCAGTGAAACCATGCCAGTTTTTGAACATCTGACCCTGTGTACTATTTTCAGTGCAGTGATTTTTGAAGTGATTAATGACAACAACTTGGCACTACTCAGAGGCTGGTGTTGCTGATTAAGCTAACTCTTCCTTGGCTCACAACAGGCATCAGGAATAGAGTGGGCAGGAAGCTCCCCAGAGCGACAGAAGAGGCAGAGCACATCAGGACCTCCCGAGCTGCCTGCGTTTCAATGGGGAAATTAGGAAAAAAAAGCTACTGACGTCCAACTTCAGAGCTGAGCTCAGCAGTGCTGGAATGCTCTGCTCCTCCTGTGGCTTTCTTTTTCTTTTTCTTTGAGAATATTTTTGTATGGATTCCTTTCAACATTCCCACCCCTCTCAACAAAATAAAAAAAAAATTAAAAAGAGCCTCCCTTGTTAAGTGTGTGCTGGGATTGCTAGTGTGGCACTCCTTGCATGTGTTTGTAGGAGGATCTCAGAGATGCTATCTGGTTTCAAATCTATCTACATCTGTAAAGTATCTCTCTTCTCAAAGACCCTCGAGACAAGGAAATCTGTTATTTCAGTGTGAAGGCAGTGAGCAGGACTCCAAAACTTACAGGAGCTCTCAGTTGGCAAATTGCACTTCTACACAGTCACAAACAAATGCTAAAAAGAGCACAGTGTCTTGTAGACAATATCCACGTTAACAACAAAGCTCTTCCACTGCTCTGAGCTAACATGAAATGAGGAAGATATGAACAAAGCTCCATTTATGCCATGGAGCCTGAATGCTGGCCAACCTTGCTAGCTACCGGCATCTTAATCACAAATTTGAGAAAGCCATGGGGCTCATGTGTGAGATTTTATAAACTCATCTCCCTCAGGTCCTGCAGGTGTCCTTGAAAATTTAATGTCTGTGTTAATGACACATATTGAGTACATTCACAGAGCTCTTAGCTGTCCTGCCAAGCCCCTCAGAGAGGCTATCCCTCTCTCTTCTGCTACAGGTGGCTGTGACACCCCTCCAGGGAACCTCCTGGATCAGCTGCTGCCATACCTGAACCATAGGTGCACTCCTCAGGGAGTGAGGAGGGCTGGGGGCTTTTCACTCTGGTGTTACACAGCATGAAGAGAGGATCACTTGCACAAAAGCTCATCATTGCAGGTCACTTCCCCTAGGGCTGGGCACAGGGAGGGCAGGAAGACAGGGCTGGCCTGGGGTGCAGCCTGGTGTCATGAAAGGGGAGTTTTGCAAACCCTTGTGTGCACTGCTGTAGGCACCTCAGAGAGCTCTGTCTGAGTTTTTGTGGCAGTTTTGGGGTTTGCTTCCCGGGGTGGTCTTTTCACCTGGGATTTTGCGCTTGAGCATTTATTTTGCTCAAGCCCAAAATCCAGGTGAAAAGTGAGTGTCGTTTCTTCTCTGTGGAATGGGTTGTGGTTAATTGTAGGCAGGCTCATGCAGTGCCACGAGATGGGCAGTAAATCCAGGGCAGGGCTCTGGTTAGTGATGCTACAGGAGCAGCCTGGGTGCTGAGCTCCCCCACCATGGTGCAACGGAGCAGCACCAAGCACAGGCAGTTTTCCCACTGGGGCATAACTAAAAGCATCACTGTGCACTTGGGGGAACCTAACCCAGGCCCGTGTGGGCATTACCTTAGATACTGGATCCTGGTTAGAGGCAAAGCTCAAGTAAATATCACTTTAATGGTAAGTAGCTCCTGCAGAGCTTCCTTGATGAACCTGCTATCACAAAGATGAGTGGAATCCAACTCCTGCAGTGGATCTGCCTCCTGTTGCCCTGTGGACGGGAATGCAGGGCTATGGACCCCGACAGGCACCAGCCACACTTGTGCCCATTCTGCCAGGCTGGCACTAGGGGACTGCCATGGTCAGCAAAAGAGCCCAGGTCTTCCAGCAGTGAAGGATCCCTATTTCCATGCCTTGAACTGGCACCTGGAGGGGCTTCTTGTTTCCACCCTTGCTCTCCCTCCTTCTCGCCCACACTCGCTAATGACTAAGAGGAACATAAGGTAACCAGTTTGAGGAGCTAGAACACCAGATCTCAGAGAAGGCTGTAACAGAGGTCATTCAAACTGCCCCAATTTATGTGCAGCCAGATGTGTTTGTCCACTGCCATCTGTCCAGGCAAGGGCCGGTCACAGTGGGCTTTTTCCCAAAATACCGGTTTATTTTCTCACTCTCTGTGGCTTCCTATCTTTCTACTTCACTTCTTCCAACCTTTTTATCAACTATTAGAACTCAAGGTATCATTTTCAAGCCCTGCATCTCTGAACTTTCCAACTTCCAGACTACCTGCAATTAAACCAGAGTAAGCCAATGCCAGCCCCCATAAGATATACAGATTGAAGCCTTTTATGCTCAGGATTTCCACAGCAGTTTTGCTTCACCTGTTTTCCACTTGCCAAAGATGCAGGAATATCAGGGACTCTTTCACAGCATAGACCCCTTCTTCATACCACTTCCCTGCTCCTGGATGCCTGATCAACAACACACTGCTTAAAATTCTGTGTGGCCTGACAACACCCCTCACCCCCACAAGCAATGCTGAGATATAGAAGAAATCCTACTATTGGGAAATCTTCCCACGATCAACTTTTTGGTGCCTCTGTGACATTGTCAAGTGCTTGACTGCTCTCTCCCTCTCTCTCTCCCCCCCTCATCCATACACACAGACTGTTTTCACTCCTCGCCTTTTAACTCTGTACTTCCTGAGCTGGTTGTTTTGTGCCTGTCACACCCATGGTACACCAACCACAAGGCTTTGGTTCAGCATCCAGGCAGGCGGAAGCTCATTTCACAGGCGGCTGAGCTGTGCCTCGAATTATTAAAGGGGTGAAGTTGTTTACGCCACCCACTCACGTTAGCCAAGACACGTTTATTTTGTGAATTTAATGATGGGACTGAGCAACAAAAAGCTCGTGTTTCTTGGAACTTGGTAAAGATGATTTGTAAAAACAGGAGGGGGAAATGTGTGAAAAGAAAGGCAATTTTGCTTCAGCCTTTGGTGTGACCCTTGTTTTGCAAGCTTAGAAGATGCCCCAAGCACACCTGATCAGTGGTTTCTCTCTGGCTTGTACATACCTTCCTCTTTTCTCTGAGGGCTGGTTAAATGCCACTTGCTTATTTGACCTCGATTTTTCCCTCACTGTTGTTGTTATTAGTGATCTGGAAATATCGTCAACAGATATGAACTAAAAAAGCTGTCTTACAGAAATGGGGAAGGAAAGACCAAAAAGATCAAAGGTCTTTAATTAAAAAATAGGGAGAGAACAAAGCAGAAAGTTTCTCTCATTTCAAATTTTTTTTTTTTTTAATTTGGTCCTCATGGGCTCAAACTTTTCTGCTTCATATATGGAGTGCAATGCCCTGTTAAAAATAACCCTCCAGCTGCCCGTGACAGCTGGAAGTGCCAGAGCACTGCGGGTGGGTCAGTGTGGGGGCGCCTGGGGTGGGGATGGGCGTCTCACACTGACTCCTCTGACCACAAAAAACTCTCTCCCCCGTCTGCATAACTCTGTGTCCACCCATGGACCACAACCAAAATGAAGCAGCTGCGAGAAGCAGGTGAGTGGAGCTTTTAGTGTAAACAGGAATAACAAAAAATGTTCCATAAGACAGCACCCTGTTTTCCTTGCCATCCTTGTCCTGCATGTTAAATAGGTCTGATCATGCTCTTGCAGAAAGGTGCTTCAATCTGAGTTTATAGGCCAAATATCTCACTACAATCCATCTATCTGGATGAAGCAGACACTGTTGCCTTGGTGATAGGACTTCTCATCCTCTGGGCTGCGGGGAGCACAGCACACACTTTCTCCAGGAATGTGAGATAAGCCAAAAAGACAAGTAGGGCTGGTGGGACCTGTAAAGGTTTTGAGGACAGTGATCCAGGGTCTCCCAGCAGTCAGGAAGGAGAAGCTCCCATGCTTGATACACTGTGAGGCTGCTCATCTTTACAGCAGCCTCCTGAAGTATTGGGAATTGGTATGCTGGATAAAAAGTAGTCAAACTCTTTGGTGTGGAAACAGGAAAAACAGTATCTCTGTAGATGCTTTAGGGAAAGAGAAAAGTTGCTTAACCTGAATTGTTGCTGAACAAAGAGTCTCAACTATAAGTTAACATCCAAGGCTTTATCCTCAGTTTTCTCTAACATCTCTAGCCTCATTATGTGCAGGCAGTGCACATAACCATATACAGCAGCTACCTTTCATTTCAGCTAAGCCTCAAAGCTGGTCCCAAACCCCAGAACTACAGCTCTTTTCTCTCTTCTAAAAGACAGACAGGCTTTACAAGGATGTAAAGGCATCTGGTACATTTTTGAAGCACACCTTAAACATTTGATGCAGTTACTGTTCTCCCAGGAGCCTTGATGGGCAGCAGTGCTGGAATGCATCTGAATGCCATAAGCAGCATGTCAGTCCTGGGCAAGGAAAGGGCCCTGGGACTCTGACACTGTGCAGTGCACCATCTAAAATGGGGCTCTGGTCTGCTGAACTGGAGAACACACAATGAATTTAATGAAAAAGACAGCATTGGTTCCCCTCCCCTCCCCACCCCCCCCATTCTTTGGAACCACTGATGGGATTTTGTGTTGGCTTTGACCTGAGAGGGAGGTTATGGTTACCCCACGTACAACCAGAGGGCATACACAGGAAGTGGGAAGTGGAGGTATGAGGAGAGGTCGGTGTAGAGCAGCTGCATGAAAATATCTGCAATGAATCACAGCTTAATTCTATTTTTCCTGCATTCTCAGTTTGGATAGGGTGGTCAGTGATAACAAAATATTTGGACCTAATTCTCAATGGAATATCAAGCAAGTTTGCCAACAACACTAAATTGGGAGGAGCTGTTGACTCCCTCAGGGGCAGAGAGGCCCTGCAGAGAGACCTCGACAAATCAGAGGACTGAGCAATCACCAGCTGTAAGAAGTTCAACAAGGGCAAGTGCTGGATTCTGAACCTTGGATGGGGCAACCCTGGATGTGTGTATAGACTAGAGAATGAGAGGCTGGAGAGAAGCACTGTGGAAAGGGACTGCTTGATGGCAAGTTGAATTTGAGCTGTACCCTGGCAGCCAGGAGGGCCAACCCTGTCCTGGGGGGCATCAGGCACAGCATCACCAGCTGGGCAAGGGAGGGGATTGTGCCCTCTGCTCTGAGCTNGATTGTCCCCTCTGCTCTGAGCTGGGACAGCCTCACCTCAAGTGCTGGGAGAAGTTCTGGGTGCCACAATATAAAAAATACATTAAGCCATTAGAGAGCATCCAATGGAGAGCAACAAAGATGGTGAAGGGCCTTGAGGGGAACCCACATGAGGAGCAGCTGAGGTCACTTGGTCTGTTCAGCCTGGAGAAGTCTTAAGGGAGACCTCATTGCAGTCACAACTTCCTTGTGAGGGGAAGAGGAGAGGCAGGCACTGATCTCTTCTCTGTGGTCATCAGTGACAGGACCTGAGGAAACTGCATGAAGTTGTGTCACGGGAGGTCTAGGCAGGATATTAGGAAAAGGTTCTGCCCCCAGAGGTTGGCTGGGTACTGGAACGGGCTCCCCAGGGAAGTGGTCACAGCACCAGCCTGACAGAGCTCAAGAAGCATTTGGACAGTGCTCTCAGGCACATGGTGTGACTCTTGGGGGTATCCTGTACAGGGCCAGGAGTTGAACTCGATGATCCTGCTGGATCCCTTCCAACCCAGCATATCCTATGATTCTGTGATACACCGCCCATGTTTGCTGACTGCTTGCAAATTTTGCTCATGGATGTGTCTGTCAGATCTAGGAGCTCCTGCTGTGCCAAGGCCCTGGTCCCAGTCAGAGGCTGTGTTGCTGTGGTGGCATCACACATCTGTGTGAGCCCTCAGCTCTCCTCGCAGGAGAACCAGGGTCTGCCAAGAGAGCTGACTCATGCTCAAATCTCCTTCACTCTCTAGGCTTGGCTCCTCATCTTAGACAGAGTCAGGGAAAACCCACACCATCACTGCAGGCTGCAATGATGAGGGGAAGCCTAGCGGTAGTGGAAGGGATTTCTTTTTAATGAAATATAACTTCAGAATCTCAGGCACTTAGAGTCACTAAAAATTAAACAGCATTTTCCCCAAAGTGGGTGTTTTGACCTAACAAAATTGTAAGAGTAACTGAAGACACTTGCTTCGAGTTAACATAGTGAGTAGGGCTTAAAAGAATTTAAACCTATCACTTCCTGTGCTTTGAAAACGCTAAAAGAATTTCTTTTTGAAACTTTTGTACACTACAGCTGTGCCCTGTTCAACGCTGGCCACATTGCAGAGGAGAGGGAGTTGTGCTTCACTGAACCTATGCACAGTCTCTTGCAAAATCTCTGCAAAACCTCTGAAGGAGAGAGAACCATGTCAAGTGCAAGTCACTGTTATTACAAAACAAGGGAAAGAGCTAAGGAAGTTTCTTTGAGGATGAACATTTCAAAGCTTTGAATACCTATTGCATTTTTGTGAAGACAGTTCTAGCCTATTTTGTCACACCCAGCTCTGTGACTTGCAATTTCAATGTAATAATAAGGAAGAACAATGCCTACTGAAGCATTAGTAAATGAAAATTGTGGAATTATGAATTATGCTGAAGAAAACACAGAAGCTTTCAACAAATGTTTTGGTTTGCATGTGGGAAAATATCAGTGCCATCTGACAGTGTATATCAATGGGAAAATATTTCCCCCTTGATCTTTCCCAGAATTCAGAAGAGAATTTAAAACTGTAATTTTGAGAAGAGTTATCCTAGGAACTCCTCGTTGATATTTCAGACAACTTGAAACACCAGAGGAATTCCAGGGAGCTGTAAGTTAATGTTGTGTCACTAATGATGCAATAGCCTGGCAGCAGTCTTGGCCTCATCAAGGAATAGCTGATGTAGAAGTCATATAAGCAAAATTAAAGGAGATGCAGTACAATCACTGGCAATCATTAGGATTTTAGAGAAAATAATTGTATTGATAGTGTACTTGGACTTCAGTAAGAAATAAAACTTGGTACTGCGTAAGATCTTTACATACTTTCCCAGCTGAGAAATCATCAAGGATGCCAGTTTCTAGAGAGGACATACAAAGATTAGTTCTCGCCCATGGGATTGAACTATTTTTATGTCAGTGATCTGAAAGGGAACTTTAAACAGTGATTGACTGAGTATGCAGATGGCACAATGTCTGGAGAAGTGGAAAACAGGCTACTCTGAAGTGAGACGATTCATCAGGCTTTAGTACAGGGATAGCTGGGAGCAAGGGAGATAAGCCATCCTGTCAGGATAGCATTGAATTTGTCCTGAGAAATTGGACTCTGAAAGACTTGAGGATTAAAGAGAAAAATCTGAGGAAGAGCAGACCCTTATATGATGCTGCAACCTGAAAGGATGTCAGCAGATCCTTGAATTGATCTTGATCTATTATATATATATATATATACTTACAAAGAATGAGTAAACACATCATGTAACTTCTGGATTTGTCCCTGGTCTAAGAGTTTTGGAGCACTGGGCTCCATGCTGTTGTCCACATCTCTCCAAGGGACTGGTCTCAAGAACCATGAAAATGTTTAACAGATTAAAACTTTATAAGGAAACAGTCATTGATAATAGTCTGCCTGGCAAAAGATAGGAGTGGTTTGAATATTTCTTGTAGATAGTTGTATGAGATTTTTATATGCACAAGTGATAATAGTGAGACCTTAGCTCTCCTAGACAGGAGGGAAATTAACTGCAAGAGTAGACAGATCAGTGCTAGAAGAAATAAAATGCAGCTGTCTTTAACTGTGATGGTGGCTAAGCCTTGGGATGGGTTAAAAAGGTGGACAGAGATTTGCCATCACCACTTTCCAAATCACGCTGGATATGGAAAATAATAAAAAATAGCCCATGCCCTAAGTGCCGAGGTCTGCACCGAGCTGGGAGTTCAGTGCCGGACAAATGCCTCCATCTGGCTTGAAAATCTGCGACTGAGCTTTGGCTGCAGCTGAATTTTGGCTGGCGCCTGTCTGCAGCATGAGCGGGGCGGGGGCTGCCCCGTGACCCGAACGGGCCCCGCTCCTCCCTGCTCGCATCCCACCCAGCCCGAGCGAGCGCACTGCGCCGTCTGGGGTCAACAGCGCTCCAGAAACACCAGCCAAAAAGTTAATGTTTCCTTGCTGGCCCGTTCGAGAGAGAGCAGAGGGGGCTGAAGGGGAAGTCTAGCACTGTGCCTGTGTTGTTTGGGCTCTCCAGCTGGCAGGTTCGGGAGCCAACAGCCCCTCTGTCTGAGAGAGCAGCTGGGATACAACTGTTCCCGGTTACACGTAGGTGAGTTGAAGAGGATGTCACCAACTCATAGACTCGTAGGATACCTCAGGTGGGGTGGGACCTCAGAAGATCATCTATTCCAACCTCCTGCTCCAAGAAGGGTCACGGAGAGGTTTTTAAAATGTTCCTGCTTTTGAAAAGCAGTGCCTCCTCTAGCTGTTTCTGTATCAGCCCTGCCAGAAACAACTTAGCTGAGAGGCTGGAACAGATTTTTGAAGTGATGTATCATTCCCTTCAGATAACACAATATATATGTCAACTAACCTGCCCACATTTCTCTCTTTCCCTTCTACATTTCTGATTAAGAACATGGGCTAAAGGTTTCAGAAACAGCAAAGAAGCTTAAAAACCCGCCGGCTCTTTCAGAGCACTTGCAAATGTCCGTATCAAGTGAGAGCATGTGGATGATTATCCTGGGAAGCAGCATCCACCTGTGTTGAATGCAGGATGCAGCAAATGCAGTGGGGTACTTTCAATGCCAGTTGATTTGCCCACTGGCATGAGGTGTTTCCTGGACTATCAGGATTTCTTCCACAATGCAAATGCACTGACTTCTCCTTTCTGCAAATTCATTGCCCTTCTGAGCTCACCCTGGGATACAGGGTGAGAAGTGGGGGCATAGAGACGTGAGAAATGTATTTGAATACAGAGAGAACATCATTGAAACTGCTTTCTTTTCTGAGCCGATGCCTTTCACTGGGGCTCAGATAACTAGATTTGGCACTATTCACTGCTAAGTTTTCCATACCAACCACAGCTGAGCTTTGTTTAAATGAGGCTTGCTGAAGCTGTGCTGAAAGTGAGTTTAAAGGTTCACAGTCTTTGGAGTGGATCCAGGCAGCTCTTTGTGCCTTCAACTCCCTTAGAAACGCTGAGGGCTGGGGGCCGGGAGAAGATTTGCATGAGCAAGTTCTCCCCCTGGCTCGAGTGCAAAGGGGAGCAGTGAGCAGAGGCAGAAATTGAACACCATGGGCCAGATTCTTCCTCCTCCTCCTCTGGGCCCTCTTATCTGCATTTCTGCAATTTTGACTTGATACCACACAGTACACATGAAAATGATGGTACAGGATGCAAGCAACGAGGAATCAAGCACCAGCAGAAGCAGTTTTAGGGATAAGAAATACCACACCGGCTTTGTATCCCAGGTTGGGGCACTTGGAGAGAAGGATGCTAATTCTGCTTAGATAATTTAAGTAGCAAGTCACCTTTGGCCCCTGTAAAGAGCCTCTACTACTTTACCAACAGCTGCACCTGTGGTGTGGAATGCCCAATGCACTACTTTGCACAGTGCAGCCACTGTAGAAAATACACCGGGTGTCCCCCCAGCTTCTTCTGCAGTAACTTCCTTGAAGCTGCTGAACCAGTCTGAAAGTATTTTTTATTGTATCTGTGGTCCCTTTGTTCTCCATTCTCTAAGGAGAAAAAGAGTCTGGTCACCCTGTGACCTTGAAGCCCACAGACAACTTCAGATTTACACAAGAAATACCACCGGGGCTAGTAACCGGTCTCTAGTCTGAGTAGGAGAAGGATTAGTTTAATAAAAGATGACTTTACCTTCCCCAAAGGAATCATCTTCCTCTCCGGGTGCAGTCAGATCTTCTTGGGAGTGCTGCATCGTGGCAAGGACGCAGCTCAGGGGGCAGCCAGAGCCGAGTGCTCGAACCTGTTCCTACGCTACAGCTCGACTGTTTCCTTTCACCAGCTTCCTAAATATTTTGGTGGTAACAGCTTCCGCATCTGCACTTACGAAAGCAATCTCATTCACAGAAATGGTGCCTCTTGCTTTTACAGTCAGCCTTTGAGATGAGCTTTGAGGTGGAGTGTCCTTACTGCTGAGAGAGAAGCTGATTTTGAGAGCAGAGGAGGCAGGACAGGCTGGAAATGCACCCTGCCCTGTTGCTGAGTGCCGTAACTGCGGCAGCCCTGTTAGCCCGGGGTGTTAAAAGTTTTGCATATGAATGGGAATGTTTTCTGGTGGCAGTGGTAGAGCTGGGGAACAACTCACCCTGCTCTGACTGCAGAGCAACTCCTCCCTTCCACCCCAGGGACAGTGTGACATGAGGAAACCCCCAGGCTCTCTCACTGTCATGTGTTCATGGAACTAATTTTTCTTTTAGCACGCCGGCAGTGACATCACTTTCTCACCCACGCTGGGGTGGTCCATAGCAATGGACGTGGGCAAGCTGGAAAACCATAGGTGATGGCAGCTGTCCCATGGGCAGATGCCTTGGCAGGGACATGATCCTCACAGTTACGCTTATCTGAGTCACAGTCTGTGGTGCACTACCAAACATAAGGACCTTCCTGACCAGGTGTACAACAGGACAAAGTAAAACTTGCTGTCTGCCAACACTAGGCATATTATTTGAGTATCTCTGTCACTACTAATTTGGCATCACACTGGTCTGTTCTGTCACTGTGTTTCTTGAACTTTATAAAGCAAGCTGGCTCCTTTGTGTCAGGTCCTTCAGTTTATGAGAGGACTTTACCTACAAACTAACTTACTCTAAACTTGTGCAAAAATATGTCTGGCCTTTAGGTAGTGTCTGAACCTTGCTTAGCCCTGCTGTTTTGATCGGTCCACTGAGGGATATTTCATATATATGTCTGTCCACTGTGGGGCCTAGCACAGGCAGTCCCCCATAGCTCTGCTATCAGAAGTTAGAATGTAATGACAGTAAACCTGAACTGAGCTGTGATTACTCAGTCTGGTAATTGCATGTGTCACCACACCCTTGGAAGCGAGACTCTCAGCACAGCAGCCGTGTTCGCTGCAGCTTCCGGCAGATGAGTCACAGATATAATGAGCTCTTCTCTAGTTATTATGTTGGGATTTTGTAAAGCTCTCCCAGTGGGTGTCTGCAAGGCACTGCACAACTTGAACTAAAGATGATGGGACCAGTCCATTTGAAGCACCTGATCTCACCCCAGCCCAGGCCATGTTCATTAGCAAATCCTATGGCAGCACTTAGGTCATCATAGGAAGGTGAAAAGACCCTCCCAGCTCAGGCACAGCCTTCCTCTGGGTGCAGGGTCCCTGGAAAGTGATGCTGCATCCCACCTGCTCATGCCTCCCCCTTGCTGTCACATCAGGTGTCTTGGTTGCACAGCCTGCTGCCTTGCCAGGGTTGGGAAGCTGTGCTTTCCTACATGGATATGGTTGAAGCCAAGAGCATCTCAGGACTGGTTTTTAGTGGGGCATTGTGGTTTGCCCACTGGGTTGTTCCTTTGCCACGGCAGCAAGATTCCTTAAGGAACTCTGTTCCCAATATGCCCCCCTCATACTTGGCTTTACTTTCAAATTACATTTGTTCAAACCCCCATGGACATGACAGCTTGGTCCAACAGGCAAGAGAAGAGGACTTGTTTCTGGCCCTGCTGGGCAGCCTTGGGGAAGTCACTCCTCCTTTTTTAGACATCCTCCCTCACCCTTTTTCTTATTTTTTCAGACAAGGACCATCTCTGATTAGATGGTACTCAAGGAGAGCATCCCTCTGCCACAGTACGGCCCTCCTGCCATGGTGCTGAGTAGATGGAGAAAGTCATAAAAAGAGAGAAGCATCATTATTGGGTGATGAGGGAGAACAGAGAAGAAGAGGAGATCAGAAAGACAGCGAGGCATGAAAAGAGGAATAATAAGAGACATGAAAGCTGCAGAGGCGAAACATCAGTCTGGAGGGATGGGATGCTGGCACAGGAGGCTGGGACCTCTCCAGGAGCTGCCTCCCAGGGTCAGGGCTGGGAACCCCTGAGCTTGCAGAGGCTGGTGGGGCCAGCATGTGAAATGATTTCTGGGGCTGAGGGAAAGGAGAAGTGCTGAAGCAAAGACAGCCACAGGGTGTATCTTGTCTTAAAGCTTCCCGGCAAGACCCACTCCTGGCAATGGGCATCTGCTGCCCATGGTTTCCTTGAAACAGCAGGAAGTGGTTGGCAGAAATCTTGCGCCCTTGTAAAGTCAATGGCTAAACTGCTCCAGGCTGCTGTGGAGCCTGTCAGTCTCTGAGGACCGGGGTGGGCCAGAAGAGGCTTCTGCTCTGTTGAGGAAGGTTTTTGGGCTTGATTAGAGTAAGTTTCAAGATGAATGATGCTACAAATACAGATGTGAATACTCAAACCAGACAGACAGCCCAGCAGGAAGAATCACCGAAAAAATACAGAAGCGCTAACTTTCCTGAGCTGTCCCACAATTGGAGCTCATTTGTAACCTGGGCATGGGAAGCTTTAGCCATTTACTGCTTCCTTCAGAAACGTGAAGGAGCAAGCCACACTGTCGTGGTTATCATGGCAGCTCCCTTTCATGCTGCATTTCCCTGGGACTTAAAGCTATTTCCTTACCCACTGTTTTCAGTCAGCCTCTCCGGATGCCTGTTACCTTGACAGCCCTTTTTTCTTTTATTTTCAGGAATTAAAAGGCATCAAAAGCTGTCCTCTCTCCCGAAAACAACTGTCACCAGAATTAACACACCAGTCGGGCTAGTGATGAATGGTAATGACTCAGCCTCCGCGGCAGATGCACAAAGAGGAGTTGCTTTGATTCGTTCCCGTTTGCCACATCGTCCCTTGGCAGCAGCCTCACCTACATTGCTCGCAGCATGTGATGTTCCTCCAGAGACCTGTCCCCCAGGGGAGCACTGCGCTCCTTCCCTCGAGACAGGACAAACTAACACACACAAAAACAATCCACCTCACATGGATGCCGAGGTTCCCCTTCTCCCTACTCCATCTTTACCTTTGGGGCAGCAGGATTTTGCCCTGGCAGTTTGTCTTTGCTGCTTACTGATCTCAACTATCAGCCTAACAAAGCGACCTCCTCCCTGCTTTGTTTTGTAGCATATCTGGGGTTTTTCCCTTTGGTACCCACAAGAAGTATTTTTTTTCCTCATTCTTGTTGAGCTATTTTGAAACACAGTAAGTTCTTTTCACCTGTTGGCTTATAAAGACCTCCTCCGCACCAAAAAAGCCCCCAATCAATTTTGCATCCACTGCAAAACTCTCATGTGTGTATTTTTCATGTAACCACATCTGATGCTGCTATCAGAAAAAGCCACCACCCATTTTCTAAGAACCTGTCAACAAAAATCAGGCGAGCCTGGGGAAATGTCAAAAACAAGGGTGGATCAAGCCAAAAGAGACAACTTCTACAGCAGCTTCTTTAAATTACTCCAACCTTACCCTTCTTCCCCAGCAAGTTAGTTTATTAGAATTTCTGATCCAAGAAAAAGTCAAGTGTTTTCATGTTTTATCTCCAGATACAGGACTAAAAGCCATTCCTAATGAAAAAAGAAGTGTAAAAAATTGTGCCATTTAGAAGTTTTGAGGTTGTTTTAATTCAACCCTACCTTAAATTACAACACCTCCACAAGCAGCAGGAGAGATGAGTGGGCCATTTTCTGTGTCTGAAACAGCTCTGCCCTATTCACATCTCCTCCTGTTCCAGCACTAGAAAGATTCTCAGGATACAGAATGTTGCAGGTCACACAGTGCCCTGCTTTGTTCTGAGGCTGCTTTGGGAGTGAAGATCACATTTGGTGGGATAATCTACATGGAAAACAAGGAGGGGAAAAAAGTGATAAAGGAAGGGCAGATGACTCTGAGCTGGAGACAGTATGAAAGAGCATGTTGAAAAAGGTGGCTGACACTGGTCAGTTTGGGAAAGAGAGTGTTCATATTAGGAGTGGTTGTAAAAGTTTTCTCTGGATATTGCTGCAGTGTCAGTCCTCCAACAAAAAATGCTCCTCAGAAACCTGATAAATAGAGTTACAATAACTTGTCTAGTTGTTAACTCCTTTGCAACGTACAGGGACTCCAGGGACTTAGATTATGTTTAAACAGTCTATGTCAGTGTCTGAGTGAGCTTAGTATAATTTTTTCTTTCCAACTCTTGAAACCTTTTGCACATTTTTGCCAAAAATCTAAGCACTTTTTAATAATTATTTTTATTTTTAAGTAGGGATATTCAGTTCCAGAGAAAACCTGGGAGAATTTCTCCCTTTTAATGTCCAGAAGGCCAGGTCAGAAGACATGACTCACTGCACACAACTTCACAGACATTAGAGCCCTGTGCACCAATCTTCACAAGGCTGTGAAATATACACCATACATTTGGGAGAGCTGAAAAAAGGGCTGGCTCACACAGCAGACAGGACAGTAGTTCCTTAGGAGCCCTGTAGCACATTAGCTTTTTGCTCAATTCCCCAGCAGACACACACTGCAGTGAGCAGGAACCATGGCACAAGTGTTGTTCATGCTGTTGATGTCCGTTCATGTTCCCCACCCCACAGTGAGCAGAGAACCCATCGCATGCCCCAGGGGTGAGTGGCATTTGTGTACACTCAGGTGTGATACTGCAACCTACAACACCTAGCACATCCCACCAGCACATCAAAGGTGACTTTGGCTTCTCCCAAGGCAGCATTTTTTCATTCCAGTATCACTTGGCCTATTATCTTCTCACAGCAAAATATTATTTCAGTTCAAAGGGAGGGAGCAAACCATGCTGAATGAAACCTCTACAGAATGAATATAATCTTGAAAATTGTACTCAGTTAAGTAGTTCCCAAGTGGCTCATTATCAAAAGAAAAGAAAATGGTCAAGCATGATTTTGCAGGGCTCAGCCTTGGATCTAGTATTATTCAATATATACTTTAATATCCTAGATGATTCTTAACATTCCAGAATAGATATGATCACACTCATTACAATTGCAGATGCCAGGCTTCCCAGCATATGTACACTGGAGGACAGAATCAAAATTCAAGCTTATAGTGACAAACTGGAGAAGCAGTCTGGAAACAATTAAATGCAAGAGAATGGTCTGTGAAGTACTATGCTCCAGTAGAAATAATCCTTATAAATGCAGGCTGAGGGATGGCTGCTTTAGTAGCATGTTTTCAGAAAGAAGGCAGGAGGCAGCAAAAGCAACAGCACCCAAAACCAGCAGACAGCTTGCCAACAGGTGTGATCAAAGGCAGAGACACAAAGTAATTCAGGCAGTGTTTGGGGTTAATATGGCCTCTGCCAAGGCAAGACACTGCTTTCAGACATCTCGGTTCAAGGAGGATAGAGACTGTTTGGTGATGTTCCTGCGGGCTGTTCCTCAGACTTTTGTGAGGGCTAGGAAATGGGAGTTTAAGGAAAAGACTGGAGAAACTGTAGCTACTTCATTTGAGGGAGAGAGAACAACTACAGGAGATAAAAGCAGTACTCAAGACCTCTTCTTCCCCTTTGTTGTGAACAAGGTGTCATGAAGTGAGACTGCAGAATGGAGGAAGTAAATGAGGAGGCAGATTAGGTAGCAAACAAGCAGAAAATAGGAAGAAGTAAGTTAGAAGAAACTACTTTCCAACAGCCAAGACAGCGAAGCAGCAAAAGGCAGTGCTTGGGTGAGTCAGTGCTGAGTGAATCAGTGTAGCCTTAAACTACAAAGCATGTACAAAGCTTTTGAAGAACAGAGCAGAAAGGTAGCTATTGGGAATAACAGAAGAATAGTTGATTCTGTCTTAGGGGAGGGCAGTGGGAATAGGGGACCTCTTGAGGTTAGATTCAGTGCGGTTTTGCTAGAGCAGTTATTAAGTAACACTGGATTTCTACTTGTTAAATTTATTTCTCAGCAGCACTTAGCCGAGTGCTGAATTTTCCCACTGCTTGAGGGGTCCAGCACATTCCAGTGGCTCTTGACTGGGATGGGAATATTTTTGCTGTTTCAAGCAATTTAAGTATCCCTACTATCTTTCTCCTTTGGTAAGAAATCTTAATGTCTGGTTGCTTTTGCCTTCATTCTTTCTTCCGAGTTCTTTTGTCACCTATTCCTCTGTAATCCAGTGAGGTCATTGTCATCAGAAAAGCATAGAGGATGTATTTTTTCATCCTTTGATGATTAAATCCCATGGGTTTCTCTCTGAAGTATCTCAGATTGTTTCTATAAATTTTTAAAGATAAGCAGTCTGCATACCATAATAATATGGAAGCTTGCTGTCCCCAGCATAACAAACAACTATGCTCAATCCTGCTAAGCAGCAAAACCTTGTCTTACTAAGAATCAGATATCAACTATATAATCAGTTTTATCAATGTGAAAAAATTTTAAAATTGACCCAAGAGGTCTAGACAATATTCTAATGCCTATGCCAAAAAGCCACAAGACCATCCCAATTTTCTCTACCATAATTCTTGTTAATAATACTTTCTTTTATCTCCAATACTAACTACTTTGGGTGTTGGAGGAAATACAAGCAAGAAAGTAATCTCATTGTACAGCTGTATGTCTTCCATCCCAGGCAAAGGATATTGCAAGGTGATTCACAACATTATTTTAGTGATGTTTCAAAAATAGATGAGTTCCTCTTCTTTCCCTTTAGGTAGACTACGGGAAATAGAGTGAAAGCCCCAGGTCATTTATTTTAAACTCCCAGGTCACACTGTCAAACAAATTATGTCTGTGGATGAATGCCTTTCCTTCACATTAATAATTCTGCCTGTGAACTATTCAGTTTGAGGGCCTTTACTTCCTTGTGTACATTGTGTTTCCAGTTTCTCCAGCTGCTGGAAGGAGTTCAGGGGCTGGCCCTCTCCCCTAGTCTTTGCTTCTTCCAGCTCCAACACGAAGTGTTCTTTCTGCTGCTGGGAGGTGGTTCTTGACAGAACTGATCTTGGGTATTTTGCAAGAGAGTGTGGGGTTTTTTCCTTTGCCAAAAGGTGTTTTTCAAAGACATTCTCCCATATTCTGGCAAACTGGGTGAGATGGTCAGCTCCAGTTGTGAGATGGCTCAGACCCTGCCTGAGGCTGGTCCCAAAGGAGCAAATGTGCATTTCTCTCAGGCAGTCTGACTTAGCTGCTTCCATCTCCAGGACACTGCCAAGTCTCAGAGTTTCCCCCTTGCCTACAATGCATTCTTCTCAACAGTCCCTAAAATGCTATAAATTAGTGTTTAATATCTCTCTTGCAGAGCACTTAGCAGGGACTAGTGGACATATGGAATTGCTGCTGCAAATAAAGCTGCACACAGGAGTATGAAATTCAGGCAGTGTGAAGAGTGGGTGCACAGACTGTAAAGGTATCAAAGCCCAGGAATTCCTTTGTTTGGGGACTCCCCTGCCCCCCCAGCTCGAGCTGTTATTATGCCACAGCACCATAATTGAATTACTTAACAAACCCAGATGTCTGGGACTTTGCTATGGGATACTTAGGACTGAAGGGATAAGGGAAACTTGCCTGTGTGAACATGGTGTGTGGATGGAGTCAAATGGGGACCCATTGGTCCAGTGGAACTTCCCCCTGAGAAGGGGCTGCGGTCTCAGCAGTTAAAAATCTTGGGCAGTGGGAGTGTGACTGTCAGAGTGGCATCTGAATGGTCAGGTGGGAAAGTTTCATTAACACAGATTCTGTATCTCCAAGAGCTGAAACAGCCCTACACCTTGAACTTCCTCTGTTTTGTATGAAAGCATCACTTCACTGTAGCTCACACAGGTAATGACAAAGATGGTGTAACATCAGCTTCACCAGGGAGGTTGTTTGGTTTCAAGCCCAGTCCATTTTCTGTGAAACTTTTGCTGATACTGGCCCTGACTTAGGTGCTATCTCCCAGGCCATGTGTCCCTGACACCTGGTGCCAAGGTCCCAGGGAATCTCAGCATTACTCCTAAATAGTGGCAATTTGAGCCCTCAAGCTTTTGATCCTTCCCAGTTCCAACCCATACACTGCAGGTGGCCATGACACAGTCAGCAGTGGGGTTGTATTAAAACTGGAGCACCCTGGCTTTAGAAAAACAAGGAGTTGTTTCCAAAGGATGGATAAGTTTTCATATTGCCTATTGTGCATGTGTCAGCAGAGGAGAACACTTTCATTAAGGACAAAAAAAGGTTAAATTGAGATGGGCTTATTCTGTTCTGTATTTCAGGCAGCTTTTTTGAGAAATTGTTCTGGAAAATGTCCCTGTTTTGTGTTTGCAACCTCTCGGTACACTGGTAACACTCTGGGATCGAGTTCTCCGAATAATTGCAACAGCAGGATTTACTTCTCCTTTATCTGAAGCCCTAGGAAAAAAGCATAGCTGAGAACGGAACCTGTGGTAAAGGAAATCGCACTGCAAGGCATCCCCGCCCTGTTTGCCTTCCTCCTTGAGCAAGTGGTACAGGGTATGTGCAGGGGCTGGATGTGCACAGGGCTGGTAATAGCTCTCCTGGAGGGATTGCTTCATTTTTGCTCCTGCAAAGTAGGGCAGAAAAGAGTATTTTTTTTTTAAAATATATTTTTAGCATAGTGTCTCCCTTTTTGCAATTTGTTGAAGTGATTAGCAGCTCAGAAACAGTGTAATGACCACAGCAGACTTATTTGGCATTCTTGGGTTTGGTTGCTTTTAACTGAGGAGTAACAGTTCTCCCTTCTCTGCAAAGCACAGAGGGGTCAGTTGAAGGAATGTGGACTTGAGGTCCCTCAAGAGAAAGTAGTGAAGAGCCACATCCACATCTTTCAGGAAGAAATTCTGGCAGCTGGGTGGACAAACAATGATAGCATTTGTAGAGTATCCTAGAATGAGGAAATCTCTGCAAACATTTGCATGCATCTTCAGTTCTCTACTCCAAAAATATGTTACAGACAGGAAGAAAAGAGCAGGTTTTCCACCTTTAAATAATGGCAGCTGTTGGCCATGGTATCCCAAACAAACTTCACTCATAGAAGGTACCTAAAAACTTCCACTGTCTGTACATGGCCAGGATTTTGAGTCCGTCCTGCTGCATTGCTGCACTAATGCTCAGCTGGCTCAGGGGAAGATCACCACCCACTGCATCAGTGATTCTTCAGCAGCCTTGATTTTGCTAATCAGCCTGTCTTTCATCCTGGCCTTGTTTGCTGAGAGAGCAACTTCAGAGAGAGCGGTACGACACAGAAAAGTAAAAATAGCAACAAGAGTTTCTGCAAAATGTGGCACTTCATGCAATTACTTTTCTTCCTGTTTGCATCTCCTGAATTTTCTTTTTCTAGCAAGTTTATCTCTTGTTTAGAGACCGCACACACACATATTGAAGCTACTATGAGGTTCTTCTTAACAGCAGTGTACCATGGAGTTAGTTTCTCACAGTAAACAAAGAATGGCTCAGTCTGATGTTAATGAGTTTTAGTATTTTACACAACAGGCAATTCATAATATTCCTGGCTGACAGCAAATAACATAAGCTGGCCAAAAAGAAGGAAAACCGGAAACAAACAGCATATCCCTGTGGGGAGGGTCTTTCTTCTAGGACAGGACAGTGTTATGGGTGATCTAATAGCCTCGACACAGGTTTCAAAACTGCAGAAGAGACAAGAAATCAGTGATAACAAAGTAGAGATCTACACTTAGTGACAAAGCAGCTACTGTGGAAGACACACCACCATGCCCTACTTTGTGCTCTCTGCACAGAGTGCTGCGTAAAAAACCTGTGAAAAAACTTGGGGGTGATGGGGAAGTATATTTTATCTCAATTTGATTTCACAGTCCCAGAGATGGGCAGAGACATGATTCTGTTCAGGGAGGATGGCAAGGATGGAGCAGCCGAGTGAGGACTGGCTTGGTGAGCAGTGGTGGGCCTTGCCCAGGACACAGCAGCTCATCTTTGCCATCACTGTGGTGTGAGGCAGAGCCCCAGGAAGAGCCTCTCCTCACCTCTCACAGGGTGTCTGCCCCCTGCCACAGCACCCTTCCCTCCTGCCAGACCCTGGCTTGGTGTGCAAGGGAACGGTACCCCTCCTCCCTGCTCCTCTGCAGAGCATGGCCAGGATGGGAATAAAATCAAAAGAAAAAAGGAATTTTTTTTCCATCATGCATCTTAGCAACAGCACCTACACAAAGATCTAAGTATAAGATCTTTTACCCCCCACCTTTCCAAGCAATTAGCATGCTGAAATGCAGAAAGAAACAGGATGGCAATGTCAAAACTGACACGTAGGAAGACCATTTCCTTTTCACAAGGGTTTCACAGCGTGGACCAAGCTGGCTAAGAACAATATCTGAACCTTTCTCCTCCCCGTGGAGAATTGCCTCTGCAGCAGCTTTGGTAACACTCCAAAACTGCCTGCTTTTGGTGACTGGCACTCTCCTGGTAGCTGATGCCCAGAAGGTCTCACACTTTCAAAGTAAGAAACCCTAGTGAAACTAGGTTGCTTAAAAACATCTGAGAAAGGTGGAAAAGGAAAGCTGCCTGTTTGAAGTAGATAGGCTGTCTTTTGAAGCAGAGCAGAGAAGAAAGGCAGCTGGTGACATATTCAGTGCAGCACTGGCTCCTTCTGAGCCTTCTTTTGTCAGCCAAATTTTAAACTAATCTCAATCTGGTCTCTGAATATTGCTGGCAAGTTTTCTGGTAAATTTAAGACGTAGAAGAGACTAAAGAAAGATGCTAGGCAGACAAACTTATGTTAGGGTTTCCAGGTGTGGCCAGCATTGCCTGGGAAGTTATTCGTGAAAACAGAGGCTGCTGTGGGAAACAAGGGGGGATCTCCTCCAGAGCCACATACCTCCTCTGTGCAGGGGGAGCAGGCAAAGCAGGCTGAAACACAGCCAGGTCTATGCAGCTGGCCATGAACCAAATCTGGTTACTCTCACAAACTGATATTCAGGGCTCGCATTTTGAATAAAGAGTTGAGTGAATCCAAGTCCTTTGGTTTTGCTGTGTTTTCCTTCCTAAAAGCAAATAATGATGTTTTTTATCTCTTAGTATCTAAGCAATATTATTTCCACCCAAAAAGTATGCTATTCCAGCCTGCAGATGATGAATGGGGCAGACAAGTTGCAGGGAGGATGTTGCTGGGGGCAGTAAGGAACTGGAGGTGGGAAGGAAATACCTGAAGGAAACTCCTCATACATGTACAAGCCTTCTCATACATGAAACCTCCACAGAGTTTTAATCTTTATTTCTTCATGTTTGTTGAGATTTGCCCTCTGAGTGCCTTGTCAGAGTGATAGCCTGATTCTGACTCTCCTCGCACCACAAGGCTGGGATGCTGCCTAATGCCAACTCACCCAAACACCCCTTCCCAGAGTGCCCACTTGTTCCTGAGCCACACCTGGGGATTTGTGACTGATTAAAGCAAAGCAAAAGGCCTTCTCTTGAAGGTTTTAAAGAAACCTCCTCTGGTCTCCAGTTACTTTAGAATTCAGGTAAGCAATCCATCACTGCTGTGTTTGTGGGCCCAGCTCTGTAAGCGTGCCTGAATTCATTTTGCTGTTTCCACTTTCTAGGCCAAAAGTGAACTTTTGAGGCAGGCAATAAGCCTGCAATTAGGACTTTAGAGTAGATTGTGTTTTAGAAAATTCAGTAATGTGTGGAATGAATCACTGAATTTGAAGTTGCTAGATGATTTTTTTCCCTTAGCGGTCAAGGTTAAGTATAAGAAGAAAGAAACTCAGCGTAGGAGGATCACAAAATATGTTAACAGCATAACAGCAACAGAAGGACTGACCCAGCCCTATGAGTTTGTGGACTTTATTTTTTCAATTGCTTTTTGAGAGTGAGCTACCAGAGCAGCAATACATTGAGCTTCCAGCCCATGCTCTCCTGTTCCTTCATCTCTCACCTTCCGTCACAGTCAAGTGACTGCCTGGCTCTAGTGAGCTCCAGCAAGCAGGGGTGAGGAATCCTCACTTGCTGAAGCCCTCTTTTCTGGAAACAGGGAAGGCAGAGAAAAGCTGTGCTGCACAGGATAGCCCCCATCTGTCAGGCCTGACTGTGGGTGAGCTCTCACTGCTCAGCTGCTTGCTCCAGAGCCCCATGAGTGGAGCAAAGCCACCTGAGACAGTGACAGTGTTTCCCAGTGGCTGGTTCATGCTGGTGGAGAGGACTGCTACAAGAGCTGGAGAGCTTCTGTGATCCAGTCCCCAGCCCAGACTCTCTTTGTTAGCTGGCCTTTCCTAACATATACGACAGTAAAATTACATTCATTAAAAAAATACTTGCACAAGCCAGAAGCAAAAAGGTCAACAAAACACTGCACTGCACACATTTGACCCTTTGGGGATGGGAATCAAGAGTAAGGGGACTATGGCAGCTGCCAGCCACAGTGCCTGCCACGTCCCTGGAAGGTGCACTTGCCATGGGCATGAGCCCAGCTGGAAACCTCAGCAGAAAATAGAATACAGCTCCTTGCAGGCTTGCATAGTGCTCATTTAACTTGAATTTGAAGGAGGTCCATTGAGCAAAGCACTTTGCATAGGAATAGCAGCCCATCCTGAACATCAGGATTCTTTTTATCTTCCATTTCATAGCCAGTGCTCAGGAGACCCAGGCATACCCACTGTGGGCAGTGCCCACTGCCTGTGGATAGCACATCATCCATCTCCTGATCTGCAGGAAAGGCATCACAAAGCAAAGCTGGGCACTTCTCTTGCCTGAGCTGCGCTTAAGATGTTGCATTCTGTGCTCTAACAGAAACGGGTTCCCAAGAGCACATAAATATATTATAAACCAGCAGAACACTCAATAATTAATTTTCAGCAAGGAGAGGGTTTTATTTCAACTGGAATGACATAAAAAGCCTTTTGGATTCTCACAGTCTGTAAGAGAAAAGCTAAGGTGATTCAGTCCAAAGGCTGTTGTGTAGACAGCTCAGACAACATGACCCAATCCTCATGCACTGACACCCTGACTGTATTTGGCAAAAATGCAATTTTTCTGTGCAGCAAATACAGCATACACCAAGCAGTGAATCCCTTTTCACTCCTTTCCTCTTACTTTGCAACTAGGAATGGTCTTCCAGGTCTTTCATACTTTCAGCCAGAGTTCCAGCATCCCAGAGGATCATCCCACTCATTTCCACCAACAGTGAGCACTTTGCTCATGTGTGGTGCTGCTCCCTTTTCATATACAGTCGACTGGTAGTTGGGAAATTGAGTATTTAAAGTGTATTAAGGCAGGAATGGTTGATTTATGGTATTGCTGCTACTTTGCAAGTGTTGGGAACAGCTAAATAATTCCTTTGATTAATTACCCAAATACAAATGGAAGTTCATGAAGAATTCACTGTCTTGTGACAACTGACTCAGATAACTCTAGCTACGGACAAATAACTTTTCACCAGCACTCTGGGGGCCAGAGGGCAGTGAAGCAGCTCTGCTTGTGTCAGGAAGATGCCTACATGCCACAGCTAGTTTAAGAGAACCAACTAAAGACATATGAGATTTGCTGAAAAAACACAAAACCTTCATAATCAAGGGTAGTGCTACCAAGCTGGTTACTATGAGAACTTTCCTGCATGCAAAAATACACAGGATTCTCACTGAATTACTTACAAACTACTTATACTAAATTTCACTTCTCATTTATTGTCTTTATCCGTTTCACTGCTCAAAACCCAATATCAGATAAACTACTACCTCTACACAGTGCATTAACTTTGTGACTGGGTTTTTTAGTGCTTCCACTCTGTTACTTTGTCTGTCATCCCTGGCAAGTTCTGTCACAGCAGTATAGCTCAGCATCAGGGTGATGGGGCAATGCACACATCAACTCTTCCATGTACAGGCAGCACCTCCTTGCACCTCCCCTTCCTCGGCTCTGCCCCACCAGACCAGCTGTCAGCAGGACGTGCCAGGGACAGACTTGTCACCTAAGGGGCTGAGAGAGGCCCAAGAAAGCTGAAACAGCTATGCAACCCCCAGATCACAACCTAAAAATACCAATAAAATCCAGCTGCACTGGCTCCTGATGCCACTGTTGAGGCTAAAGCCAGGGAGTTTTCATGTGAGGTTGCCATTCCCTCACAGATTTATCCAGCAGGTGTGGCAATTAGGGATGGAGAGGTTCTCTTTTTCTGAGCATGCTGTAATTAAAATGCAGTAATAAAAGCCTAACTATGGTGTGATTATGGGCCAGCAGCTGGGCCGGTGCCTCACAGCAAGGAGTGAACTTGTCCCCTCTGCCCAGCAAATCCAGCAGCAGCACGGGGTGAGGTGCTCCTGTAACACCAGCTGGATCCCACTCCTGTTGTTTCTGTGTTTCAGTGACAGCAGCTTTCTTCCAGTTACTCTTAGCCTGCTGGTGCTTCTGGTGGGAAGAAGCTACCTCTATTTCATACCAGCCTTCTTTGAATTTTTATGGCAGCTATTTTAGAACTCATTTCAGTGAGTTTCCTCAGATTTCTCAAGTCTGAAATGCTGTGTGTTCCTGTAATAAGAATGCCACTCATAGCTAGAAGCATTTTTCCTACATTATTTATTCATTATTCTATGTGATGAATGTGGGATGTGTTATGAATCCATGGTAGGAGATCTGGAGGTAAACTCATTTGCTTTTAGTACTATGTGATTAAAAAGAGACTCTCTGCTTGCGTAGGCAATGAAGGTATTGAATTTCTTTTATCACCAAGATGGTGAAAAACTTGATTCCTTTCATTTCCTCCATCAAGGAAGCAATGACTGCCAGCAAAAGCACATACAGTGTGATCTATTCAGAAGATACAGAGTTGCTAGACTAGATAGGTTCTCATCACTTGCAAAAGGAAGAGCCAGGAAGTAGGCATTTAAAGGATAACATCAAATATTTAGAAGATAAAATCTGCACAGAGTGTAAAATGAAAGATTTAATCTGAGTCTTACCTTAAAGAGCTGGGTTTGTTTTTCTGTCTACTATCTGCTGCTCAACTTCAAATGAAATGTTAGCAGATATTACATTTGGGTACAGGCAATACAGAGTTCAAAATTTTCTGGTCCAGGAATGTTGTCACTCAGGGTTTTGTCTCTGTCTCTGACAGAAGTACAGGCCTTAACAACCAGGTGAGATGGTCAGAAGTTTCATGCAGGTTTAAATGGGAATAAATGAAGAGACACATCTTTTTGGTTTCTTTGTAGTCCTACAGCTTCACCCCACCCTCCCAACAAAAGACCCCAAACCAAAAACCCACAAAACCCAGCCTGGCCTTTCTGAAGGCAAGCATGTGGCTGGCATTCAGGAACTGCAGGGTGACAGACATGTAATAGTAGGACTGATGTTCTTTGTCAAGGAGGATATTGGTACCTGCAGGTACCAATATTCTCTATTCCATGCCCAAGACTTTTGCATGGGCATGGAATAGAGAACAAAAACAAACATGGTGCTGCTTGGAGCACTGTCAGGACCTGCACAGTATCTCAGAACCATGGAGATGGGAGGAACAGTCAGAGGGGCATGACCCAAATAGCCAAGAGATGGCAACATTCTTGGGCAGAAGTAAGTTCTTTTCCAGATGGCCGATGCATTCATTCAGTAGTCAGTCACAGTGGCCCTGGGAGGCACTGGAGGGATTGTGCACCAGCGTCCCAGGGGACAGACTGCGTAAATGTACTGCTGGGAGCACAGCAAGAAAATGCCCTGCATGCCTTCACTGCTTGCTCAGCCCTTCTGTGCTCAACCCTGGGCTCCCCCTCTGCTCCTCACACCTCTGCCTGAGCCCCACCAGCCCTGCTGTCACCTGCCCTGGGCACAAACACACTCCCAGGGCTAAGGACTCAGTGGTAGCTGTTTTTGCCTAGAGCTTTCCTCTACTTTGCTTGCATGGTTTCACTTCTGATCATGTTCACAGTGTTCTCTTTAATGCATTGTGGCACTTTGTTTCTCAAAGTATTACTTGAACAGCTATTTTGCTGAGTATCTTAGTGCTGAGGAAAGAACTGGTACAGGAAGATCTGAGAGTATAACGTCCTTTATTCAGTTGTCCCTGGAGGCTAGGAAGTCTGCAAGCTTCACATCCCAAGCTGCACAGAAATCACTGCTTTTAATGGCCTGATGCACCAAAAATCCATGTTGGCTGCTGGAGTTAAGGTGTCTCCTCTGCTCCCAAGCCACGGACAGGCCAAGGAACCATGAGACACAAACCGCTGTAGACCAAAACAGCAAACACTAGACCCACCAAGAGTAATGCACCATGCACACAGTTGTCACCATTTTGGTTTGGAGGTAGCCTCCTGGCTTTTCCTGAGGGTGAGGAAGAAATCCTGGTCTCCAACACTCAGCTTCTGTCCCAAGCCCATCCTGGCACTGCAGACACTGTGCAGACAGCAAACAAATCCCTCAGCCAGAGGCTTTCAACAAGGTGTCAGTGACAATCCTCAGGGCAGTCCAGCACTGGTGACAGCTGAGACAGCCACTGTGTGAAGCCTCACAACTTAGAGCAGTGAGGAGCAGGAGAGGCTGCCGAGGGTCATGGAAGGATGGTGGCTCCATCCATCTCAGCTGCTTCCAGAGTCGCTTGTGGAAAACTACAGCATCACACCCTCAACTGCAGCATCCACAGACAGTGGGTACAAAACAGACTCGTGGTTGCCAACAGACTGAAGAAACAACTTTTCCTCTTATGGCTTTCTATATGGCAGGGAGGGAAGGAAGAGAGCAGAAGGAGTTGGGATATGTGTCTCTTTTATCACCCCAGAGTAACTGGGAATTGATGCCTGAGAATCAGCCCTATTAAAAGGAGTGAAATTTCAAACTGTGTGAGAAATAAAATATATTGGCATAGCTGAGCACAACTTCACCAATGGAAATTCCCTCTCCTGGTAATAAATAGTGGGAAGTTTTTTTACTTCAGTGTCAGGAATTGAACTCTGAAGACACATTTTCCATTGCCACACTCTGAAAGGATGCAAACAAAAAAATTCAACAACAACCACCAAAAAAAAGAACCCCCCCCAAACATCCATGGTGAGAATACAGAGCTGTACAACATTTTGGTACACAGTTAATAAACTTACCTAAGAATGGAAGACATAATTTTTCTTTCAAAAAAGGCCAAGTTTAACTAACACTAATATACTATGCTGGAGAGCAAATGCAAATCCAATGAAATCACTGTTAGCCAAACACCAGCTTCTACTGGCTATGCAATCTCTTAATGTGATTATAGGCTGGAAACGTGGTTTTCAGGAAGACAATTTATAATTTGTAGATAAATCATGGCACTATAAAACTGCAGAAGCAGAGTGAGAAAGACCCACAGGTACCACAGCTAAATCTGTATACATCTTTGCCAGATTTTTCTACTGAAGGAGAAGATGAAGAGAAAAGAGAAAGAAGGAAAGCTTTCAAAGAGCTGGTTGTGTAGCATCAGCTAAATTAAGCCCCTGGCCCAGGTAAGTCTCAGCATCTGTGTAGGAAGCCTGAGAGAGACACCTCCTGACACAAAGAGATGCTGAAACCCTGAATGAAAGTTGTAGTTCACCAGAAGGTGAAAATCTCTTTCTCAGAAAAGATCCCAAATAACTTTCTGACAAGACATTTTGTACTATCTCAGTGAAGTTAAGCAATTTACCAGAAGCAGAAATCATGATCAGCCATAATTTCCTCTTGATCTGAAAACTTGGGTCATGTGTGGAACTGGAGGGCCCATCACACCAGCAACCACTCAGCAGCCACATAACTCTTCTATGAATATTTGAGAGTTGAGAAAACTCAGGCACAGATGAGGAACAGGTTTACCCAAAAAGGTTTGTCATCAGACAAATCCAAGGCATTGAATGGAAGAGAGTGATTTCTTGCTGAAGCAACTTGGCAAAATGTCCTCTCAGGGCAGAAGCTGAGCATGGTGGTGCAATTGCCAGGAGGTCACTGCTTGACAACATGTCCTTTGCCACATGTAAAACTCTTCTCCTGACAGTAAGTCAGTCTTTAAAGAGCAGGAAAAATATTTGAAGATGACACAATAAAAACAAATTACTGCAGCTTGTGCTCAGTTGCCTTATGCAAATCCCAGGGTTCTACATCGTGTGCCCTCTCATTACAAAATAAACCCTCAACAACTTTCCTCATCAGCAGATTTTTGGCAATCCAGGAAAATGAAGTGCACTAAAATCTGAGAATCTCATTCATAGAGTAACTTAAGAGAAGAACACTCTGACACTTTTGTTTATTTTTTTTTAGGACAAAAGCCTGACTAAAGAAGCCGCAAAACCTGGTGGTGAAGACATAATTTGATGATGATGGGGATGGAGTCCTGGCCTATGAGGTGTGGTGTGGAGCACCACATCTCCTCAGTAGGAGATTGTGTTTCTGCCTCCATCACCATTTCTGTGGCTCAGGGAGGAGAGGAGCCTCTGAAAGCTCCCCTCCTGGCTCCTCCTGTATCCCGCATGCATCTATCTCCCACCTTGGCACCATGCTGGGAGCTGTTGCTGGCTGCTACCCTACACTGAATGGGGACATTTGTTAAGGACAGAGGTACAAAGGAGAAACCTAGAAGCCGAGAAAATTAAAATGGGGTTGGAAGAGACAGAATCACAAAATCACAGAATTGTTAGGGTTGGAAGGAGATCATCTACTCCAACCCCTCTGCCAAGGCAGGGTCACCTAGAGCAGGTGGCACAGGAACAGGTCCAGGTGGGTTTGGAATGTCTCCAGAGAAGGAGACTCCACGACATCCCTGGGCTGCTTGTTCCAGTGCTCTGCCACCCTTCACATAAAGAAGTTTCTTCTCATGTTGAGGTGAAACTTCTTGTGATTTAGTTTATGGCCATTGCTTCCTGTCCTGTCACTATAAACAGTCTGGCACCACCCTCTTGGCACCCACCTTGGAGATATTTACATGCTTTAATGAGAGCTCCTCTTCAGTCTTCTCTCCTCCAGACTAAACAGGCCCAGTCCCCACAGTCTCTCCTCATAAGAGAGATGCTCTAGACCCAAATTGCCTCTGTGGCCTCCACTGGACCCTCCCCAGTAGCTCCTTGTCTTTCTTGTACTGAGAAGCCCAGAACTGGACACAGCCCTCACCAGGGCTGAGCAGACAGGGATGATCACCTCTCTTGACCTGCTGGCCACACTGTTCCCAGTGCACCACAGGATACTACTGGCCCTCCTGACCACAAGGACACACTGCCAGCTCATAGCCAGCTTGTCACTCACCGGGACTCCCAGGTCCTTTTCTCTGCTTTCTGGTACGTCAGCCTCCAGCCTGTGGTGGTACTTGGGTTTGTTCCTCACCAGCTGCAGGACCCTGCACTTTCTCTTGTTGAACGTCATTAGAAAGTTTCCCTCCACCCAATCCTCCAGCCTACAGATGCTACTACAGACCTGAAGAAGTTACTTATTCTGCCCCAAGGTGAGACCACTCTACACAGATATTTTTTAAATTGTTCCCTAACACCTTGGGTTATGGGGATCTTGGCCTTTCTCAGAAGCTTGTCCCAGTGCTCCATGGCCTCCACCCTTAAAAAATGTTGCCTAAAATCTAAGCCAGCTCTTTCCTGCTGCAGTTGAAGACTAAACATTGATGCAATGTTTACTTTTAGCAAATATGTTGACTTTATTTACATTTTAAAGGAAATACATTGATTAGGGGTTTTTTCCTAATTTTTCTTGGTCAAGATATTTAGGAAGCCCTTACTGGCAATAACATCAAGCCTTCCCCTGACTTTTATTGACAGTCACTTGTCAAAGGGACATCACAAGAGCAAAGATTGATTCAGGAAACAAAAATCCATACTCCTCCAAAAGGGTTACGGTTTTGGGTATAACATCCCCTTTCTAAAGTTAAATGAATGTTTGGTTTCATATCACACCCTCAACTTTACAACAGAAATGAACTACAGATCCGAAATTGCTGGGTTTGTGCCAAGGAGTAGATGCAAAGTGTTGGTCAGACAGGTTCACTGGAGACTGGCTGGCTCTGGGACCCCAACCAGGTAGGCAGCAGGATGATTGTCATGTGTAAGCAGCCCCCCTTGATGAAATCAAATCTGGTCCCAATTCCCAGCAGAGCACTGCCTGGCAGCCCCACAAACAACTTTCTCCCTGTCCCCAATGCCCCCCTGTGCCCTGCCTGGGGCTCCTCCCACGTTGTCCTGTCCTGACCTCACAGCTGGGTCCGCACAAAAAAAAACAAACCTCAAATGAACCACACCTGATACTTGTTGCTGCCAGGAGGGGAAGTTTGGGATGCTTAAGTGTTGCTGCAGCCCCTGTGCTTGGCACACATTCAGCTCTGCTTGTAGCTGGCCACTCATGATAGCAAACATCTGATATCATGCTCTACATGAGCAGTAACAAGCATACAAGCTGCTGGGAGGTACAGGGCACAGCAGAGAGCAACCATGTCTAGATGAAGCAGTTTTGAGTGGGTCCTGGTGGGAAAACTTTTTGTACATGACATAGAGAGGCAGAACATAAGCTATTTTTGGTGGGGAATGAATTGGTTAATTCAGCTGAATAACATCACGAATCAGCTGCTGCTGGTAGTTTTCAAAAGAAAAGGAAATACTTTACATAAGTAAAGGCTTACTAAAAGTACTAATAAAGAAAATAGAACACAGGGAGGTTCATATGTAAGCCAGCTCATATTCTAGGATGTGCAGTGCCCAGCTGCAAGTGCTAGAGCTCTCCAAGAAAGTGCAGAGAGATGATGCTATGTGGTATTGCTTTTGCTATTTGCTGTTTAGAAATGTCTCACTGTGAAAATCAAGGGGAATCATAAAATAACAGTGAGTTATTTATTTGCATGACTGTCCCAGCAGGAGAGTACTGGTTTGCATGCGATTTGAAATCCCAGGGAGGATGGGGTATAAACCAGGGAATGCTCATCCAAGATTACAAAGTATGTTCCAGCAACCCTAGCAGCTCCCAGGGGAGAAAAACTCTCATAAATTAATGTTTTACTTGTCTCACTAGTATCACATGGAGTTTTTTACACAGGGCTTTTCTGTGCATTATCAAGATTTTGGCTGATGTAAAATGTTTCTTAAAGCTTTTGAAAGCCATTTCTCCATGGCAATAAGAGGTAGGATTCAGAATGATTAGTAGGACCCCACTGGTGCTGGCTTGCTTCATGAGGGTGTGAAGGTCACTTTCTGTAGGAGATGGGATTGGTTATTCCTCACTAGTACATGGTATGGAAGAGGTATTGATGGCTGGCTGTGTTTGAGTATTTTCTTTAGCCTCTCATTCAGTGCCTGGTGGATGATGCAGTGCTCACCTTGCCATGGCACAGTGTCACCAGCACCCTGGAGCAGCAGCCTCAGCTGCTCCCAAGTTAGGTAAATTAGGCACTTTGGGTTTACTTTCTGCTTTTGTCTGTGACCTTAGCAGCTCACAATACTGCCTGCTCCATGGGATGGTCAGAGTTGCCAAAGATCTTCTCCTAAAGCCAGCTTTCCATTGGTTTCTCAGTTAGTCTCCGCCTCCATCTCGCTCAACATATCCACACAAGTACATTTTGTGCATAATGTGTCATTTTGGTGTGTGAAGTGTTTAATTGATCTAAGATATGCTATGGATGTTCAAAAAGTCATACTCGAAGGACTTGTATATCAGTCCTTGAATTTAACTCAGGATGTGGAAATCTCTGAGGGCGTGAGTGCAAATGAATCCATGGATTACAGTGCCTGAGTCTCTCCAGGATGAATGTGTCTTCCATTGCCATGCAATGTGCTGCTGTGAAAGCCTTAATGTCCAAGCAAGAGGGCAGAACAGCAAGCAGTTAAGAAAAGGTGTTTTAAAAAAATACCATCAAACACGTAATCCTCCTAAAGTACACAGTGTTCTTCCCCATTAAGGAAGAAGAGCCCCAGGATCAGCATAAAGATTTGGGCTGTTACATGATGTTCTCCATCTTTGAATTAATCTGCGTGCCGGGAGCAAAGGCAGCGCAGCTGTGCCGGAGCTGCCGCGAGTGTTTCGGAGCCTGTGGCTGGCCGGCACCGAGCGGAGTCATCCTCAGCAGCACAGCTGAGGGCTGAAGGCACGGCTCTACCAAGGGATCTCAAACCATCGGCGCCCTTGCTATGCAGGCACGGCAGGCATTTCAACAAACAGTGAAAAGCAGCTGCTGGGGGAACTCCCTCAGGACACTCCAGCTCTACAGAGAGCTTTCAGGAATCAGGAAAGGACATTTACTACCTATTTGTGCTATTGCGTAATTTAGGGACATTAGGCAAACTTCTCTTTTATACCCGTGTCAGCTTGTCTTTCTTGGCAGAACTTTGATGCTTTTAGACAAGAAAATTATAGGATTGTTTATTAAGATTTATATTCCAAAACAGATAAAGTTAGAGGGGTCATCTTTATGTGTAATATGTGGTACATTAAGCTTATGGGAGCCAGATTCCAGCATTTCGAACTGTAGCTACAAAATCTATGCCTCTCCTCAAACTGAATTTCTGGAGCAGCCTGGGTAACTTTTTGCTCAGTCTTCATTAAAGAAGAGAGCTCTGGACTGCATGTTCACAGATCCTGAGTGTAATTGTATATAATTTCTGACTGTGATAAAGAATCTTTAGTGGTAAAATGCACTATGGAAACACAAGAGATATGATCAAAATGACTTCAAATTGGAACACTTGAAAACTTGGCAGAGAATCTGCTTAGGAAGTTTACATGGCAGGGAGGAGTGTGATCCCCCAAATGCTGGGGATTACATTTCCAAAATTACAGCAGGGATATGCAACAACAACTCCATAATATTTTGATTACGAAGGAAGCAAATAACATACTGCAGGATGCCGCTGTCATAGCACACCCCTTGGCAACACCCTCTTTAAAGAAAAAAAAGCGGGGGGGAGGAAATCATCCCACCACTTAAAGATAGATAGGGGTAGAAGTCAATGCTTGGAGAAGGCATTTGCATGCTTTCTCTCCCTTACCACCATTTTCCTCTTTGAACCCATCAAACAGGAATCCACGTTTCAAGCAGAAATCTATGTTTACAAAAACCCAGTTGTAGCCAAGTAGAAAAACTCATCTTCATCACAGCCAGCAATGGTTTCTTTGGGATCTAACTAGTCTAACAGGCTTTTGTCCCCTTTCACGGAAATTCTCAATGTTCTTCATTTCTGGTCAACCTCATTAATTCAGCACACACCTTGCACTGACTCCAGGCTCTCACAGTGACATGCAGAGAGGACAACTCAGTTGTAATGATCACTTGTGATAGTTTTGGGGTTGAGGACATTTCAGACTGAGGCTGAAGATGTAGCTGTAGCAGGAACTGTTCTAGCTTTGTGGGCTTTTTCTTGAAACCAGGGTGTTAAAATAGCACTATCAGTTCCTCTCTCATGAGTGCCCACCACTTCACCTAAAATAGAAAAATGTCCAAAAGGCCATGTGTCTGCCCCAGGGCACAGCAGGAAACTGGTGTGCTAGTCTTCCCAACACTGAAACATCAGCGCTCTTTGCATCTGGGTTCTGTTTTCATCCTGCAGAGCCTTTCTTGATGCATATCATCACATATCTTAAACATAAAAAAACCCTAATGTAGGTCCACAAAATATTTCCAAATACTAGACTGGGAAATAGAACTCATAGTTTTACTATTATTAAAAATAATAAATGCAATTGAGACACTGATTTCATAGCAAACAATAATTCTTCCATGTCTTATCCCAGTTAATCCCTTAACATGACAGTTACCTATTTCTTGTCTACATGATGGGGGCTAATGATTTAATCACCGTTTTTCTGTCTAGCATTCCCCATTACTCCACGGTTACAAGGCATGCTTTTCTCTTAAGGCATCTAAAGGATTAGTATTGCTAGGATAAACTCTGCAGTATTACAGAACTCCCAGTACACATGACTTGGTGTACTGGGAGTCTGCTTCCCACCCAAAGAAGAGCTTCTGTGCCCAAAAAACATGTTTTGCATTTTCAGTTATATCTGTAAGCTCAAAAGAGAAGACCCCCTTCAGTCTTGTCTCACTGCAACTATTAATTTGCTACTTTAAACTTACTAACTCTTGTTAGCTCTCAGCAGTTTTAATGTGGGAGTGAGAATATGTCCTTCTCTCCTGTGAGGAGTCTTATTTCAGACAGAGCAACTACCTCACAGTGAGAGAACAGACTTGGAAGATGCTGAAATTAAGAAGAGCTGCATTATATTTGTGACCCCCTCCATTACACAGTTTACATAATTAGACATAATGACAAAGTTAGTACTTGGTATCTGGCATCCGGTCCTCCCACAGATTTCAGCAACACTGTGGATTCGTGGCTTTTCCAGGTCCTCCTCTCTAAGTATTCCTATTGCTAAATACTGAACATCAGCAGTTAGCAAGTAAAACCACTCACAGATATCCAGCAGGAAGCCTTCCAATCCAAACCAAACATTTGGTCTTATTTTACACATCTCAATACTGTCTTTTAGCCATAACTAATCTACTTGTACTAGGTCACTAGATAATACACAGGTTACCAATTACACTGTCTTTATATCATCCTCCAAAGTAAAAGAGACTCCAAAGTTAATTTTACCAGTCCTGAATCCCTCATGACTATTGTTGCAATGCTGATGAAGTAGCAGAGGGAACAAAGGGGAAGGAATATTTTCAGAATCACAGGAGTTGTTACAAACATAAGTTTAGGCATATAAAAAGAGAGTGAATGAAGTGCAGCGGAAATCTATTGCAAAGATCTCAAAAAGTGATGTGAAATCAGATTTTCACCTGCTTTATTGTGTTGTCCTCTGTGCTTGTGCATAATGGAAAGTCTAAAAAAAAACCAAACACCAAACCCAAACAAAAAAGAACAAAGACTGTTTGACCTACAGTGCAACTCTGGTGGAACCTGTCCTTCTCAGTCCCCCCACGGCATTGAAACTCAGACTAGCCAAAGCTCCTCAAGGGTTATAGGCACCAATCTTTTCACCAGTAAGCACACCCCTAAAAGGTTTCATACTGACTTCCAGAGAGGCTACCAAATATCTCAGCACCTCTCAGACTTAAGACCATTTTCAGTGCAGCAGCCTGGTGTTCCCAGGCAGTAAGAGGAGGCTCCTTCACAGGATAAAGCCATTTATACGGGTCTTATGGTGGTCCTGTCCTCTCTGCTGTTGACACCAGCACTCATCTACTCTCAGGAAGAGCCCATTGATGGAGCTCAGTTTAGGAAAATCTAAACTACAGAACAATTTCCCTGAGCAGCTGGGTTTTCTGGGTGGGTTGTTGGACTTCTAACATGCACCAGCATGTGCCTATTTCATATGCACAAAGCAGCTGTGCTACTTTGTTATTCAACATTTGCAATTGTCAGGAATGCTGGTCCCACCTAAATCCTCTTGTAGCTCTGGGCTTTAATTAGCAACATGTCCAAAATACTTTGAGTGCTTCTGGATGACAGCTATAGGTGCTTACAGACAGTGCTGCGTGGTGCCAGAAACCTTGTTCTGTAAACGGAAATGTAGCTGGGTGTTAATGACTGTCATGGGGAATTAGGCTCACTCAATCGAACAAATTCATTTCTATTGACATCTCCATTTATAGCTTCTCTATGTATTTAACAAAGGAACATCGGTGGTAAAATAATGATAGAAAAACACAGGACTTGCATTAAACTATTGTGGCTAATGAGCATGAAATCAGGAACTCAAGTAATGAGCCCAAAGTCAGCTTCCTCCAGATCATGTCAAACCTTGACAACGGTAATAAGGAGGTATCAATTGCACAAACGTGGAGGAGCACTAGCGTGAATAACTCCAGCCGCATATCCCAGTGCATTTACTTTCCACTTGTGCATAAAGCTTTTCCCTGTGAAGGATCAGGCTAACAGAAAATCAGCAACCCTTTCCTGGTACCCTGCACTGTTCACTGCTTGCTTTGTTTCCCTCATGCTTTTCATCCTTTTCTCCTTTCTGGAAATTCATTAAACATAATGAATTCTGGGTATTTCTAGGACATGCAGTCCCTGGGCAGTGGGCAGCTGCCTGGCTGCCTGCATGGGTACAGGGCCAGCACAGAGCATCCACACTGCAGCTACCAGCAGTAGCCATGCTTCAGGTCCTTCGGGGAGCTGTGCTCTTATAAAAATCACAGCTCTCAGAAAAACATCTCACACAGGATGACAAATGCCTTGCTTATAGGCTGGCACATTATCTGAACAAAACCATATTTATTTAGCCTATCTTGCATTTTAATTTGATGTACTGCAACATCCCAGCATGGCTTTTTTGGCTTCAGTTGATAATTGTGCTAATTTTTCCATCTAAATTAAGCTATGTAATGCTTAGGGACAAAATCAGTCACATTATGATGTGTATTAGAGTCATATTGTACAAATACTACGAGGAAATCCCATTGTGGTGATCTTCAGCAGCCTTTCTTATAGCAAGCAAATAGGAAGACACTGGAAAGATGGCAGGAATTTTTTCTCTGCAGAATCAGGGAGAGGAGCTGGAATTGGTCCACCCAGGCACAGCAGCTTGGAGGCTCATTTTTGTAAGGCTGCTGATGGCTCGTTCTCTTGTCTCCCCCAAAACTGTTTCTCTGGACCCTATGTAATGGCTTGGGAAGAATCTCACAAAGACCAACTTGTCCCTCTGAATTAGTGGGCAGGAGGTCACATAATCTGTGAGGAGGTGGGCATGAGATTTGAGCCCAATAGGGGGTGAGCCTGCAATGAAACTGGTCTCTGTAGGAGCCAAACTTCCCTCTCAAGACGTATGGCTGAAAGAAGAGTCTGTAAGTTTTGAGAAGGATAGTTACCTTTCAATTTCTTGTTTCATGTAGCTGCACAGGAGATACCCAACACAGTGCAGAAACCTTGGCAATAACTGCAGTGACAGCAGACAGAACTAGCAGGGTTTGGCTTCATCTGGGAGACGATCTGGATCCCCTGTCAGTGGGCTTGAAACACAGGCCTCTGCAAAGGGGTTGACTGGGATTGTTACTGAGGACGTCACAGCAAGTTTAACCTTTGGCAGACAGAGCAGGATATTTTAGTGCTTTGTCCCTTTATGGCCTCATTTAAACCCAAGAATGGAAGAATTACACCACTCTCCCTCAGCCTCACAGGGTGGTTTGTTTGCTTTGTGTTCTTTTACATTCAAGGGCATAAATGCTGGACAAATTGTCCCTAATTCCACATAACCTGGGGGTAGCTGAGCACCAGATATATCACACTGAAAGTCCCAGCTCCTATAGCGCCTTATTCTCTTCCCCCTCAAAGGATGAAACATTCCTTTGGGACACTTTAGGATTTTGTGCCACATCTTTGATGAACCAGTTGCAAGTTCACCAGTGGGGAAAATAAGCAGTCATGGTCTCTGGTGGGACCCTCAGGGACTGGCAGGTTTACACAAGTCAGGGAGCATGGACCACTCAATCCCCTGATTGATTACTGTAGCAAAAATGCGCCACCAAAGAGCCATGACCACCAGACTTGCTCTATATTGTGTTAGTCATTCAAGTGGATTTAGCAGCACATACAGGTTTATCATGCATGCAATTGATTTGCATTTATTATGAGCCTTATCCTGCTTCTAATTGGATACTTGCAATACCAACCTGCATATTTCTCTTCACACATACTGTTTCTATGTGACTGAACAATTCTCATGAAGTAACTGAGACTAAAAAATGGCCTTGTTTTTGGCACTTTCTATGGAGAGCTTAATTAAAGAGGTCTGGCATAAACAACTCAGCATCTCTGCCCCAACCACACTGTAATGTTTCCACACAAATTAAATCATAAGTTAGACACACATTTTTGCCCTGAAGGAGTAAATGCCCCCCAAATCCCATCTGCCACCACAGCAAGAGGGTTTTAACCTTCTGTTTTTCAGCAATAACAAGAGCAAAATCTGCAAAAGAAATGAAAAATCAGAGTGGAGAGGCAATTTCAGGAGGAGGATTCTCCAGGGCTGTGCAGAAGGGCAGCTCCCCCATTCCTCTTCCAGGGGAGGTACAGCACCCCCAGATCCCTCACTCCCATGGGTGTGCTCACCAGAGCACCCTTCCAGCCCTCAGTGCACACAGAGCACATGCACCTTGCTCATGTTACTGTCACATGCACACACCGAGCCCATGCTGGAAAACTTAGGCTTAGAAGAGCCTTGAAATCTGGTTTTGCCACTGTTCATTTTTTTCTAAAGTAAATTATGTTTAATGAAAATACCTGAGACACAAAGTACCCTGTTTTCATCTTAATTAGCAATTATAGTTGCTAATTAAGGCAATACCAAAATAATTGTGTCATAGTACAAAGGTAATGCCCATGTTTCTCTGTGCCAGATAAACAAGATTATGATCTTCAGCCATAGTTCCAGAACAGATAATACCCTACTAATAATTTCTGCAGGGCTTAATTTAACGTGTGTATGAGAGAGAAGAACTGCGCAGCTTTTGATGTATGGTGAAGGCCACCATGTCATATAAAGACAGAGGGAGAGATCACAACAATCCCTTGTCTTAGAGTTGAAACAAAAATAGCCAAATAATCATCTTCAAGTGATCTCACATTCCTCACTTTCTACAGTTTTTAAAATCTTCTTTCTATGTTTAAATATATACACTATCTTACATTTATATGTATTACATATAAAGAATAATCTATAATTCTGTTTATAGGAATTCTTTGCCTAGTGCCTTCACACAGACACATCTTTGACCATTTACCCAGGGAAGCACTCATTAAACAAGACTTATTTTCTGCTACCAACTAAATAGTCTTTTTTTTAAGCAGTAAAGAAAGGCATATCCTCCACAAAAGCTAATTCATGCAGCATGACTCTTTGAATATATAGTCTAGCAATACACAAGTGTTGGAAGCAGCACAAAAGATCCTTGAAAACACTTCTAATTGATTAATTCAGCAGGGTATCACTATGGAAATGATTGATTTTAGTCTACCAGACCTCCCTCTGACCTTTTTAGAGCCTCCGTTGTTGATGCGTACTTGAATGGAAAAAATTTAAATACAAATGGCAATATAACAATAGCACCCAAATTCCTATCAAACTGATTGCAACAGGTTTAAGATGCCACAAGGACCAAAGCTGTTTTTTAAAATGTATCTTTAAAATAGTGAGAACTTTAATGTCAGTTGTAATGACTGATCTCAAATGACTGATCTGACTCACAAATAATAGGTGACTGTGTTCTTCTTAGCTAATGATGAGGTGTAACAAACTTGGTGATAATGACTATTAGAAAGGGTAGAAAAAACCATTGAGGTACATTTCTTTGAGGTCATCAAAAAAATTGAGGTCATCAGGTTAGTTTCCTGTATAATCGTGATTTATTGCAGGGTTTGCAAACCAAACCAAGGGCAGGTACCTTACCATCACTTACTTAAACTAAAGCTGCCCCTATTTTGCCAATCATGGTAAAAAAATGTAAATAACATTATATTTCTGGCTGATATTTCTGCCACTCATCTGGGGTTTGGGGATAGGTGATAGCTGCACTGAAGGCATGCAATTATGAAATACCAAAATGAGAGGGACAATTTCTAAGTGTTTGATCCTTCAGACTTGACTCAGGCAAACTCCCACTCCAGCTCCAGCCAACCTTCAGAAACCATGCGGACCTGCTGCAAAGGGAAGGTTTTTTCCTGCCCGTCCTTTGGCTGGATAATGTTTCAACATAGTCCATGGGTTTAGAAATAACCATGGTTTTTAGAAATAACCATTTCATTGTACTTCCAGAGTAGTCATGTGAAATATTAATGTGCTGATGACAGAGGAGGCAAGCAGTGGCTGTGAAGAAGACCCTTCTCCATAGAAGAAGAACCACTCCTGTCTCCTGCCCTGAAATAAACCTCTTCTTGATGAACTTATGGCTTTTTGGAATCTCCTTAGCTTCCCTGCACCCCTGTCCTGAGCCCGGGCTGTGGGGGTGACATGGATTTCCCACATGGATATCTGCATGGACAGCTGAGCAGTTGAGGGCTCAGCAGGGCAAGCAGGACACTTGCCAGTCCCCAAATTGAGAGAGAAAGCAACCTTTGTCCTTACTGACAACACAATCATATACATATATACCATAGACCATATATAAATACACATCATATGCTTGGTAGGACCTGCCTAAATTAGCAAGGGGAAGCATGCAAACTCATGCTCATCAAAGGTATGCAGTACCTTCCACAGATATCTGCAAAGGGATTTTGGGTTTTTAAATCTCTTCAGGGTCCAAATCTGCTGATGTGATTTCTCTTCACAGCTTCCAGTAGTGGCTGGCTTTGACCAGCTCAGCTGTATTGTCAGACCTAACCTGTGTCATCAGGACCTGCAACTGTGGAAAATTTCACTAAACAAGTTACAACTGTTTTTTCAGATGTCATGGCTGGGGCTTAGTCAGGCTGGCAGGGACTCAGTTCTACACGCATGTGTTTGTTTCAAAATCTACTAACTTGTTTCCTGGAATCTCAGCTCTGATTTATATATGTATTCAAAATCTTTTACTCTTGTGACTGTAATACAAACTGTGAAAATTATTCAGAGTGTAACCAAACAACATCTGCCCAAGCTATGAGCTGCTTGAGGAAGTGTCAGTACTGACATTCCCTGTCCTCTCTTCCCTGCCCCACAGAAAATGAATGGGGAAGAAGGGAAGACTATTACCTCATATGCACCTAAAAACATTTCCAAGCAAATGACCTAAGTAGAAAGCATTTCAGTTTGGAGTGAGGAGTGGCACCTCCTAGAGAAGTCCATCCTTCCCTTCTACTGGGTGGCGCATCAGCTAGGAGGGAATGGCAGCATGGCACGTTCACAGGATTGCCCTGGACTGTGAACCAAGCACCTCCTCTGGAAATTCCTCCCTGTGCATTTGCTGCCTTTCACTGTGGCTGTTGGTCACTGTGCAGGGGGAATCCATTAGCTGGCAAAATGCTGCGTTGCTTTTGTCCTTATCCTTTATCCCCTGACAATTTACAGCTTTCCAGCTGTATGTCAGAGAGCTCTGCATCCCACCTGCATATTGCACAGAAATGGGATTTTTCTGTGATCCTCCCTTAGGTCCTTGCTGCTGGGGAGCCATGGCACTACACTTCTCAATATTCAGCAAATAACCATCTCCTTAGGGCTAAAATAATTTAACTTTTTTCCCCAGTACAGGTGCATAAGAAGCACCATGAAAGTACGTGCCTGAGTCAAGCTCCAAGTCAGTCCCTGTGAGCAACCACACAAATTGTACAAAGGTTGTACAAAGGGCAATCGGAAATGGTTTAATCGACCTTACCACCCCAAGCACAGCGTTAGTGAGCATTAAATAGTTCACTCAAGAGCTGTGGGCTTACCTCATGACAGTTTTCATTACAGAGATATCATCAGCTAACACTCATCTTGGCATCAAGAAGATGGCAGTGGGGTTGAAACCAGGTCCCTTCCAACCCAAACTATTCCATGATTGAAACAGTGGTCAGGCACTGGAACAGGCTCCTCAGGGAAGGGGTCACAGCACCAGCTTGATAGAGTTAAAGAAGGATTTAGACAATGCTCTCAGGCACATGGTATGACCCTTCTCAGGTATGTCCTGTCAGGAGTTGGACTTGATTATCCTTATGGGGCCCTTCCAACTCAGGATATTCTATGATTCTATAACAAAATGTGGTAGTTTCTCAATTCCAGCCGAAAAACTTAGATGCAATGCTTCAATGTTTCTAAAGAGAATCTGAGTATATTAAAACGCCCCCATATGCATGTGTAGATAAAATATTAATTAGTTAAGTTTTAAATTACACTGGATTTATCCAGCACTCTTGCACTAGAAAAGCAAAGGAAATACAAGCAATTACAAGCAAACTGAATTTCTCTGTTCTACATTCTTCTTAGAAGTTTATTTTTTTCTGCTTCAAGGTGATTTGACATTTTTGGGTTAGATTTTAGGAACTCAGTGCAAAAGCCTGGCTTTGTACTGCCGCTCCAAACCACAAATGATTCAATTATGCATCAGCCCATCCCTTCCAAAAAACCCTCTCAGATACTGAACTCCCCTCAATACAGGATTTAAATAGAAAGGGTAAGTAGGGTAAAGCTGGTTGTGGGAATTACTTTATCTTCCATATTTTCCATAAGATGGTTCCTCTGACCTGGCCAGACTCTGAGGTCCCTGTCTGTGTCTTCTGCTGCCGGGAGAGGCCAATCTTCTTGCACTCTGTGGATGATCAGGAGTGGGAAAGGGAGACACTTTTGCACTGCAGAGCTCTCCTCCCTAACTGTGGGTCTCTCTGCTAATCTATTGAGATTTGGTGACTGCAACAGAAGCTGTTTTAATATAAGAGTTCAAATTTTATCTCACCTTTTATATTAAATAAAATGGACTAATTTCACTGAAGCCTGGTTGTGTGAAAGCATTACATGACTGTTCATCTTATGAAAAGTACGTAACAGATACTGCTACTAAGCAGTTTTGCAAACATGGTGACAAGATTATTGCTATTATTTTACTGCAGACCTTTTCTTTGATGGTTGGAACACATTCATCTTTTTTTCAGTTTTGTCCTGGTGTTCTAAAATCTGTATGTTAAAAACAAAACTGGAAATTTGAGCTTCATTTTTGTGTTGTTTTCGAATATGCTAGTTTGCATGCAGAAAATTTACCCCAGCAATTTGATTTCAGCATCAGAGCAAGCAGTGTAACATTTCTGGAAGTGGAGAGGTTTGCTTGTCACAAACATGAAAGCACCTTTTGTTTGGGTATGCTGTAGAATAAAAGATATGAAAATCAGAAGTGAAGAGTTCACTTCAGAAAATTTGGCAACTAGTTTTCTAAAACTAGTTTTCTAAAAAGTAGTTTTCTATTTTAATAGCATGATAGTAGTATGTCACTGGAGGTCTGCATTCCTCCCAGAATTTGCTTGATGCATACTGATATTCCCTACAGCTGTCCATCACTTAGAAAGTAGCTGCTTTCCATTATTTAATACAATGCTTTACAAATACCTCTGTAACTCAGATTCTCCTCAAGAGGAACACCCAGTTCTTGCAGAGGTGCAAGAGTTCAGCCCTGGGCGACTGCAGCCCACGTTGGTTTTTGAAGGTGACTTGCAAAGAGGACTTCAGGATCTGGTGTCTTTCTTGGAAAGCTGCCACCAGCACTCAGAAGCTTTGAGAAATGCAATTTCTACCTATGGCACAGGATCATAATCTCCAAGGTATTAAAATTAAAAACCATTTCATCATAAACACCATGCCACACCAGTGACACGTTCATCCTGTTTGGGTTTAAGTTCTCATGTGACAAGGGCTAAATTTTGTTCTTTTTCATATTTTAAAATATAAGTTACATGCTTTTATCTGGAATTCTCAAACCAGCTGGTCAGGGTAGTGACTGCTCAATGCCTGGTGACTGTACTAATGCTTTTAAGGCTCTTAGGTGTTCTGTGCATTACTTCCTCCCTGATGCCCTTCACTCTGCACAGGCATAGCCTGTTCCTTATCATCATTTTCTGTTTGCCTTCCAACTTAGTTTTCCAATATAGCACTCCTTACTCTGATCAAAAGGATTAACAGAGCTAAAAGGCTTAAAAAAAGCAGACATTATATTTTGCACAGGGTCACTGGTGCCTGTGCTGTGGACACTGTAACCACTCTGTTTAAATGAAGAGCTTTGAAACAGCTCATTATAATTATTTTCAGGTACATCTTCAGCTATTTCGTAAAAAATATTGAAACCCTCTTTAGAAGATCACTGCAAGAGGGATTTATCATTACTAATTTTATCCATCTAAGTTTTGGGATCAGATTAGGCCCATACAGTTCTCAGAGGAGAGCAGCAGCAGTGATATGGCAATACAAAATGTCCTTTGTCCTCAGAGCAGGACCTGAGGGTGTTATGCTCAGACTTGGAGCTTGTGCTGTGCCCTCTACCCAGGAGAAGATGCTGCGGGGGCAGTTCCCATCTCCCCCATGTAGTGCAAGGCTCACGCTCCACCCCTAAGTACAGTCTAAGAGGTATTTAAATTGCACTGGCTCTAGCCCCACTCAAGGATTTAATTCCTTTGGATTTATGTATGGATTTTATTTTACCAAAGCTATTTAGCACAAGGCATTAGGTAATGCAGCCTGCTTTGGAAATCTAGGGCTTGTGGGTTTTACTAATGCCCAGCAGAACAGTGAAGTTCTTACTTTATGAACATAGCAGTTTTAATGCAAGTAAAAAGGGAAACATTTGGCTGTTGGACAGAGTTATATCCTTGCAGTGCCCCTAGTGTTTGGCAAGCATTGTTTTATACCCAGGGGAAACTCATATTAAGTCCCACAACTGCTGGGAGAAGGTTGGTGACTGAATGCCTTCCTTTCATTCAGCAATTGTCTCCTAAGGTCAAGGCATCCTTGACAAGGCTTCACAGAACACCTGTAAGCTTGGATTGTATGGGAGTGAGGAGCAGGAGAGCCATCCCAATAGGAGCCATTGCTCCAGCACAATAACTCTTAACTGATGCTGAGTATGAGACTGCTTCCATTCTGCAGGAGAATTACCAGACTTGCTGATAATTCAGCTGAGAAAGGCTAAGGTTTTGGTGCATCCAGAAGGATGAAATGAAGGAGGGTTTGTTTATATGTTAAGCATATAATAATAAGGCAGAGCATAGTCCTCTAAAGGAAGGGGTAAACCACAACAAATAAAATAACTGTTGCTACTGGTTTAAGTTACCAAAGGTTTTGTCTGTTTTCCTCAGCTAATTACAGTCATCACCTACTTCTTTGGAAATCTTAATATTGGTACCTGTGAATTATTTCATGTTATACAAAGTTATCAACTACATTTTCATCACCAGCTGCCCTGCCAGGGGTCTGCTGCAGACTCACCATTAAGCTCTCAGGTTCCCCACTTGCAATGAATAATGACAAAAAAGTTCCACCTTTTCTGAAATGCACCAAAAAATGAATGGTCAAGGGGCGATATTAAGAAAAACAAAACAAACCATCCAAATGGTTTTGAGGTTGTTTTGAAAGACTTATTGATGTGAAATTCTCAGTACTTTAATCATTATTCAAAATGTACCTTGAATCCCATTATGATTTTCCAGAGGGATGGAGTCCAAGCATTGCATGGGTACAGAATTAACAAAAGCTCTGTGGGAAGAGCTTTTTTGCAACCACGGGTGAATATTAGTCATACTTGCATATTCTTCTTTCCATACGTCAAAGGTCTGAGGAGACAAAGAGCTGTGCCTTGGATGGTTTTGAAATCCATCAATCACAGCTGGTCCTGAAAGGACCCCCCTGAGGAAAGGTTTTTTGCCCATGCAAGTATCACAGCACTTCAAGGGGTCCATGCCTTCAGGTACATAACACTGTGTTTCCAAAGAACACTTTCCTGAGGTAAGAAGTAAAGTACAGCTATCCCATATTGCTTGAAGTCTACTCCTTTGCAGGACAACAATCTCATTCTCTCTTTCCAAAACAAAAGCATAATTTAAAATTATTACATTATTACCAAGAATGAGTAGGATAAACAGCACACTTTTTTTATTGCCATTTAACTGTAGTTTAAATCCAGACTTTTCGATTAGCTTATAGATTACTTCCATTTATGAATAGAAACAATATTCTTGCCTTCCTTCCCTAACAGCAGTGATTCATATGTTGGGGTATTTTTCTATAAACCAATTGCACATATCACAAAATAAGGTAAATTTTCATATTGTGAGGCTATGCAGTTCATGTACAAATTATGCTTTTGCCATTTTTCTTTTAAACATGACATTTTTGCTCCTGGCTTCTTTCTTTTCTCAGATTTTTCATGAAAATTTTTTTTTTTTTCAGTTGGAAACAAATTGAAATACAAAGCAGACCTTTTTCCTTCTAAATTGCGCAGCCTGTTTGGATCAGAAATAATAAAGGACTCTTCACAACATTACTTTAGTTGGCCTTGCTGGTGAGGAGAAAATGTGCCTAATGATGAATACTTAACGAGATTTGATTAAAGGTTGCCATCAATTCCTTGCCCTAAATGTTACAGGTTGTGAAAATACATTAGCACCAGAGGATACAGCTTCTAAGGCCCACCCTTGCACAATAAACACTATGGCTGGATCCCAGATACCTGGCAGCACTCCAGGATGAGTTTGTGCTGATGACAGTCAGTGCTGGCAAGGGCTGGACCCAGACATGGACCTGGACCCAGAACCAGAACCAGACCCATCAGAGTGCCTTGGGTGGCCAGTGCCCATGGGGTGAGTGTGTAGACAGGCTCTGTGTCTTGCCCCACATCCCCACCTGGGGTTAGGGCTCTAAACAAGTCACTAAGTGTTTCTGCTGTGGCTTCCCCAGCTCTTGCCTTTTTACCAATATGTGAAGAGGTACAGATGGGCCCAACCCTGCAGAATTGCTGGGACAACTCACGACCAGAGACCTTGCAACCTCTGAGTATTGGGCTGGTATGGCAAGACAGCAGAAGCCATCCAAAACAGCCCTTGGCCACACAGCCCTGCAGAATGTCCCTGTTTGCTGACCTGCATCAGGGACATAAAACCCTTTTGCTTGGTGTGAACTCTTTAATATTTTCTGTGCAAACCCCATCTGCTAAGGTTCAGGCAAACCCAGAGAAATCTCCTCCTCACAGATCCCTGGGGCTTTAACATGCATTGGTGGCCAGAAGCCAAGTACATTTTGGGGAGTAGCAGCAAACAGCTGCTTTTCAAACTCTTCCCAACACAGTTTTAAGACTTGCTCCATGCAGTTATTACTAGCATGATCCAAGCTCAGCTCCCAACCTTGGCATGAGCAGGACCTATTAGTCTGTTTTTCTACAGAAACATTATGCACAGTGATCATTAATATTTTTTAAACCCCTGGCCAGTTTCAATCAAATCTAGCAGCCAGGCAGCAGTCTAGGAGACCCCAAGTTCCTACGAGGTTCATGAACCATATGTGTGGCTGGGACAGTGGAAATGGAAGGAAAAGCAGGCCAACCTGTATGAGACCTCAGAGAGCCCAGCAAGACTGAGGTGCTGTGGATGACCTGCTCCAGGAAAGCTTTGCAATGTTTTTCCATCTGCATCAACATAGGAGTGTCCAGAGGAAAAGCAGATTTCAGTATTTCCAGTGTCATTTTTTTACAGCAGTATCATGAACTTACACACTCTGTCCAATGTCTCTCTGTTGGAACCAGCCCTTGCTGCGAGGTGAAAACAGAGGATTAATTTTGTGAATGTCAGAAGCCTCTCAGAGGGTTTCTCTGGTGCCAGCTGCAGTTGCTTCCCCTTGGTTAGAGGGACAGGCAAATCCAGCCAGGCAGTGAGGAAAATGAGGAAACTATTGCTCTTCTATTTGAAAACGTGCCTTTGTTCAAAGCAGTGTTTTTGCCATGAGCACGCGTGCCTGCAGGGAGCTTCCTTCAGGGACTCAGCTGTAAAATGAGGCCACAAGGGCAGGCACAGAAGGACTGCAAAGTCCCCCGGCTGTTTCTTTGAATGGCTGCCTTAAAAAGGAGGTACAATGACAGCCTGTGCTCATAGAGACTTCGAAAACCAGCCAGCAGTAGCTTCCTCACTAGATTTTTTTTTTTTTTTTTTTTAATTCTCAACTGCACATTTTTAAACAGAAGATTAGCATGTCTCCTGTAATAGCAGCAGTTGTACTGCAGTGCCTCAGCAGAAGGCAGCTAAAGAGGACAAATTGAATCTGGACACAAGGAATTTGCAGTGAGCAGTCCTTCTTCAGGACTGGCCTCAGCACAGATCACAGAAAGCTGTGCTTCTTCACTGATCCAGGCTAAAGCAACCTAATTAAAGATGCCAGAGGTTATTTCTAGTAACAAAGCCAACAAACACTCTTCTGAGTGATTAGCATTTTTCAGACTCATTAAGAAATAAAAATAAAAAATCCTTATCCCTTTCTTTTGGTTCAGTGCTGCAATACTTCCCTAAGGCAGAAGCCAGCTAAAAAGAGGGGCTCTGAGAGATGTGCAAAGATAGCACCTTTGTCAACCAAAGAAACCTCCTTCAATTATTCAGAGCATCTGCTGTTCTCGAATTTCTCATTCTTAGAGCTCCAGCTAAGTGGTGCATTTGGCAGTAGTTTCTATTAACTCACAGGACAGCACAAGTAAGGAACATATGTATTCACAAGATAATTAATGCTCAAAGTGAATATTGTGGTAAGAAGTTTCCATAAACATTTGCAAACTATCTGCCAAATACATATTTTTGAAGAGTAGAGAACTTCATATGGAAAAGGTGAATGCAATCCTAAGTAGACAGGAAACAAAACTATTTTTCGACTTCATTAAAAGCCAGAAAATTGACCAAAATACTTACAAAGGTGTAAGCATTGAAAACCAGTGAATACAGCCTACAGTCAACTGACAACTAGGAAAATCAGTCTCTCTGACATCCGTAATATTTTGCATCTGAAAGGCACACTGGAGTTGAATTCACAGCAAAACAATTTTTAGAAGGTTGCTGTGAGAGCTTCGTGTCTATACTGCAATGCTATGAGTTAGAAAAATTCAAACAGACTTTGTCATCATAGCTAAACTAGGGTACTGAAATTACATAAGCTTGATACAGAGCTGACAGACAGCATGCCCATTTTATCATATTAATCCTTCTGCCATGTATTCCTAATGGCATTCTCATTCTTTTACAATATATCGCCTTGATGGGAAGAGAGGATGCTTCATTTGGCCAGCCCATCCTCCCAAGCCATTGCATTGCATCTCCTCAAGAGTGATTAGACACTACAGTTGACTGAAGCAAAGAAATCCTCTCTGTTTCCTCAGTTGTCACAGATACATTACCCTTTGTGTGTCTCTGCAGAATTGCTGGCAGCATTTCTTTCCAAGGTGCCAGCTGAAAAGGAGCCTGAATAAATCAGCTAGAAGTGGCTGGATCTCCATATATATGGTCTGTCAGGGAAGGCAAGCAAACTACCTCCAGTAAAACCACGGTGAAATTATGAATAACATACCCCAGCAACATGCAGTAAGGCTATGTATACATTTATATACATGTTTGTGTATGTATATATATACACAGACATAAATACATCAGTGATGTGCATGGTTTCTAACCAAAGGAGTGGGCAGGTTCAGAGTGTTGTCTGCCCTGTGACTTCAGAAACCACTGATCTGGTTATGTTCCCTTCAATCAAACTTCTTTCAGCTGGTAAA
>VYXD01011651.1:1029103-1046775 GCA_013397195.1 Hylia prasina | reverse complement strand
CGGGCGGCCACCGAGGCCCTGCCGTCCCTTTGTCGCCATGCCATGTTTTATGCATGAGGGTAATTTCATCCCGATTCTCCGCGCCTGGTGTCTACGTGAGCTCCTGCGACGTGGAGGAGCCACGGCATCGGTCCCTGGGGAGGGCGAGCTCCGGGGGAGTAAGGAGCGAGCATCCCTCCTGAGCATCCCTCCTGGGGCGGGGGAAGGCGCCCGTGGCAGGAGCGGGGCCTTTCCCAGCCTCTGCGCAACGGGCTGAAGTTCACACGTGTGAGTCTGCAGGTGCTGCGCTGCGGGATCCTGGAACCAGGAGGGGTCCGAAGATATTCAGGAGCCCAGAAGAAACCCATGTGCACTCTGGTCACAAAACTATGGCCCGTGTTTGAAACCTCAGCCCCGCTGCTGCCTTGCGAGGAAACAGGAGCATGTGAGGGCAATACAGCTTTAGCAAGTCCGTGTCAGTGCTGCACTGGCAGGGGTGGTCAGCATTTCTTGCATTCTTATTTTACTTTTGCTATATACAGTAATTCCCAGAGTGACCCTCACAACACTGTCACTGCTGCCTGAGGGATTTCTTTTGTAACATAACTAAAAGGCTGCTTCTCAGATGAGTTCACACAACCACAGAATTTCATGNAAAAAAAAAAAAAAGGAGCGCGTATTATTGTGCACTTTTCCTTATTCCCCTTTCGCCGCACAAACCATCCCATCTTAAAACTCTCTTAGAAAAGTGCAGAAGGGCTCAGCCGTGTTAGGCAGGGGCCCTTTCAAAGCATCTCGTCCCGAAGACGATCCCTGGGCTGGCAGTGGCCCAGGGCCGTGCCCTCAGCAGCCAAGCCCCAGCGCCGGGCCGGGGGCGGGCAGGCGGGCCCGGCGCCGCTGCAGGTCTCGCTCCATGGCGGTGGGATGGTGCCCGTCACTGAGGGCAAAGGCAAGGGCTGGGAAAGGGTGCGCGGGGAGCTGAGACGCGACACTTACTGCAGAACTGCCTCCGCCTGACCCTGCAGCGCCAGAGCCGCGTCCGCACCCAGTGCAGGCACGGGGATAGGTCCATGGCNCCCTCCTGGGGCGGGGGAAGGCGCCCGTGGCAGGAGCGGGGCCTTTCCCAGCCTCTGCGCAACGGGCTGAAGTTCACACGTGTGAGTCTGCAGGTGCTGCGCTGCGGGATCCTGGAACCAGGAGGGGTCCGAAGATATTCAGGAGCCCAGAAGAAACCCATGTGCACTCTGGTCACAAAACTATGGCCCGTGTTTGAAACCTCAGCCCCGCTGCTGCCTTGCGAGGAAACAGGAGCATGTGAGGGCAATACAGCTTTAGCAAGTCCGTGTCAGTGCTGCACTGGCAGGGGTGGTCAGCATTTCTTGCATTCTTATTTTACTTTTGCTATATACAGTAATTCCCAGAGTGACCCTCACAACACTGTCACTGCTGCCTGAGGGATTTCTTTTGTAACATAACTAAAAGGCTGCTTCTCAGATGAGTTCACACAACCACAGAATTTCATGGAATAATCTGAGTCGGAAGGGATCCACGACGACCATCAATTCCAGCTCCAGGCCTTGCATAGGACCATCCCCAAGAGTCACACAATGTGCTTCAGAACATTGCCTAAGCACTTCTTGAACTCCCTCAGGCTTTGTGCTGTCACCACTTTCCTGGGGAGTCTGTTTCTGTGCCCAACCACCATCTGGGTGAAAAATCTTTTCTCAATATCCTGCCTAAAATCTACCCTGGCATAACTTCAGGCCATTCCCCCAGGTCCTGTCACTGGTCCCGTCACAGAGAAGAGATCACTGCCTGCCTCTCCTCTTCCCCTCGTGAGGATGCTATGNTCTGACCCTCCTGGCTGCCAGGGCACTGCTGGCTCATGTTCAACTTGTCATCGGCCAGGACAGGACCCCAAGGTCCCTTTCCACGGCACTGCTTTCCAGCATCTCATTCCCCAGTCTGTACACACATTTGGCAATTTAGGCCCTGCTCTCATATCTTTAAACTTTGCCTCAACAAATACATTTGTAGGGTTTACTTTAAATGTTCCCTGTATCACAAGAAAGAGGTTACCACACACACACACACATACTGCACACCCTTTACCAGGCAAGAGCAAACCTAAGATGTGGGTCTGGATAGGGTGTTTTGCAATTGTATAGGCTGTATCCTACCCAGAAGGATTGCTGAAGTTTTTCCCTTGTCACATGCAGCTGAGGCCACTGAAGGCTTGACTCCAGGACAGCAATTCCTGCCACATGCTCCAGTGTAACTGGAGAGTGGTGGATGGCCAGGTTTCAGGTTTCCTTGCCATTTGAATCTCCCAGTAGGGTCATCCAAAAGGCCATCGTTGATTTTTTGCTCTTGACATAGGCAGGTAAATCTTGTGCTCTCATTGTAATGATAGGTAAAACCCAGCAGATGCATCTGAGCTTCATTTTAAAGCTCTTTTGCTTAATCCTGATCTGGATTAAATGTAGCATTTTGAATATGAAAAATGCTGTGTTACTTGCCCCTGAAGATTGCATTAAAGCCCAGGCATAGCTTATCCACACTGGGAATTCACATCAGATTCTGCATGACAATCCCAAGCAGCCTAGAGATTTAAAACTAAACCCACAAATCACTGTCAAATCAAGATATGAAACTCCACATACACTCATTACATTTTGCCAAGCAACAGTCATGTCAGATTATTCATTTGGAGCTTATCAGTAATGAAAGTAATGGCTGGTGCAGAAACACATTGAAAAATATGAAGAGTCCACGTTGAATCTTGTGTCACTGTGCATTTGGAGACTGGTCAAAGTGAATCGGTCACATACTGTGGTGGGAAACACTGCTGGCACAACAGGGAGCAGCTGATCCAGGTTATGTTCCCCACTGACTTGCTTCCAGTATTTCAATGGGCACCATCACCCATTTCTATCAGGACAGAATCATCCTATGATGCTTGGGTGTGCTGAAACCATGGGTGTACCAGAGTGAAAGGGACTCCTGGGTCACCATGTCCAGCTTCAGCTGCTTTAGCAATCCCAGCATATTTCCAGGTCTGTAATAAATTATATCTCAGAATTAGGCTTTCTGTCCTCTTTTACTTGAGGAAGAAGGATATAAGAATGCAGGGGAGTTTAGGTGGCGAAAATTCACTTCTTGATTAGAATTCAGCACAGCTGTGATCTCAGTGTCATCAGTTACTTGCGCTGATGCTGATGCACAGAGTTTACAGCAATAAATGAGATATAACAGCAGGTGTGTGTGGGCTGGAAATAGAAATTAGACCTGGCATGAGAAAAGTATGATGGTTTTGGTGCATTTTATGCTTTAATAGTGCTTATAATTGTCCTTTTAGAACCTACACACAAATAGAATAATGTAAGAGGTAGGATTCAATTTTGCTTGTTTAAGGAAAATACATTACAATGACAAGTATATTTGTGCTGATAGCTTGTTTTCTTCAGTATTTGATATTTGTTCTCCTCCCCCCCTTTTTTTTCTTTTTTAAACACAAACACACCTAAGCTTAGAACTATTTGTAGATGTAGTTTTATATTAGAGTAGCCAGAAGTCATAATTTTTACACTTTGTTGGTTCCAATTCAGTATCATTTTTTCATAACATTCTGTGTGATTTGCGTGCAGTCCTCTGGCACCAGAGTGCAAAGGAGATTCAGAAAAGCTTAATTATGCACATCATTTTTGACACAACCACCCCTTCAATTTTCCTCCTGTAAATGAATGATGACATGTCAGAGTCACAAGGCAGGGCACTCAGTACATGTGCCTTTCTGCTTTTTCCTTTAAATCCTTGGTGGAGAGGAAGAGACATGCAGTTGCACAGAAGAAATAGGAACTGTTGAGCTGGTTCACACGCAGTCACGGTGCTCCTGTAACTCCAACCTACAAGAAAAACCTTGGCAACAGCTAATGAAGGCATCATCCAACAAAGGCAACATCTTTCAGTCATCACAGAGTTCCTAAGGTTAAATGCAACTGCTCAATCTGATGCTTGCCATTGACCTCCCAGTGCAATGTGGTTGTCTAGCAGCTGCTGCTATTCCTCTGGAAAAACACAGACCTCCTGCAGATCACCACGACCACAAACTGCTGTCTCAAGCCCTGACATGTGGCTCTACTATTTTCTTCCTTAACATACTGCTGGTAAACAAACACAGTTCATGGAACCTTTTCCTCAGCAGAAGGGATCTGTTGTGGGGCTCTATTCCCCCCAACACTCTAAAAGGCTTTGAGGTGCTCTGACTGCAATATAAGCAAGAACTTTTCAAGATAGCAAACCACAACCCTGCTAAATGTCAGAGCATTGCACTTTGGCATGTCAAATTTCTCTTTAGTTGTGCACTGGTATTCAATCTTGTTTAGTACTTGAAAGCAATTGATGTAGTGATGTTAGTGGATGTCAAGAATACACAGTGCACTCTGGGATGGATTAAGGAGCATTTCAGAGAAAGCTTCCACTTAAGCCCCTCACTCCATGTGCTTCAGTGCAATGATTCAGTTAGTTAAATCACTGGCTAACAGGGTTTATAAATACTGCAGGGAGGGGTAAGAGGGTGGGAAAGGCAGGATTGCTGGCTGGGAATACAGCCCTGGCTGCTCAGGTCTCATACTGCAGTGCAGTGCTGTGCTCTTCTTGTGCCACCTACTGACCAGTTCCTCCAGGCTTTCAATTCAGAAACGGAACATTTTCCAATTTATTTTTAAATGCAAGTATTTGATGTTGGATTTTGCCCAAGCAATTAATAGCTGGTGAATACAGTCAGTCTTCATGCCTTGATAACATGCTCTAACTTAGAGCTGAACCACCCTGTCCTGCACTAGCTGGCTCAGAGCAAGGAGGATGGGATGGGATGGGATGGGNCCAACAATGCTTTCTCTCTTGAAATACATTCTGCTGAAATCATTATGATTGCCCAGATGTTCAAAATCAGAAGCTACCTGGAGAGTTTGCCGTCTGTCCATAGGTGCTTTCAGGGACATGGCTGAGCTAAGGCAAGGAGTTGACCTCTCATTCCCATATCAGGGAGTGGTATTGAAATGCAGCCTTCAGGTCCTCACCCATGCTCTGTGTTAATAGAGAAGCACTTTTCTTTTGGCTCTCCAACCCTCTGAAATTTGGGACTACCCTGCAGAATTAAGATAATACTTTCAACTTTTTTATTAAAAGTCAAGGCAATGGCTAAGTGGACGTGTGTCCATCCCCCCCGAACATTTCTGAAATGCTTAAAAGTGGAAAGTACATACCCTGTTCCTGTGTAGGCTTAGCTGTAAAGCTGTTCATTTGGATTTATCTTGGGTAGATGGTGTTGGCCTTACACTGTGAGTTGCTCTGCCAGAGGTGAAACAGTGGCTTAAACAACTGTAGTAGGCTTAGTATTGTTCTGCAAATGTTTGTGATAGCTGCTGCCTTCCTCACTCTGGCTGTGGCAGTTAACCTTCTGAAGGCTTCAGGTGAAAAAGAGTGATTCCAGCCCTCAGCAAGAGCTGACTGAAACCTATAAGGAGTAGCACATCGATAGGACAAGGCTGGGATTGGGAATCTTGTATGACTGTGGCATCAATCAGTAACTTCTCTACAATAGTACCATCAGAGGACTCTGCAGGCCGTAATATTTGCCCTGTCAGAGCAGGTGGTTGTTGTTCTAGAGCTTCTCACAAGAAAAGTATGGTAAGAATGACACTTTTTTCTACATATGATTTTAAATGACCACTTTGCCCTGGGCCCAAAGCAGCCTTGACCAGGCCAAGGTGTGATGCTGGAGAAATTTCTTCCAGCTGCAGTTTTTTCCTCCCACTTGTGCTCTCCTCCAGCTGCACATTTCAGTGGGGCCATGACCTCAATGTGTATTTTAAAAAATATGTGGAAAATAAGCTTTCCATTTTCTTCATTGCTAAATGGGCAGCCTCTTGCATCTCTTCATTAAATGGGAAGATATGGCTTATTCACCCTATAATAAAAGCATGATGTAAATTTCATATACTCTTTAAAGGGGATGACAGAGAGACCACAGATGAATTTTGTATTTAGGGATACAGTATTTTCTTTCTAATTATTTAAAGTTCAGTATGCGATTTTAATGAATGCTTTCTTCTTACATTTTACTTGTTGGCCTGCAGGCAATTTCTTCTAAAATTAATTGGATTAATCATTCCAGAAATCTCAACTGGATGATCACATATATACTAAATATTTTTAGAAACAATTTTGAAGATTGGCAAGAATTTGGATTTTGTTGCCAATAAACTTGGCACACCGCTGTACACGGAGAAGTTTTTTTAGATAGCTGTGAGAGATTTCCTGTTCTGTGCTCAACTATTCTGCAGGACCTGCCACAAAGCATCAAAACATGTGGGATTTAGAAAGCATCTAATGCTTCCCATGTGCATACATAGATTTGAGTCAGAAAAACTGCAGGAAGCTCACCTCTGAAAAAAAAGAAAGCTTTCAAACTAGGCCCAGAATAACAGCGGGAGACATGACAGTCATACCTCTTGAAATATTTATCTTAGCTTTTTCTCATCATACATTGAAAATACAGCTGCACCACTTTTGGGTCAACGAATAAATGTTGTACTTCAGGCAAAATTCTGTTGTTTCCTTAATCTTTTTCTAAACTTCCTTTTTTGCACTTGCAGAGAGTTACCCAGTGCAGTGAAACCAGTCCATTAAGCCAAGCTTTCAGGCTATCCAGCCTTTCACAGGTGTGAGAGCTAAACCAGCTGCTAAACCCTTTCACATGGATAAACTCAAGGTCTACAGGATTCTGTTTCTGCAAAGGAGGATGCCTAAAATAGGATTTGCTGTGAGAGTGGAGTTCAAATGGAAGCTCCCAGTATGACTTTACCGTAGTCTTCCTCCCTGAAAAGGTGCACCCAAGCAGAACACCAGAAAGTACATGGCAAATTTGTGTCTGTTAAGAACCTTTGGAACATTTTATTAGAATGCCTTTATTAGATAAGTAGGTCTCACTCTAAAGGCCTCTTAATTGAGAATAAGTATGATTTTAAGTGATATCCATTCCCAAATTTATTGAGCTGCTTTCATTCTTTTTCTTTGAAGCCTGCTCCCCTAGTTACTCTTTTAAAGTATCATTTTTGATAGCCTTGTTAATCAACTCATCTGTTAATTTCATCTCAAATCGCCTGGGTTTAGCACTACTCTTTATTCTTGTAACTATTTTTTCTGTTCTCATTCCTTTTAAATATATGCTGATTGCTAACACATTGCTGTTTTCTCCAGCCCTGACTATATTTTATTATTCTGCATTTTTCTCTTTAAAGTTACCTTTTGACAATTATGACTCCAGTACCAAACACAGCTCTCCAGGAACTTCACAGGCCAGAAATTTATGTCTTTCTTTTCCAGAGTTATGCTTTTGCAAGCACCGTGGTATATAGTCCCACGTCAGGAACTATGAGGGAAGTTCACACCCTGTTTGCATTTCAGTCTTCACAACTGACTTTCTGTAAGTAAATTTATTTCCTCAGATTCAAGTTTCATATTTATATAATGATGATTATTACTATACGTCCAGAATTTTTAATGATATTCCATAGAAAAAGGAGTGGTTAATTATCTTCTATAATTATAACATACTTGGCTACCTTAAACCAGAAAAGAGGTTACTTACTCTAATTACTTACTCTAATATTTTTAAAGATGAGTTATTTACTTCCCACTATCCCTTAAGATAAATTGTCTGTTTTAATAATCCTGTCAGAAAGTGCTGCTCACCTCTTGGAATGGACATAAAGTAAGAATCACCACCTCTTGTGGCTAATATTATATGGAGTCCCAGTGCAGTCATTTGCCTTCATGATTTCTGACTTTATAAATCTGATGGTGACCCTAATGGCATGACTCAAAGGCAAAGAAAAGTCTAAACATGTATTCTAACCTATTGTATTCTCAAAGTGAGGTTGCACAAGAGACCAGGTAGCAGACAAATTGGTTCAAATTATTCTATAGTTTGACAGAAACTTTTCCTTCCACTGGCTCATGACTCAGATGCTTTTACTGACTGACTGCCTTAGAAAAGCATGTCTGATGAAACATTTCTGGGTATTGTTTCTGCCCTGCCTCGCTCCCCTCTGAAACAAATGACTGTATAAAAATAATCATTTAGGCTTATTGCAGAGAATCAAAGACTTGAACTTGATGCACTGCTGTGAAGGCACATCAGTGGTCATCCAGAAAATACAAACAAATCACTGAGTCTGAAAAATCATGTTTCAAAAGTAGTTTGCCTCAATCCCACAGGCACATTCTTTTCCTTTTGAAATTCTGAAACCTTCAGGCTTCAAAAGTTGAAACTTGAAAATTATGTTCCAAATATTTGTAATAAAATTACAAAAAAGAGGTGTCCCATGTCTCCAGCAGAGTGATAGCACTTGCATCATGATGTAAATAAACTGTGAGTTAGGCTTGAGTTTCTCTTCAAAATGAAGGCCCTGATCACAGCTTTACTGTCAGCTTTCTGGTCTGAGCCCTGGTTTGACATGTCACACAGCTTGCCCAGAGAATAAAAGAAAAATTAAGATTGGAAGGGGCTTCTGGAGGGCATTTGGTCTAACTCCATGTTCAGATTGGGGTCAAATGACGTTCCTCAGGGCCCTTTTCAACTGTGCTTTGAAAGGTTTGTGTATCTTGGAACAATATGTGATGTCCAGAAGGGCTCCTGCACAAACTAAATGTTCATGCAAAGTGTATTTATCCAAACTGAGAAGTCCAGAACAAGCACTGCCCTTCGCTTAGGAAAGAGGTTTGGAGGAGTCTTTCAGCTCTTAAGTTCATAAAGAGTTCATAAAGGTTCATTAAAAGGTGATATTAAAGCCCAAAAAGGAACAGAGCTCAAAAATCTGGGTTACTCTGACTTCATTTGTTGCATGGGTTAAAGTGTCTGAAATTGTCACTGTGGACAAATGGCCTTTTACCTCATTATAATGGTCACCCATGAAAAAGTCAGTGATTTTTTTCCCTGGGCATCTCTAAGAGGTGACTGCTGTACTTTGGGAGAAGTTATGCACTCTGCATGGGCAAAACAGACTAAGCTTGAGTCAGGTAACCTTTTCATTGCCAGCCTCCAGTGAACTTTTCAAGAGCAGGAAGATGATTTGCATTGTCTTCCTCACTCTCTTTTTTTCCTGTGGCAAAGTTTTCAGCCAATACCTGAAGAAGCTAGACATGCCATCTCTGGCACCTCTACTCAAAATTCACCTTTCCCATGCTGAAATACAAATCATTCTCATCTGACATCACCTAAACTCAACGGATGAGCAGGAATGTCTGAGTTTTCCCTCTTTCACTCTTGTCTTACCTTCCCAGGGCACCTCATCAGCTTTAACCCATTTTGCCTCCCTGATACTTCTTGTCTGCTGTGTAGACACAGAGGACATAAGGTGATGCCTAACTACCTTTGAATATTTTGTTAGTACAAAGCCCAGAACACTGAGTTCCTAGGAGTTGATGCAATTTAAACAATAAAAATTTAGAACCACATAGGAAGAAATGCTAGGTTAGAGTGAGGGGTGTTTCAAGCCCATTCCACTTCCATTTCCTTGAGCTAAAAAGGTTCTGAGCCATGTTTTTTGCTAGTAGGATAATTAAGAAACCAGTGATTTAAGGAAAATCTCAAAGGTTATTTTGTTTATTTAATTGGTTATTAATGTTTATTTAATTGTTTATTAATTGATTTTTAACTCAAAGGTTATTTATTACATTTTACGGTGGAAGCAGAAGCAATATCCTGAAGCCCAAACTCATCCTGTCCCCAGATTATGATGGCACTCTCACACATTTCTTCTGCTCCCTAGGCCAAGGTCTGCCCTGCAAAGGTCTGAGAAAGGGCATGGGAACCAGGGCTAATAGTCTCAGAAAAGCCCACTGGGAGATCATCCTACTCCTGCTTGCCCAGTTCTTGCAAATGGTTTTATGGAGAAAAAATGTTCCTCAAATTCCAGCAAAGGACTAGGAGTGAAGTCTCCCACTGAGATGATCCTTGAGCTAACTTCTCCCTAAGGACAGTCTGGCTGGAGTAAAAAAACTGTCTGGCTGCTAGGTGAGTAAAGCCACCAAAACTATTTTCTCTCCCTGGGAGACAGGAAGTTTAATTGTTCTTAACCATATAAAAACATAAATGAAAAAGCCCAAACCCATATTTATACTATTTCTTTGGCTTCTCAAAGAAATGATAGTTAAAGAAAACTTTGCCCTATAGGCAATGGAGAGATGATTCAAAATGTAATAGGATTACTTTTATTTTGGCACTTTACGGCCACAAGGTGTCCTTCCTTACTCACAAGAGCTAATGGCTGGTACACTGCTCTCAAGCAGAGCTGGAGCAAAGTTTGTAGCTCCTCCAGAAACAAGAGCAGTTAGGGAAAAAGAGAATGAAAAGACAGTAAATGTGAAAGAGTAGCATAAAACTCAGCTGCAAAATCATCTCCTTTCACCTTGTAAGGAGTTCACATACATGCTCTGTAGCATTAGATACACAGCTCTCCTGCATCGCTAATGGGTTAAATCAAAACTCAATTCCATTGTTATTTTCCCGCAGTATTTCAGTTTTGATGAGATATATTAAAAGTTGCACCGTCCTGAACATGTTTCTATTTAATGAAGATGTGAAAAAAATCAGCAAAAAACAAGAAAGCTTTAGAGACACATCCAGAAACACTTAACACTTCAGAATAACAAGTGACAGAAAAAAAAAAGTGACAAAAAAGGAAAAGTCAGGCTTTCAAAAAGCTCAGCATTTACACGTCTGTTAAACAGCCAGATTTTTCAACTGTGCTTCAGTAATGAAGTACCTTCTTGCCAACTGATGCTTTATAAACAGCATTTATATCCTCAGAAATCCAAGCAGATCAGTAACAGTCCAGATGAAATATAGCAAAGACATTTTTCCCTTTTACCATAACTGATGGACACTGAATTCCCTCTGGGTTCCCTGGGTGAACTCCATGTGCTCTGAGTGGCAGTTCAGCAGTCAAGTACCGACACTGTAATGCTAGCAGGAGAGAATAGCACTGATTTGCCAAAGAGGAAAAATCCAAATTACGTAGCACATGTAATTTAGTGGCATTCTGAACTGTCTCCTTCAGTGCTGCTATATTTTTTCCCCCTATGAGTAAGATTGTGTCTGAATATGCAAGAATTTATGTTCCATGGTGTCATATCAGGGAGGAGGAAGGCATTTTGGTCTTCCATTAGGGCTTTCTTACACATTTGGAAAAAGCTGTCAAGGGGAGAAAAAAATTTTCTGTCCAGTCCATAGCAAAATAGTCTCTTAGTGCATTCACACTCTGAAAATTGATTAAAGGTGGTGTTTTTTCACTTGAGTAGGTATCTCCAGATCTTAGTTAGTTGTTAGTGCTTTTCATGCCTCTTAGCACCCCTCTGCAGCACTGGCCGCTATCAGCTCTGCTGGCTTCATTGCAGTGGGTTCCCCCATGTGACAGTGTTAGAGCCACCAGATAGAGCGAGCTGTCACTTAGAGCGTCAGCTGATGGCCACAGAGTCACACCGGCGCAGCCGGAGCCTGCAGCTCGTCAGCACGACCCTCGATTACTAGCGTCATTCCAGCTTAAGGTGGAAGAAAGCCAGCTCAGCTGCTGGAGACTTCACTGAGCTGGCAGCTCAAAGAAACACTTTCTCTTTCAAATCAAGCCTATTTCATGGGGAAATCATCATTACGTAGGAAAACATAGCAAGCTCTGTGAAAGGTCTCTAGGGAGAAGCTGCACTTCGCAAGGGAATTAGCATAAACTGGGTGGGTCATCCAAGGGAATAAGAAGCAAATGGTAATTTAATGTCCTTGGAAAAAAAGGGAAGGAGGATCATAAGTCTGGTGAAGCAGGAAGTTGCTTCAGGAGAGATTACTTTGTGTAAGTACTACATGGAACTGAAAAGACTTCACTGGGCAGCTTCCACCCCCTGGGGTGAGGATCTCCTGCTGTCTCACAGCTCAGCAGCTTTGGCACATTCTGCACTCAGTGCGCTGGCATGTGTTGCATTAAATACATTGGGAGATATTGCATCTCCCCAAACTAACTGGTGTATGCTGTGTGCTCATCTCCAGGCTCGTCCCTTGTGCAGCAAGGACATCTGGCACAATTTCCCTGACACAAAAGCAAAAGTTTTATGGCTGAACATCCTTGTTTTGGAAATAACAGCATTGCGGGGGCCTCATTCCTTTGCTGGGAAAGGAAATGAGTCGATTGGGTGTGTGCAGCTGGGAAGAGTGAGGAGGAGTGAAGTCTTTGTGGCAATTTTTTCCCTCTTTTTGCTGAATCACAGCTAAATACTTAAACCCAACCATACAGAACAGTACGAGACAAAATTTGAAGATCAGTGTTAGGTGCAGGTAGAACATAAAAAGGTCTGCCAAGGTCTGACTGTACGTCTGTTCACCCTGAGATGATAACACACATTTTGCTGTTTATTAAAGAACATTAAATTCAGATGCTGTCTGATGTTAAACTGGAAATAGATAGTTACTCCCAAGGTAACAGTAATAAATTAAAGGTTCACAGAGCTCCTAGTTTCCAGGGAAATGTGCCTACAACACTGCCCTTGGAAAGGAGCAGTCAGCCTAATTTGTGTCAGACTGTGCTCAGCAAAGGGCGGAAGGGCCTATACCCCTCATCAGGAACCCCTCAAAACTCCCTGGAGAGGCATGAAGCAATTGTGGCTGGCACATGGAGCAGAAGAAAGCTGGATTTCCTCAACAGTTTCAAAATATTAGTGGGGGGTTTTCTGTCATCCACCTCTGCCCCATAGGGATGTGTTTCTTTTCCTCAAACCCTGTCCTTTGCGTGTCCTGCTATTGCTGCTGCAGATCTCAGAATCCTGCTGATTTCTCTGCCAGGGCTCTGACAGTGCTAAGGTGAATGCTGAATTAGCTCTTCAACTTCTATTTTCACCCAAACTCACAAGCTTTCCACCTCTGCTTCCTCCTAGCCCTATCTGCAAATATGGCAGCATGCATATTTTACTGCATACTCGCTGTATAGGATATTTTTAACCAGGTTGTTTCCATCTCTCATTCTCCTTATTTTGGTTTCATCTTATTCCAAGTGCTACAATTAAAAGAGAGGTAAGAAAACCCGTATATCCATATGTCTGCTTGCAGCACAAGAAGCATCACTGCCAGCTTCATGTGTCCTTGAATTGAGCTGGTCAGCTGGGCTCTGCTCCAGTGCCTGGGGACGTTGGCAGGGTCAGCACAGCCTCTCAGTCTCCACAGGCCCCTCTGCCTGCTGCCAGGCTCATTTCAGGTCCTATCTGTAATCTGCCTGGACACCCATCAGAAACACAACTGTGCTCACTGAACAATTGAATTCAAGTTTTCTGACAAAGATTTTCAGCTTCTGTTACACTGAATGCAAATGAGTGTGGGTAACACTGACCACAGTTTCCTGTTATGAAGCTACCTGGGAATCAGGGAACTCACTCATCTACCCAGATAACTTCAGCTGTATAGGAGACTGAATAAAGCCATGCCATGTACACAGAAATAAATTATATCTTGTCTGGTAAATATAAACCTAGATTCTTTTAACTTTCAAAAAGCCTATGGCAACATTTAGTTACAAACTATTTTAAAGGTAGAAAACCAATGCCAAGAGCCTCTGTGTGACTATCAAAATGAAGAGACTTTCTTAAGGGTAGGCCAAAAAAAGGCAAGCAAGTAACCAAAGTAATCCACCTGGATGATGGTAGACTACAGGTCTCTGTAGGAAGGAATTTTAGCTGCCTGTGTCTGTGTCACTTGGTGTCTCACAGCAAACCCTCTCTTCCCTCTGTGCCAACCAAGACAACAGCCTAGCTGTTTGAAATCAGAGAGCAATGGAATTTTCCAAAGCACAAAATTTAATGGGTTGTGACAAAACAAAAATAATTTTTGACCTCTTGCTGAAGAATGGGGGGCTAATGCTTTCTATCAGCAGAGAGCTGCTAACGTGTTGAAAAGATGACGCTGATTCCCTGATGGCGGCACAAATGAATTAGAATGAGGGAAGGAAAATTGTCATCTTGTACTGAGCACCTCATAATTTTGCTGTCAGTTGAAGAGCTAAGATTACTGCCAGCAGCAGATAATACACAGTGAAAGGAACCAAAAGCATCAAGTTGCAGGAAAAAAAAAGATGAGTGTGTGTGCAGTGAGGCAGGGAAGGAAGAAAGGGTAATAAAAACCTGTTCTGAACACTACATTAACCACTTAGGGGCAGACTGAAGGCTGCTAAATGGATCCTTTCTGTTGAAATGAAGATGAAAAAAATTGAAGACGAGCTGGTCCCTGACATTGCTTTGTTTTACTGCACATAATCATAATAATCTGATATAATTTTTGTTTTGAGCAATGGTGTTACAGAAAATGACAGCCAAGGTTGGTGACTGGAGAAAATGCTTCCAAAAATCTCTGACAAAATTCATTATTCCATTGAGGAGGTAACCATTAATTGTTTTCAGAGATCATTTGAGCTCTTGAACTTGATGAGAACTTGTGCTCCTATGCCAAAAGCAAACTTCAGGCTGATTGTCAAATAAATTGTTCTTGTTGTATTAGTTTGTTATGTAAATCATCCAGAGGGAGAACAGAAATAATACCATTTGACCTGTACTACTGACAGAAAAACACAGTTTGAAAACTGTGAATATTACAGCCAGTCGCACAGTTTTCTATTTGCAATCTTTTTGTCCTACCTTATGTGGTCTTGTTTCTGCTCCCCTGGCTGGGAGGCATCCGTAATTGAGATCAAAATGTGAGCTGGAGATTAGAAACTGCAAAGAGTTATTCATAAACTTGTGCTTTGCAGGTCACTGATTACATTCTGAAGAACTATGTGGGTAATTCTTTCCTAATAGCAAATACATTCAGTTAGTGTATGGTCTTTCCAATGGTGATTTGAGGTCAGAGAAATGGCAGAGTGGTCTAAAGCATTCACAACAAGTTAAAAGATCATCTGTGATTTTTCTGAAGTGATCTCAATATCATGATATACTGATTTGTTTTTGATGTAGATCTTCTCACCTGGATTTCAGTACAGCCCTGCAAAGAGTTGTAACAGCCTGGTTTGTGCATTAACCCTGGTGGGCAGCCCCACACAGCTGATTGCTCACTCCTACCATGGGTTAACGGAGAGAATAAGAGCAAAGTGAGAAAATAGGTGGGTTGAGATAAACACAGTTTAATAAGTAAAAAAGGAAAGAAACTGAAAAAGAAACAAACAAAAAAGCCCCACAAACACACACACACAAAAAAAGCAATAACAAAAAAACCACCCAAGAAAGACAACTGACGCAAGAAATAGCAACTGCTGTCCTTGAGCCAACTGGTGCCTGGCCAATCTCCAAACGACAGCAGCCCAGGCCAGCTCCTCCCCAGCTTTCATTGCTGAGCATTATGTTGTATAGTGTGGGATGTCCCTTTTGTCACAGAGGTCAGCTGTGCCCCGTGCCTGTCCCCTCCAAACCGCCTGCTCACCTCCAGCCCACTCACTGGTGCATCAATGTGAGAAGTAAAAGCAGCTTTGGCACTGTGTAAGCACTGCTCAGCAATAGCCAATACATATCTGTGTTATTATCAACACAATTATCACCAAAACCCTAAAAGATAGCACCATTTAGGCTGCTGCAAAGAAAATTAACTCTGCCCCGGCCAAAACCAGTACACCCAGTCAAGTGAGCAGAAACATCTTAGGCTGTTTTTGCTGTTGGCATTCTGGGGAACATCAAGGCAGGCTTTTCTTCCACAACCTCTTCATATTTGTGGCTTATCTCAGGAATTTTACAAGTGTTTTTCCTTCTGCTGTTCTCAAAGTGTTCCTTTGGTGCTGCTGGCTTCAGGTCACTGCCTCTGCAGCAAAATATCCAGTAATTTTACTGTACTGGAGAAGTTCTCTGAACACCCTTCACCATGCAAGAGAAGAGAGACTGAGCATGCTTAGGCTTAGTGTAAATTCCAGAAATAAACTGTGCCAGGAAGCCCTCTCAGCCCTGGAAAGCAAACATTGCATTAAAAAGCTGTTCCTGGATTTGAGCTGCCAAGTGCCATCTCGCAAAAAACTCTCCATCACTGCACAGTGACTAAGGTGCTCCATAGACCCTGTGCAGGCTAAGGGAGCTCATTAGCACAGATACAAGCCCCAACATGCTCATCTTTCTTATTGCCCAGCAACACAATCATAGAATGGTTTGGGTTGGAACAGACCTTAAAGGCCATCTGGTTCAACCCCCTGCAATGGGTTGAGGTGCCACCCACTAGACCAGGTTGCTCAAAGCCTCATCCAGTCTTGCCTTGGACACTTCCAGGGATGGGGCATCCACAACTTCTCTGGGCAAGCTGTTTCATTTCCTCACCACCCTCACAGTAAAGATATCTGATCTAAACCTACCCTTTGTCTGTTTAAAACAACTGCCCCTTATCCTACTACATGTCCATTTCATGCCTTTGTAAAAGGTCCCCCCCTCTCTGGCCTTCCTGTAAGCTCCCTTCAGGTACCAAAGGGCTGCTATATGGTCACCCTGGAGCCTGCTCTTCTCCAGGCTGAACAGCCCCAACTCTCCCAGCCTGTCTTCACAGGAGAGATGCTCTAGCACTCTAACCATCTTCATGGTCCTCCTCTGGACTTACTCCAACAGGTACACACCTTTTCTGTGTTGAGGATCCCAGGGCTGGTCTCATCACTGGGCCATTCAATTTATTAATAAAAAAACAGCCTTTCTCTTCACACATGTTGTGTGGCCATGTTTCTGTTGCTTTTTTAAAGCTACTGATGTAAATTTTACCTCCTTTTTTTTGCTGGTAGGCAGAACACCTAACTGGGATGTGAAGTGATACCTTCAGGCATTGGTAGACTTCCTTGCAGTACTCTGAGTGAGGGCCACAATAAATGGCAAGAACTGTTTCTTGCCCATTTAGAAAGCCAAAATGTCTCAAAACATTTGGTTCAGTAGTGGCATTTGTCCCCAAATACCAACCCTCTTAGGAATTAAAAATAGGGCTTGGAATTAATAGCCTAAAGATATCATTTTTCACTAAGACTGAAATGGCCATATGTGGAAGCAAACCTACTCAGAGAAACATATGCATGTACGCAGATGAAAGGAGGTTGTGTGTGTTGGTGATAATCCTATTGCACAGAATTTTTTTTTCAGGTCCTGAAGAGTGATGATTTGAATATGAAAAATAGCACTTTTAAAAATAATTTTCTCCAAGTCATTGAAGAAGTATATCTATCCAGAAAACCTGATGTGACCTCAACTTTACTGTGTTAGTCAAATCTTATGTTAATATCCTGTTATGGCCAGACCTGGAAATGGCAATCTCATTTTGCCAGTAAATTCCTATTACATTGCAATACCACATCTGATGCTGTTTTATGTTAGGAACAAGCAGTTAGGACATTCTTGCAGTGAGTTCACATTGCTTTTCCTGCTTGCTAATTCCTCTGTATTTTATTTGTAAAACTTTCATAAGCTGTCCAGAGATGACCAGTGTTCCTTATTTTGTTTTACGAAACATCTAGGGCAACTCCTCAAGCACGCTGGAAATGGCAAGGAGAGTTCTAGAAAGATCTCATCCTCACAGGGAGTTTTCATGAATCTAGAGATAACTGGATTTGCAAGGTGGGTGCAAAGTTGAGTGCACAAAAAAAAAAAAAAAG
>VYXD01011651.1:987178-1020773 GCA_013397195.1 Hylia prasina | reverse complement strand
ACTCGGAGGAGCCGGCGGGGGGCGGCGAGGCCGCGTTGCTGCGTGCGGGGATTGGGCGGGCGGGGGCTGCGGGGCTGCGGCGGGCAGTGGGGAGGCGGCCGCGGGCAGGGACTGAGCCCTCGGGAGCCGCGGCGTGACACGATGTGTGTCCCCCTCCGGAGGGGGCTGTCCGGGGTGCCGGCAAGCTGCGGGCCCCGGCAGACGCGCTGTGAAGCTGCCCCGGCCCCCCGCGCCCCCCGCACAGCCGCCCGCCCGGGGCACGTCCTCGGAGCGCCTCAGCCTGGCGGCACGGGCTGCGGCTCCGCTCGGTGCTTTTTATTCATCCCCCCGGGTTTTGCGTAGTTTAAGACTCGTTTTCCTCTGTGCGTAGGAGGGAGTGAGGGTATTTGTAATTAAAGTTTTATGGCCCCATGCACACGAGCCCCCATCCTGCACGGTATTCGCTTAGGGACGCAGTCACAGGCGATGGCGAGGACCCTGAAAATGCTGTCACCGTTTTGGGGAGCTTCCAATAAATGGATCGTTGACGTGGTATGTGTGTAACCAGTGTCATTTGGGGTAACAGGTTGGATGCTCCAGGCCCTCAGCCGCCTTGTTCAGGCCAAATTTCCTTTGGTTTTGCCTGTTGAAGAGCTGTCTAAAGATCTCACCACCATTAGAATAATTTAAAGTGTTGCTTTAATGACAAATAGAAACAGAAATTTATCAGGCAACAAGGTACATGTTGCATTGAGTACAATCCTTACCTAGGTAGTTTACATTGTTGCATTTCGTTCAGTTTCGTCAGTCAGCAAGTGTTTTTTGCATTTATCAAATATTGCTTGGTAAAATCTGGGTGGACATTTGCAGCTGCTGCAGATTTTTTTTTTTCTGTAGTGTCAAAATAGTTCTATTTTGCAGTCCTTTAGGAAGGCAAACCATGAGGTTTACAGAGCGACTGTAGTCTATAGCTTATTGCTAAGAAGTGATGAGTTGGGAAGTGTTCTAGGAGTAGCTATGGTCAAAACCATGGAGGTTGTTTTTTTTTATTTTAAAGTGGCCAGGCATGTTTGTGGTGCTAACACAGTATTTCTTACTCACCATGGGAATGCACTCTAGTCTTGTAGGTGAGGTGTGCTGTGTATTACAGGGAAGAATAAGGTGAGCATCCTCGCACATCCCCTCCTCTGGTGGCTTTGAACAATCTTAAGAATTACCCCCCCTGCCCTGATGCCCTGCACCCACTCAGCTTGATTTGTCAAGGGCTGTTCTGGGGTGTGGGGATCTGTTCATGCAGATTGGTTTAATTTTTAGCAGTATTTTGGTGTCTGCATGTTAAAATTTAACCTTTAAATAAGCTTTTTGTAATAACCTTGTTTTGAGAGCAGGATGAAAGGATGTGCTTTAACGTGGAGTGATTGGAGTGTTGGGATTAAACTGGGGGTAGGAGTGTTTGAGCTGCAGTTTTTGTTCTGTTACTCACTTCCCGTGTGACCTTTGTCAGGTCTCGTAGGTCATAGTCTTCTAAGAAACCCTCTCTTACTGTTGGCTTGCCTGGATCCACTCCTCCCAGGTGTGCATGTCTGAACTCTCCAGCATTAGAAATGGATGAACACTTTAAAATGTGAACCTTAATGTTACGTTTCCATCTCTCAGTCTGAAAATTTACTTTGTGAGTCCACTTGCCATCCAATGTGGAGGGTGAATTGTCCCGTGGAGATTATCTATGAAATCTGTATTTTGGCTCTTTGAAGTAGTGTTGCTAGCTCTTTCAGGCAGATAGAGCCTTGTGAGGAGTTGACATTCTGATGATGCTTTGTGCAGTCTGGGGTCCCAGGCCCCTTCCCCCCCTATGGCTTGTTGGAGTTGCTGGAGCTGAGGGCTTGCAGTCATTCCCACTTCTGCTGTGTGGGACAGCAAAGGGAAGCCCGTCTCTCCATGCAGGTGCGTCAGGAGGAAGTCCCTTGCTAGATGAAGGCACTTAGAGCTGTTTGTGGGAGAGGAGAAAGTGAAAGGCACAGGCTGCAAGTGGAGGTAAAGTGGCAGAGACAGCGGCAATACCTTCTTCAAGGTGAGAGGACTTGAAAAAGCCTCTGTGGTCAGCTTGCTTCTGGGTTCCCGAGCAGGGACAGAAAGACCATAATTGGGCATTAGCTATGGGAGAGGAAGCTTTGGGAGAACAGCTCACATCGGGCTGGACTTTCCCCCGGGCTCCGCTTACCTGGCTGCTCCGGGATCTCGCAGCCTGGCTCCTGACCAAGCGGTTGCTCCGGGAGCCGGCCGCGCTGGCTGCCTGCCACCGGCGCTGCCGCGGCTTGGGACAGGCTTCTCGCTGGGCAAGCCGCTGCTACCGAGGAGCTTTTGTTTCCTGATAGGAAAATTAAAATTCCTGGGGAACACATGCCGATTCTGCAGAAGGAGCTCTTTCTGCTGAGGAGTCTCTCCGACCAGCCGCGTTTCTGACTTGCACACCCTTCTGCCCTGCAGGCAGAACGCTGTGGCCTGGGTTAAACATCCAGGCTTAATAAATGGTGTGTTGTTTGTGCTAATGTCTTCTGACTACCGGATGAAAATTGTGCAGAAAAGCCCTATACAGAGCACTATAATTAAAAGCCTCAGGAATAGCCTATTATCTTTCATTTTTGCCTTTAAACCTAAGCGTGCCCGAGGGCAAAGTGTATGTGGCTGGAGAGGGTGGGGACTTGCCTTTTACAGATGCCTGTTGCTGGGCTGCAAATAGGTTAATGTGTTAAAAAGATTTCTTTCTTATTCCCTTATAGTGGGGGCTGGGGAGTGAAACTTACGGAAGGTGCCCAATTGGCTCTTCTAGATGAACTCCTGTTTATCTCTCAATTACATCAGTGTCAGTAGTTGTATAAGCTTTCCAGACACAGTTCCCTGTGTGTACCCTTCAGGCCAGGGTGCAAACGATCAGGGGAAAAGCTGCTGGTTCGTCTCATACTTGGCAGAGACTGTGTATAGGTGTGTATGCATGTGCATATTAAAACATTATGGCAACTAATGTAACTTTTGTGTTGGCACCATGGAGTGGCTACGTTGTCGCTGGGATTTGGACCCAGACCAATGTTGCCTCCTTAGCATCCTCTGCGTAGCCGCCAGGTGTTACTACCTGGAAGTCTGCTTGGTTTGCTTTGCTACTTAAATGCACAGAGTGCAAAATGTGTGAACAGTTGCTCTTCCATTGCCTGACCCATTTAGGCTCCCTGATATTAACAAGAGGCTGAAATTTGTGCAATGCAAGGAGCTAATTTGCTTTAGTAAGCTTTTCAGGTAGAAATAATAGCAGTGAGGAATTTGTTGTATTTTCCCAGAATGTAGCTAAGCAGTGCTGTGGCTTGTCTTGGGAATGCTTTTGATATGTAAGTAGTGCTGCAGAAAAGTATCAAATTGTGTTTAGAATCCTGGTGTATGACATCAATAATCCTATCACAAGTAGACACAAATTATTGTGTAGATGGCATACTTATAAAATTGTAGTTTTGTTAGATTGTGTTTAGTACTGGTGCATGTGCATGAGACTTCTATGAGTGCAAGCAGTTGGACAATATAACTCTGAGTCTTTCTGAAAACTCAATGGTGACATCTATTTCTGCCTTGTGTTGACACTGAAGGTATTTAATTAAGGTATTTTCTTTTGTTTCAGAAAGTGTCAGGGATGTTATTGGGAGGAAAATCAAAATTTCTGTCAAGAAGAAAGTAAAGCTGGAAACCAAGGGAGATAAAGTGGATAACAAAATATTGGTAAGTACAATAGAATGACTCTGATTACATATGTGAGAGAAAAGCCAGTATCTTTTCAGGGGGCATTAATTTTCCTCTGGAAGCATTCTTTGAACTTTGTGTGTGCCATAAGAAGTCCATGTAATTTATTTTCTTACTTTTTGTTGCTTACATGATAGCCTGCATAGGAAGTTGGTGTGCCACTGTGCGTGTGTACACACACTTGTTTATCACTGAGTTATTTTTCAGAGTTTTGGGTATTGTCTTGTGGACTGATGATAAAGCAAGCTATTATCAGAACCTATTCTAAAATATTTTGCTGCCTTTGCTGGTTAGGTTTCCTGTTTACATCCATAAGACTTTTAAGTGGCCAAGAAATGCAAAATGAAGCGTGTAGAATTAATTTTGAGAATCTAAAGCTGTTATGCAGTGAAGAGCAACAGTAAAACTGTTGGGCTTTTTGAACTCAAATGACTACTTGTTTTTTTGTATTCTCTGTTAAGTCATACATCTGCATTTTAAAAGAAATGATTAATGTGTGGGATTGTAAATTGTTCTTAAAACTGTAGTGGAGGAAAGTGTCAAATTAATCTCACTTAAGTATGCTTTCCTGTTTTCTCAAGGATAGTTTTCTGGCCTCTCTTGGTAGTGGTAATGAGCTGCTATATTTGCATACTATCTTGAATACGCAAAAAGACATGGAACTGTATTTCCTTGCTCTTTTGATATCTTTCTGTCTTAGAATTACAAACACACATAAGTACAATGCTGCTGTAATATTTTGCAAGATATCTGAGATTTGGTGTCTTGTATTTGTGCTGTTCCATATTAGAAAGTTTTGTTGCCAGAGCTGTTGTTACAGATATTAGGTACATTCTCCATGCAGATGTGCTGTTTTGTCTTTCAAACCTGCAAATTTTTAATCACTTCTGAATTATCTTCTTAAAGTACATGTTGCTATCCCTGGGCATTAAGACTAGATAATGGCTCACTTTTCTGTGAGAGCCACTACTTAAGGAACTTGAAATATTTTCTGCTTAATGTCTGCCCATGTTATATCTAGTCCCTTGATTTACAGTTTCTGTACTGGAAATAGATTGAATATGTGAATGTTGATTGATTGTCTCTATTTATTTGAAAGCCATGTTTATAGGGAAGGCTGACAGGTTTCACTGAAGTGGTTACACTTGATTGACTTTTTGACTTACATGGAATCATAACTATTATCAATAGTGAAATATATTGTGGAAATACTGAAATACTGTTCTGAACTGATGGGACCAAGAGAATGTCAAGCTTTGAGTCATCAGTGAGGTTTCTGAGGGATGTACTACTTGGCAGTAAAACTGCCAAAGTGAGATGACTTGGGTGTTTTTTCTCACTTTAATCTCCTAAGATCCCAGGTGGGGGCCTTTCTCCTTCCATGAATGAAGAGGTACTAAAAGGGAGAGAACCTTTCAGAGGTTCGTGAGTTAGTGAGTGCTACTTGTGTGTGTACATACGTGTTGTCTTCAGTGCACAAGATAAGTGTTTCAGAAGAATGATTTGCTGGATGTTGTCTGATATAACCATTTGTTCCTTGATGCAGGGAATTTATATTGGTGGGGGAAAAAAAGTTTTTATTTTAAGAGAAATTGATTATTGATTTCTGGAATTGGATTTAGTGTTTTCATTTGTTGTAGAAGAAAACTGTCTTTTGTGAAGCTCTACAAATCACTAAAGATGCTTTTACAATGTTTCTCTGACTGTGTGAATCTTTATGTGGGATTGTTTGGTTTGGTTTTTTGTTTGTTTGGGGGGTTTTTGTTGTATTGGGAAGCTTTTTTTTAATCTTTTTTGCAGAAGTGCTGAATGTTGTTTGCTGTGGCAAAGGCTTATAGAGGTTCACTATGGGAGTGCAAAGCACTGTGAACTGCAGAATGCTCAGTAAAAAAAATTGCACCACAAACACCTTAAGTCTCAGATTAATGGAGACTTTTTGGCCTTAGTGTGTCAGCACAGTCTCACTTCTTACCTGCGTAGTAGAGGATATATACCCTCCTCTCATCAAAAGAGTGATGCTGAAAACAAATAACCTTGCTTCAGAAGTATCTGAGTGCTTAATACTAAATGCTACAGGAAATCTGCCAGCAAAATTAAGAATTTCTGTACTCTGAGCTGGAACTTAAGAGTATTCAGTAAATAATGCATACGGCCGTGTTCTGACCGGAGCGGGTAAAACCAAGTTGCTGTGCCTTGGGTGAGCCTATCAAAAGGAATGCTGAATGAAGTGTTGGCAGCAAAAGCAGTTCAGTAATTAAAGACTATATCCTTAAGTGAATGCGCCAGAGGGCTCGAATGTGATTGCATGGGCAACCTTCATGCCAGCACTCCTCGACTCCTGAGAGCTTAGTTTTGAAACATTAATCTTCTGACTACTGTCTCTTGAGTGCACGTGTGGCAATGTTTGAGATTTTGGCTTGCATTTTATTAGTAGTTGTGTGTTTACTAGCAAATTAGGTGCTGTGTTTGAGGTCCAGCACTTAAGAGGGAGAAAATACCAGTTGCTCTCATCTGGGCAACCCCAGAGCTGTTGTGAAATGTGCTCATGGCTTCAGAGGAGGTTGATCACAGAGGTTGGCACTGAGCCCTGACACCCAAATCTGAGCTTTAATTAAATGATCTCTCATCCTTTCTTCCTATGGAAATCTAGCAAAATCAGTACCACCTTGAGAAAGGGACATTATTTAAAAATGACTGCACTTGGCAGGTAACTATGAAAACACTTGACCGCAGGCCCTGTTGTTCACAGTGCAATCAAGGTACAGAGTACTAGAATATGAATGTATCCATCTACCTGAATCACTCTGCTATAGGAAATTCCTCTAATAATGAAGATGGAAATTAGAATCTGAGACTACAGAAGAAGCAGAGCAAAACCCCTGGTGTTGCTTGCAATAGGGTCCCAGTATTAAACTGGTGAAGCTGGCAGATAAAGACCATAAGATGCTTTGGTTGCCAGAGTTTGGAAATTATATCTAGGAATGTTGATATAAACCAGATTTTTTCAGTCTGCACAATGAGTTTTCTGCTGTAATCTCAATCTGCAGTTATTTAGTTTTCCAGTTAGTCATAATGATGCAAAACAGTAACCATCCTGAGCTGCTGAGCTGCCTCTGGTCTGCTGGCACTGAATCTCATGTGTTCGGGCAGCAAACAGGTATCCAACCCTGAAAAGGCAATAACCAGCTTGAACAGACAGAAAAATCAGTCCTCAAGTGATTACGGCTAAACCCCAGTCCCACCTGGGTACTCTGGCAGAGTCAAGCTGTCCCTGGGGAAAGTGAAGGAGCATGCAGGCATATAGGAGACCTTGAAACGTGACAAGCTGCCCTGCAGGGTGAGCAGAACAGACATTGTGGGGGTCCCCAGTGGGGCACAGCCCCACTGTGGGCCAGGGAGACACTCAGCAGGCCTGGGGTGGCAGCTGGGGACAGCTGAGCTCCCGTGGTCACCAGCACTGCAGTGGCCCGAGGTCAGGCCGGGCTGGGTCTGTGGGTTGGCCGCAGCTGGGGAAGTGACCGAGTGCAGGTGTAGCTGTGGTGTTGCTCAGGCCAGTGTTGAGTGCCAGAGCTCTGAAGCAAGGTGGGGAGCCCTGGTCAAGCCTTGTTCCTACTTTGGAGGTCACATTCCTGTGCCATGTTGGCTGAAGACAGCCCAGCTGTGGCAGAACCCTTGAGCAGGCTGCTCCAGGTGGCCTCAGCAGGAGCGGACCCAGCTGTGTTTGGCTTCAATGTGATGCTCACAGCAATATTCTTATTGGGTTATAGTAGATAATGATGTCACTGTTTTCTAATCAGTGGAGGATTGCTTTGGTTTTGTGATTGTTTTGTTTAAACCTGGTTTCATATGAGGACAAGGTTTAGGGCATCATGCTGAGTGCCTGTGGTGTTTTTCCTTGCACTGACAACTTCTGACCCTCTCTCCAGTTTCAGTTTAAGCTGATGGATTTGGAGAGATCTCAGTTGTGATGATAAGAGAAGAGTAGGGGGAGACAGCCAGAAAAAGAAGAGAAACTTTACACCTCCTCCCTCTTCTGAGGGCCTCCACCTTTTGCCACCGTAAGGGATCAGGCACAATGCCCTGTTGGTGTCTGTGATAGTTCAGTGTTTTCTTATCTCTTTTTTCTCTCTCTCTCTCTCTCTTTTTTTTTTTTTTTTTTTTAATCTAGAGGCCTCGGTGATTATCACGTTATCACCTGCAGATAAACGTTGTTAGGGACTGGGCTTCTTAGCTTTGGTGTTTGTGGCGCTGCTTTTCCCTCAAAATAGCCAAGATACCTGTACATAATTTTGCTGATTATTTCCTACTGCCTTTTCTTCCTCTCAGATTTATTGTAATTAGCAGCAGACATTGAGAAGTTCCAATGTGAGCTAAAGCCAATATGTGAAATAAATGTGACCAACTCCTTATGAAATATTGATGTTTTTAGGAATGGTTTATGGCAGGCCAGAATTCAAGATGAATCTTATTTTTTGTCTTAACTATTAGAAAAAGAGAATATTCCTGCTCTAGTTGCCTTTGAGATTAGTAATTATCCAAAATAATACTATTTTAGACATAAAAGGTAAGGAAATATTGCAAGTGGCCATGCTCTCTATATGTTTGGTCAGGTTTCTTTGCTTTGTTGCTGGGTTTATTTTGATTTTTTTTTCCCCTTAAACTTAAGGCTATAGAATAGTGTGATGTGATGTGATGTAGTGACCAAAACCACTTTATTAGGAAATGCCATTGAGGAGTCTCTGTTACACTTCTGCCCTCATTCATTTACATTCTCTTCGCTAAAATATCACAGTGCTACTTCTGAAATTGAGACAGTTGCTTTGGCAGGTGGCTCTCCTTAAAATGTACTGTATGCCCAACATAAATTCACTGGGAGCAATTCATATGTCCTTGTCACTTTCGCTGGGACATATGTTTCTATGGGCTTTTAAAACAAAAAACTGAGTTGACTGCTGTCAAAGAAGTTTATATTTTTTCTGTGCACATGGTCTGAGATTTCATGTTCTGCTTCTAAAGACTCTCTTACAAAGACTGGAATTCTATTTAAAAAATAAAATCTATCTGTGTTTACTTTCAAGGGAGCAATTATGGCCATTTTATGTGCTCTCCATGTGGCTTCTGAATACTGCTTGAACAATGTGGCTGACTCTGGTGAAGCAATGGAGAAAAGCCTGTATGAGCTCCTGTGCCTCTTCAGCAATCAGGTGGCAGTCTCCGGGTGGAGGCAGTTGTATTTTGCACTGCCAAAACTATTTTGGAATTAAAAGCTCTGGTGCTTGTTTTCCATTGCTCATCTTTTGTCTTGATCCATCCATGATATTCAGTTGGAAATGGAGATGAATTTCACATCCTGCCTTAAAAAATATGCGCTTCTTTTAAACCACTAAGAGCATGAAGCTCACAGGGTTGTCTAAGGTTGATTTTACATAAAATGTGTGCAATCTCACAAGTTATATCATGACAGCTGGTGTGTGATAATGATGTTAAATAGGGACATTCTTTAAAAATAATGGTGTTTCCTCTTCCCTGCCCAGAACATTGACTGTTATGACATGTATCTTAAGTGTGTCTTTATGAAGATGAAAGGAGGTAGGTGTTGGTACATCCTTCATGTCAGGAAATCTAAATGGAGTGAGGTAGAGTAATCAAAAAATACTTAGATGTGAAAATGTATTTTAATACATTTACAAGGTGCCTCTTAGGAGACAACTGAACTGTGGCCTGTAAGATTGCTACAAAAAACTGGAATAAAAAGAGTACTGCGGGAAATAGAATTCACTAATTGAGTCATGCAGTTGCATAGGTTTCCAAAATAGGAAAAATTTTTAAAAAATACACCTGTGCAAGTTTCACTGGAATTTACATTTGTGTTGTACACTGATCCATCAGGTTACTATTAACTGGTGGGAAGATTTACAAACCTAGCATTCTGGAGTACTGTGTCCAGCTCGGGAGCCCTCAATGTCCATGGACCTGGAGTGAGTGCAGATGAGTACCATGAAGATGATCAGAGGACTGGAACACCTCTCTTATAAAGACAGGCTGAGAGAATTGGGGTTTTTCAGCCTGGAGAAAAAAAGACTCCAGGGCGATCCTATTACAGCCTTCCAGTACTTAAAGTGGGCATATAAGAAAAACAAGGTCAAATTTTTGCAACAGAACCTGTTGTGATAGGAAAAGAAGGAATGGTTTTAAACTAAAAGAGGGATAGTCTAGATGTAAGGAAGAATTTTTTTTTATGATGAGGGTGGTGAGTCACTGGAACAGGTTGCCCAGAGAAGTTGTGGATGCCCCATCCCTGGATGTGCTCAAGGCCAGGTTGGATGGAGCTTTGAGCAACCTGGTGTAGTAGAAAGTGTCCCTGCTCATTGCAGGGGGTTGGAAGGAGATGATCTTTAAGGTCTCTTCCAACCCAAAGCTTCTGTGGTTCAGTGATTCAGTGGTTCAGTGATAGTGCATGCAAGTGTGGAAATTCAAGATGATTTCTTGCACCTTGGGTAAAGTCTGTTCTTTCTGTGCTTTGATAGGACAGAAATGTAGCTTGCTTGTTCTCCCTTTCTTTAGTTTTGGGCAACTGTACAGGCAGAGAAAGGAAAGAAAAAGGGACTCCTTTTTCAGCACCCTGAAGGCATCTGCTGTTGTCCTGGCTCATGTAATTTGCATTTCCACACTCACCTGCAGTGCTCTGAAAGGAAAAAATGTGAACATGATCTCACTCTTAGCATGTTCTGGTTTTCTGTGCACAGCTCTAATAGTTGTTGGTGTAAAAAAAAAAGTGGTGGGAGGGAGGAATCCACTGTGGCTCTGAATTGATCATGGAATCTTTCCTCCTGTCTATTTTTTTTTGTAACCCAATTAGAAAGCATTTCCTTTTTAAGCTGCCACACTCTTTCCACTTCTCTTGCTGAATATATAATGTACCAAAGTGGTTTGCTAATGTGCTTTTACTTTGAGAGGGCCTGACTCCTTGCCACCATTATTTATGAAATGGAGCCTTCCTAAGCAAGGATTTTCATTCAAATCTGTGCATAAAAAAGGCAGAAGACTGATTATTACATATAATTTCCCTAAAGGTGAAAATAAAAAATAGAAAATGAGCATTAGGGTCAACTTCTTGTTTCAGTCACTCTTTGCCATTGGTGGCTTTTTTTCCCCAAGAAAGAGAAGATTTAGAGGGTAACAGAATGTGTTATTAGGTAGACATATGTTTGTGGGGGACTTTTTTTTTAATTTCTTTTTTTCATGGGGAGGGTTCTTTTTTCCTCTTACAGCTTGTTTTATCTGCCTGACTTTAAGAAAAGACTTCTCATGCAGAGAATGTGGTTTACTTTGGTGTAAGTAGTGTGGAGGAGGACAGAGTAAACTTGAAAAAGGCTTCAAGGGCTGCTAAGTGAAAAGTTAGTGCAGTGCACTGTGAAAAATGCTTCTTGATGCTCAGAGTCCCTCTCTTCAACCCTTGTTGTGCTGGAAAATTGGTGAATGCTGCTGATTTATTTGATTATTACAATACTTTAGCTCACCTACAATTCCTCTTCATTTTTTTTCTCATGGTGGTGGTAATTTAATTCTGTGTAAAGTAATTACAGGCCCAGGATATAAAATTATTCTTTAAATTTAGCTGCTGCTAATGGTGCTCTGTACAGCTACCTGAGTCCCCAGGCTGGTTTCTGCCCTTGGTCCTGTTTCATCTCTTCCCATTTCTGAAACATCTACTCTCCAGTCAACTCATGAGTGATATGGTCTTGGTGATAGCTTCCCAAATTTGATTAGTTCACATGACAAACTGTTAGGATGCAAAATGTAATTAAAAGAGCCAGATTCTTATAACCCTACACTCCTGAAACAGACTTAACCAAATTAATTGGCCTGCTGGATGAGGGAAGAGAGACCCTGGCTCAGGGAGTTGGGGTTGCAGGATAAGATCCGAACAGCTGTGGCATGTGAAATTTAAGGCTAGCGCAACAAAACAAATTTCTGCTATGAAACTCAGAGAAGGAGTCACATTGCTGGTGTTGATGCAAATTAAAAGGGTTATGGGCCCTGTGAAGGTATTGGAAAGGTGTTTGCAGGGTAGAAGTTGTTGTCAGGTGAGGAGTAGTTCTTATTTGAACATGTTATGTTTCTGGATCTTCTTTGCAAAGTGACCTTTATTAAAAAAAATAAATACAAGAATTGTGGTCTCAGAATGTCAGTGTGGATATCATGCAGCTTATCCCCTTGGCTGACAAGTGACAAGTTTGTATCCCCATACAGTAGAAGGCCTGTGTGCCAGCAGGATGGGCCTCACAGTGTGGAGATGGAAAACAGAAGAGGAGATGCTGGGTCTATATTCCCCTTAAGGTTTTCGTCCTGCATTACATTTTCAAGTGGTGCTTGTTTCTATGCTTTTAAGATTGGTCGATAACTAATTTTTTCTCCTTTCCACAGCTGAAGCAGCGGTTAGCAGCGTGCTGCCTGTGAGGTAGACAGAGGTTTGTTTGGGATGTCTGGAAGCACTCTCTTAGCCAGGGATTAGGAAACTGAGGTCATTTGGAGCAAGCCATTTCCACTTTGTGCCTCCAAGATTCTTGCCAGAGGCATGTCTTTATGGAGTAGCCACTTAAGGTGCACATCACTTGAACAGCAATTCTCCCTTTGTACTTCAGATTCTACAAACCACTGCTTTTGTAGAGCTCCATGAAATTTTGAGCATTTGAGCAAAGTTACAGATACCTACTTCTTGGGGCCAGGGAGAGAGAGGCCCAGCTCACAAAGAGGGTGAGATAGCTGCTGCAGAGCAGTTTCTATTCAGATTTGATTAGAGGAAGTGAATGGCTGTTGACCCCAATGTGAATTGGGAGACAGGGCACTGCTGTGTTTGTTCAGGGTCAGCCTTTGAATGAAAAGGCTTCTCCCTCACTGCCTTGAAGGCTGCTAGCAAGACTGAAACTATTCACAGAGAGCTACTGATAAAGGGGAAGCCTTTCAGAGGCTCATCTCTTAACAAACACTAGAGGCTGATGCTTTAAAATAATACCTTTTATAGCCATGTATGTGAGCCTCTACTCCAGTGTGGAGCTGAGGAGCCTTGGGCAGGGAGCAGTGAAGGTAGGTCAAAACAGATGTTTGGATTTTTGGAGCAGCTGGCTTTAGATGGCAATCTCTTCTTTTGGTATTTACAACGTTGCAAGTAAATATTTGAAGAAATATTAGCTTTGTTAGGTACTGATGCTTTGTTGAGTCTAATTTCTGCCACCTTGGTAAGTTTATTCATATCCCAAAACTAAATTATGCATTTATTATTATAGCATGAAAAATGATTTTTAAATATAACAAGCAGTTTTCTTGGGTGTGTTGGTTTTCACATCTGCACTTTGCAAGTGGCAGAAAAGCACAAGCTTTGGCCTTTCTCTTTTCTCATCTCAAGAAGGTGCTGAAATCCCTGCATTTTTGGTAAAGCATATTGAAGTATTTATTCTGTGTACCATTGTTGCATACACTATGGGTATTTTAATGCTTTCTTTCTTATCTTGTATCTTCCTTTTTACTGTCTTTCTATATCCTCTGCTTCAAAAAGTCCCTGGAAGCTTTCCTGTGCACAGATTGCTGCCAGGACTGGGGTTTGCTTTTTAGTTTACCCCTTCTCGCACTACTATACCTGTTTTTTTAACAGATCATATTCCCCTACTTCTGTTTCCTTTCCTTACAGAGATAAGACAAATGTCCCCAAATTCCTCAATATCTCTGCAAATATAGGAACGATGGACCAATGATGTTGCTATTCTAAAAAATATTGTAGGCTGCCATAAACTTACTCTGTATACGTTTTTATCTTGTCTTACTAGCCAGGTTCTCTGCTTCCTTGTTCTACAATTTAATCAAAATCTATGCTAGGTCTATGTTACTTGTATCATGGTGGCAGTTTGGTTCATGGTAAACATTATGGTGGTTTTTTGTGTAATTCGGATTTAAGTTCTTTCCACCTTTCCCAAAGCAGCTCTGTTTGGCTGAAAATAAAACACCCCAACATAACAAAAAACCAAAAGCAAAACAAGCAAAAACTCGCCATTAAACCCCAAACCAACTGCTAGCATCTCAACAAAGTGCTGTGCAAGTTATGCCTGTTCTGAGGGGAGGCAAGGCAGTACAATGGACACAACTCACCTACATTGCTCTCTCCACATGTCTAGGTACAGGAGCAGTTGGGCTGAGGAACGGGAGAAAGTTAAAAGAAAACAAGTAAAGAGCTGCAGTATAACATGGCAATTTAAATGTAATTAGCTGATGTGGATGGTGGCAGAGCAGTGTAAAAGAATGTAAAATAGCTTTTAAAGGACTTCATCTGTGACTACAATGCTTTGATACCCAAGTTTTATAGTTTTATCTTTACTTTGGGAAGATATCCTCTATGAGACTTGACTCTGCTGATGGAATTTACCTGCATTTTATGTAATCTGTACTATTTCCTTCACATGTGATTTCAAAGCCAGTTTTCTACCATTTACTTGCTTAGCTACACCACATTGGCAAACTGCAGGAGAAGCTGACTGCTGATTCTCTTGGGCTTCTATGTAGGCATGTCAACTGAAGTTTGGAAAAGCTGCTTATCTGGAGAAGTGTGTGTGTTGGGTCTTTAGCCAAATGCCAAGAAAAGTCCTTGAGTGACCTAATACTGCAGGGACTTATGGTTTTTTTTTTTATTTTTTTATTTTATTTTATTTTATTTTATTTTATTATTATTTTTGTTTGATTTGTTTGTTTTCAAATTTAAACTGTTATTTGTTTTTTTGCCTACACTAAGTACTACTAAAAAAAGCCAAGAGGTGCAGCTCTCAACTCTTACAAGTTGCATATTCAAATTAGGAGGATTTTAGATGGTTGCAGGTTTAATGGTGACACTGAAAATACATTGCCTTTTTGCCTTCTCATTGTTAAACTATTACCCTTCCCAGCTGACAAAGATTTCTGAAACTGAGTAAATGCTTATTGTAAGTCTTGGAAATATATCCCTCCATGTTAAATGTTTTGAAAACATTTAGCCAAAAATAGAAAACCTGAAAGAATAATTTCATGTGATACTTACAGTGTGATTCAATCATTTTAATATATTTCCTGTAACATTATTAACTGGTCCTGCTATTGTTTATATGTGCATGAAATTGTGTGAAATTAAAATTCTGCAGGTTTTTATATGGTATTAGTTCATAACAATGTATCCTTAATACAATTTTAGTAGGTTTTTTTTCAGCCTGAGGGCTTAAGTCTGCTCCAAATACATTATTCTTTTATTTTATATTTTCTGTCTTTTCTCTGTCTTATTTTTCTATTTTTATGTTCCGTTGTTTATTTTAGACTATTCCTTATGCTGCTTTTCTGTTTGGAGTGTCTGTTTCACCATAAAGACAATCGCAGACAATTCTTTGATATCAAGACTGGCCTTAAGGACATTCTTATAATTGAAGGAAACATTGGCAAGTCAGCTTCTTGGCCTCCCCTTTCACCTCTTAAACTGTCCCAGTCTCCCACTGTTCTCTGGATTGTGCCTCCTATGATGTCCATGGTGCCTCTTCCTTCAGCTTGGAGTAGCATGAACCTTGAGTGGAAGGGGTCAGGGAATTGTGCTTGACACAAGCCCTGGGAACCAACTTTCCTCTGCTTTCCCTGGGAGCCAGAGCTGCCTGGTGCTCTGTGCCTCAGAGCAAAGGTAGGGTGCTGCCTGGGAGGAGGAATGCCATCTCGTGTGTGCTTTGAGATGTGCTGCAAAGAAAGCTTTGCTGGGCAGCAGCCTCTCTGTTTCAAGTCCACAGTGTGGCTGTTCCTTGTGTAACTTAGTGCAGGGAAGCTGGAAGAGGCTGGACTGTACTGGGGGAGGAGGTGTCTCTGCTTGCACAATTCCTTCTGTAATGCCAGACCTCTCTCTTGACAAATGCAGGAATCTGCCTGGTGCTGCTCGACTCCAGAACACGATGGCAGGAAGGTATTCACTGGTTTCACTGCTTTCAGGGCATTGAAGGGAGTAAGGGAGTCTAACAGAAAGACTACTTGCTCTCACCAGCCTTTTTACCATACGTGTTCTATGAAGGGCCAGCCTCAGAAATGTTTTCCCATGTCATCTTCACCTCCTTATTTATTTCCTTTTCTTTATTGATAGTACTTCTGAAAAACCTCAGCTTGTGCAAAAGGGAACACATAGTGTGACGGAACTACCAAAAAGAAGAAGAATAACTTTCTCCACCTCCCTGCATCACTGTTTTTGAAGTGGTAATAACAGCTTTTCCTGGAACATAAAGAGGAAGAGCTGGCAGGGACATGAGGCTCTGTCAGAAGCCTGGCAGGAATTAAGCAAGCTTCCTTAGTTGTTCTTGTACTTTTGTGTTCTCTTCAAGTGTGCTTTCCATGGACCCAGCAAAAATACTGCATCAATCTTACTGGGCATTAGTTATTGGTAATTTGAGAACCTTTGGGAAAAGATGTAATTTTCATATGTTTGTTTATTTACTTAAGCCATTGTCGTTACCTTTGAAAGAAAAGTTGTTGTGGTTTCGCAACATTTGAATAGGTTTTATTTCTGTAGGAATACCCTTGTGGGAAATTTAGCAAATGAACAGAGGATTGCAGAAATGCTTTAGAATACAGTGCACAGACATTGCTTCTCTCTCCCCCAAAGCTATTTCAAGCTGTACATTAGCCTTTGGGTGCAGTTCTCTGGCTTAATATCTGATATAATAAAGTAGGCTGAAAAAAATCCTTAAACGTATAGGTTCTAGATGCATTTTTGCAAAGTTAAGTTGTTTACTACAGGGTGGCTTTTGCCACTTAGTATCTTGAAAGACATTGAGTAAGTCGGGTAATTGACACATTCACAGATATTGGATGACACTCCTTTGGGAAGCAGAGAAGTTTTCATAATTGACCTTTGGATAATCTGATGGCCTTGTCTTAAGGGAAAAAACAAAAATACACGGTCAGGTGGAATTGGTCTTGCCACATCATTTAAACTTTGGTGGTGAAAATTCATTAAACACCAATCTGTTATAGTTTTGACTTTTTGAATAATCCATCTGTTCACTTATGTTGAACTGTATCTACTTAAGATGTGACCAAAATCTGATTTTGGTTTCTTTGCTGTAATCTCTTGTGGTGCAAGAGCACTCTCAGGTGCCTTTTGGACCCCACACACTTGCAAGGTGATGAGTGGATTGGATTTCCTTGTCTAGTGTTTCCTGCACAGTCCAGGGATTAGTGGATCTTTCAGAGTTTGATGGAGCCAGGCCAGTTGGACAAGGCATTAGGTTAATGCTTGGGGCATTTTGGATGCACTAACATGAGGAAATTTAATATCTGGGTTACAGTAGCCTCTGGCTGCAATATTTAGTTGATGCCACTGTAAGAAAAATACTCCTTTTCTAATTTTTCTTTTTAAATTCCCCCTGTGATGGCAAATCTGTCCTGAGCTGAATTTAGCATTACATGGAGGTAGAAATTCATAGTAGTTTGCAGTTATCACTCTGCCACAGTGTGATAAGGTTGCTTTCAAGCATCTGTAATGGAAATATTGATGTTTTTCCATTCCTGTAGGTAGAGTTCATGCGCAAAATGAATGTTGAGTTTTATGTGTGCATAGTAATCCCCCCTCCCAGGAATGTATACCAGTGCCTGTAATGTTGCACAAGTTGATGCTTTAGATGGGTTTGTGATGTAAAGAGCCACTTTGTTATATATTGCCTAATATATCACACAGAGATTATATAAATTTCAAAGATTGTAATGTTATATTGTTATTTTAAGGTTAGTAGAGCACTTGAAACTAGAGGCAATAAAATCAAATCTTCCGCGCCCAACATGTTGCCTCTTGCAAGATCAAGATGGTGTTCGGTTGCTAAATGTGTTTTTTCCCAGACAGGGAGTGCATCTGCACATTCTGCAAGGCCCATTTGTTTCAGCCTGAGCACAGTCCTCTGTTGACACTTGCTGTGAAATACCATAGCCTGGTTCACCTTCTGTGCTGCCGAGTTCTTGTAGCTTTATCTTCTTTGTTTATTCATTATTAAACGTGTGCTTTCTGCTTGACAAGTGCTATAAAATCCCCTTCACTGTGGCTGAACCCAAGAACCTCTGCTGAGAGTCTAGAAGGGTTATCTTTTTTTTTTTTTAATGCAAATATATGCATTCTTAGTTTCTACTGAAGTGCTCTTCAGACCAGACTCTTTAACAGGGTGGTGAATACTCCCTGTCCTTTTCTTTAAGCCATATAGTCATGGAAAGATGACTAGATGCTCGATTTTCCAGATTCCTACTGGAAACAGAACGAGAATATTTCATGTGCTGGAAAAAGGTTTCCAGAGGTCTGATAGTATATTAGCTCTACATGAAAATTAATGTTCATACTGTGTGGTTTGTGTGTTGTTATTACATTCCTCTGTACTGATGTAGCTGGTATGCAGCCCCCATTAAGAACACAGAGCATAAAACTGGAAGGTATGCTTTTTCTAACATGGGCCACAAGAGTTCTAGATTTCTGAGGCTGTATTTTTAAATTAACTGAGTGTAGACATGCAGTGTTGAAATTTTTTAGGTTATTTGAAGTTTTATGATTATTTAAGAGCAGCAGAAAATCAGGGCTTTGGGTTTCCTTCCTAAGCTGTATCTTACATAAGCAGTGTTTTGTCTTGCAATTCTTATTAGGTGTGTTCTGACTTGTTTTTATTACTTTATATTTTATGTGTCCTTTCTTAGATGAGCATTCCAGTATTTGGGAGCTGTAGACATACCTGATACTAATCCAGGGCACTAGATTAGTTCTCTCCAACAGAGTTAACCTCTTGATCTTGGTTTGATAAGAAGATATCTTTCCAAATACAGGCCTTTTGCTTCTGATTCTCCTCCGAAAGTATAGCCATGGCAGATTTTTAGCTCAATTTTCACCCGTGTGTATTTATTTGTTTGCTTTGAAAATAATCAGTTTGGGACTGTAAGTTTCCTTTTCTGTCGATTCATCTCTTGAGTCAAGAGAGGTAGCCTCAGGATTTCTCCTGCAGTTGGATGACTGACCTGGGGCAGCAGTGGAAGAGCTGACTCTTCCCCTAGAAAAGAACAAAGAAGCAGATGGGAGACTGTCTGAAGGATATTTGAAAGCAAGGCCAGGGAGAGTGAGATCAAGGCCAGAGGAATTACTCAGACTGCTGAGTGAGCCTTCTTTTTGCTCTCTGTACTTGACAAACCACAGCTTTGAACCTTGTCCCTGTCCCTATAGCAGAAGACCTGTAAGCAAAGGCACAAGTTGGTTTTTTGTTTTTTTTTTCTCAGAGCACAGGTCAATTAGGGTTTTTCTAATTGGGGGAAGAGAAGCTGAGAAGAAAACGAAGGAGGCTTTGGGGAACTCAGTCTACATGCTGAGTGTTTCTTAAGACCACTATTAGTAAAGAAGTCCAAGAAATTGAACCTTCCCACACCTCAGACTTGTGGGTTTTATCTAGTCTGATCTTAGTCCCACAGCTTCACTCTTGCTTGGCCAAGGGGCAGCTGTATGTTTGCTCCAAGCCCTACAGCTGCTGAAATAGGTGTCAGGTAGCCACGAGCATGGCAGGTGGTGTGCAAGGCTCTTCAAAATGCTGCCTACCAGAATACCAGTTCCTCCTGACTCGTAGGCTCTTGGCCTTCCACTCAGTGTTGAAATGGTAGGACAGTTCCCTCTGGGTCATAGCATCTCCTCAGAGGAGAGAGGCTGGATTCCAGGATCAGTGTGCTGCTGATGGCCATTGATAGACCTGGAGTCAGTACTGGTTTAGTTCCAGATGTACCACTGCCCCTTTTGGTAAGGAGTGCTGGTTCAGTGCCAAAAGTGTGGTTAGCAGGTGAACACTCTTCAGTAACACTGGATCTGCTGAAACGCTTAAGTTTCCAAGGCATGGGGTCAAAATTTCCTTTCTTTTTAGAGCCACAAAAAGTGTGGAAGTTATGGGAGCGATAATTGGAACCAAGTGCGTCATCTGCAGTGAATGAGTAATTGGATAAATTTGTATCCTTAAATACATGTAAACACATGACCACTCCTCCGTGTGGTCATGTGTTTACAAAAGTGCCATGGTGTTTGTTTTTAGGTGGATTTAACACCATTCCTTGAAAATCTCAGGCAGATGTGCAGAGCTCTTTCAGCACTTGCTGTTCAGAGGCTTGAGTCCGCCTTACTGGGTATTTTTTTAATGTTTTTTTCCAGACCCAAACTTGCAGATGCTGGAAACATTTCTGTTGTGAATATTAATGTTTATCTTCTGTGAATACCCATGGGACAAAGCCCCACTGTCATTTCAGTGGGTGCTTTTTCAGTAAACTTTGTTTCTCAAGCATTTTTGGAAGGAGTGAGCACTTGTGTGAGAACATTAACCTGCAGCTGCTGGTGCTTGCTGAGAACAGTGTGTGGTTGTTGGCTTAGCCTTGCCCTCTAAAAACTGCTTTGCCAAGGTATCCACTGCTTTTGTTCTTTCTGGTTTTTGTCATTTTTTTGAAAATATTTTTAAGTTTATATTTGTTCACAATCAATCTCCCGTCCCCCCCCTTTTTTTTTCTTTTCGGCCCTTCTGGTATCTGCCAAGATAACATTGTATCAGAGTACGCAAGGATGGCAAACCCAATTGCGCTGCATTTTAGCTGCTGTGTTTATTGGTGAAGAGTTAGGAAGTTGGGATCTGGCAGCTTCTAGTGACAGAAAGCCAGAAGGAAAATCTATTACCTCAAGTCCTATTGACAGCCTTGTCTGCTGCCATGCTCATTTCTTTAGATTTACTGGTAATAAAAATCTGAACAGCAGCTCGAAGCAATATATTGATAACTGAGTGAATGTTAAGTAGGATTATTTAACAGCATTAAATACTGAGGTGCAGATGTATGAAAACCTCTAGGCAGCAGCATCCAGTAATGGAGTGGAGCTGTCACCTATTACAGCCATCACATAAATCATCTTACACCCATTCATGCTGAGTCTGTACCTCGGGTCTTCCCCTCACATCCCTAGACCAAGACAAATCCAATCAATATTGTTTCTTTTTCCCCACCAAATTAAAGAGGTGATTATTTGCATGGAGTGAGGGGAATGGTCTAATGACAGGAGAATAAGGTCTTGAATCCTGGACTTAAAAATGTCAGGTTTCAGCAGCTGTCTTCGTAAGAAGGCAGGCCCTTTTGGAAAGGTGCCCTTTTGGAAAGGCTCCCTTTTGCAGCTGGGAAAACACACATTGAGCAAAAATACAGTTTGAGTTGGGCTTAACAAATCAAAAGCTTTTTTAAAAAATTCTTTTTCTCCCAGCATCTTCTCTGTCTGCTGATTATCTAAGTTATTGCAGTGTAGTTTTGATGCTTTCCAGTGAATTTCATGTGACAAGCTCTCCTGGGCAAGTGTTTTCTTTGCAGGGCAAGTTAGTGTCCTTGAACACTAATAAGCTCTGTTATTCTGGGAGCTTTGGGGCAGTCATTGCCACTGACTTAGGCAAATAAATAACAATCTGTAGTTAAAAATTTCTCTCTTACACTAATATAGGCTACCCTTCTTATTTCAAAATGCTTATTTTTTTATGATATGTATGTATTTTGCTTACACATTATAGCAGACTATTGCAATATATGATCAAAGGGAAAACCTATTAGAAGGGAATTGTCTCAGAGTCTCTGACTATAGATAATATCACCTGTAACTGAGATGTAAAGCTCTTCTCTGAAGGAGAACCCTGTACAGGCAGATTTACTGTAAATAGGGAAAAACATATAATGAGGCAGAAAAAATATTTAACAGATTTAATAACCTAGACCTAGCAAGAGGTCTAGGTTAGAGACTATCTCTCTGTGAAGTTCAGTAGAAAGAAAAGACATTATTTACATGGTCAGGATGGCCTTTGCTGTGGAGTGAGCATGTTGAATGACCATGTCAAATGACAACAATGAAAGACCACGCTGAGTGCTCTTCAAGTGATTAATTTCATTGCACTTCTCAGTTGTCTGTGTGTGTTGTGAATAAACTGACTGACCTTGGTTCTTCTTGGTCTTGTATGAAAAGATTGTCTAGTTAGGACTTGCCAGATGTAAGACAGGATCAAATTTTGACTCACTCTGGAAACTTCCCTTATACAGAGAGATAGGTGGTATAATCCTTTCTCTAGAAGTTAACTAGTTTCCATTTAAAAGGTCATTAGTCTTTAAAATGTATTTGAAAAATCTTCTAGTAACTTTGAGAAGTCATATACTATCATAGTTTTACTGCTAAGCTAAGTGAGTTAAACCAAATTCCCGGGGCTCTGTGATAGTTTTATTTTTTCAGTGAAGGAAATGCTTCACTTGGTTTGTTTTCCTTTGTAGAGAAGTCCACTGATCCTTTGAAAACTTGACACCACAGTTGTTAAGTTTCCTTCTCTGAAGAACTATTCCCTTTCTGCTTTTCATTTTCCGAGTGCTCTGTCCCTTCAAGGAAGGCATTACACTCAGGTTGATGTTCCCTTTGTTAAAGCATCTTTCCTTTGATAAAACATTTTATGGAAATGTGGAGAGTTGTATGATTGGTAAGGAGAGACCTAATATTTTTGGCATACCTGGCTTTTGCAGCTTTTCTCTTACCTGTGTTTTTAAAAAAATACATGCCACAGCTGATTCCTTTGTAATGCCCCACCCTTAATAGAGAGAGCCTATGGATGTTTTGAAGGAATAAACCCATAGCAATAACTTTAAATCTTCCCTCTACCCTGGAATTTCCTTTATCATTTATTTTGCTAGCCGTAGGTGAGACACCATGCTCTTTGTGGTGGGTTTTCATGTTTCACTGGAGAAGAGGAGATGAAAAGGCTTTCCAGGTAGAGATCAACTGCCCATTACCATGGTCTGCTGTGTTTTCCTGAGTGAGCTGCTGTGATGAGTGGAGTGACAGCCAGTGAGTAAGCTGAGCAGACTCTGGCTGCTGCAGGGCAGTTCTACCTGTTAGTGCAGACAGAAGCCAGGTATCAAATCAAAGTGTGGTGTAATAGCTTGTTAGCTATAGCTAGCAGGCTTCATGGTGCCAAGAAGGAAAAAGCAGATGGAAGCGCTCAAATGCATTTCCTCCCTCCCCTTTCCTGTCTCTTGGATCTTTTATTTCAGTCAGCAATGGAAATCTGTGCTCTGGGTTTTGAATGAAGGGCTTACACTGCGCTAGTGTTAAGTACTTAATGAGCCTCATTTCTCAAAGATCTTGCAGTGTGCCTCAGTTAACCCAGCTGCTTTTTTTAGGAGTACTTGTTTTGGCAGAGGCTTTTCCATGTGTATGAAGAATGCACAAATAAACCGTTGTGCAATTTGCAATTAAAAATGAGGTTATAGGGAATGGAAGGTTTTTAGACTAGGAGATCAGAGGCTGCAGAGCCAAGGAAAACAATTGCCCAGCATCACTCTGTAAACCCCAGTCTCAACAAGATCTGTGTGTCTGCCTTGCCTGCTGAAGAAAATAGAAATGTGAGTCCATGTTGGAGAAGTCCTGCTGTGCTTGTGAGGATCAGGCCCTGGCAGAGGGAGAAGTAACCTGAAGAGGCCAGGAACTCATTAGTGGCTTTTTTTTTCTTTTCCCTCTCCAAGGAATAATTGCAGTATGGCAAAATTCTGCAGAACATGTGCAGTGATAGTGGTTAGGATTATTGAGGTTAAAATGAGTGACACTAGCAATTCGGGAAGTGTGTACTTTCAGAGAGTGTTTGAAAGGGTACAGATACGTAAATCTAGAGCTCATCCACAGCTGTGGAGTTGTTTCAATTCACAGACATCAGTGGGTAGCCATAAGAGTAGCTGTGCTGAGGTTTATCTTTATGCTAAACTCACATTTCTGCATTGATTATGTTAGACTTAAGCAGGAGTGCTTTGGTCTGATGTAAATTTTATTTAGGATGGAAAAGGAAGAAAGGCTGTTGCCTGGGTAATTGCATCACATCAGCAGTTTCAGTGACAGCTTGGTATTGGCTAAAATTCCAATTATAAGTGTGGTTTTAAAGATGGACCTGTGTTTTTGTTCTTCCTTTTGTTATAGGGGACTTGAACAGCTGTCTCCTGGATGTGTTGCTTTAAAAATTCTTTACCTTTTAGAAGTACCCTCTACATCAAAGCAGGCATAGCTAAAGAGGTTAAAAATGTTAGCTGGGGTTACACAAACAATTGCCTGAATTGCTGGAGTTCCAATATCTGACATATTTGTTACAGCTGGTGTTTGCCTGCATGCCTTCTCTTAAGCTATGACAAGTCCTGGGTCACCAACCTGCTCTCGTATGATGGTCAGCATGTCACGTGTGCTGCCGAGCTGCTGAGGCGTGATACCAACTGAGGAGCGAGCCCTGGACCCAGGTTCCTCAGGTGGTATTTTAACCTTACATCTCAATCTTAAATAAGAGACCACAGCTCAGTTCATCCCTAGTCTCCTGGGCAAGACAGAATCTCCTGCACATTTAGCTGGCTAAAAGCAAAGGGTTCGTTATTTGAGCTAGTTAAGTAACTGAAGAACAACTCTGGAACAGGGGCATGAACCCCCCTCTGTGACTAGAGAAGGCCCAAACGGGTCACCTAGGCTTCAGCTTAGGCTAAATGCCTAAGTCTTTTAGATGGCTCACACTACACAAAATTATTTTTCACCTTGCTTGTTTGCACTTTGCTTTCATGTTTGTGGAATGGAAGAGCGCCTTGGCGCTGCCTCAGGTAATAAACCATCCTTTTTCCTGAATGGTGTATCCTGCTGGCATGCAGGGTGTTCTTACTGTGATGGGTTTCCACAAGTGTGTGGTACTTGGTCATGCTGTTGATCTCTCCATCTGTGCTGCTGTGGCATGCTGTAATTGTAGCTTTTGGTTGTCTTCTGAAGCCTGTAGTGGTTTATGGGGTTCCCTGCTGTGGGCTGTGGCAGTGCATTTAGCAGATGTTTTGTGGCACCTGCTAGGCACCTTTTCTACCTCCTTGTGATCTTTAAAGTGGCCAGTGCTGCTGTTCCTCTCTCAGGAAGAGAAACTGTTGGGAGAAATGTTCAGAGGTGCTGTAGAGCAACCCTGAATGACTGGATTTGGTCAAGAGCAGGTTTCTTAAGTTACAGGTCTCTTGAATTGCAAGGCTCTCCCTGACCATCCTGAATGGAGACCTTTGATACTATCCTGCTGCAGTAAATTTGGGAAATGCAACAAGTGCTTTAGCAGTCCCCTTCCTGTGGCCAGCATGGGTGCCTCTTCTGTGGTCCAGACATGGCTGGAGTCCCACCAAGTGCTTGAGGAAGGAGGTGTGCTTTTCCCTCAGAGATAAATGCCTCTCATCAGCTGTCTCCCAATGGCTTTGCTCTAACCATGACACCAGAAACTTTCCCTTTGTTTCTGAAAAGAGTTCTTCCAAAGACCAAAGATCAGAATTACTTTAAATTAAATCAATTAATTTAAAAGACCAGAGGCAAATGTTATTAAATCAAAGATGTACAGAATAAAGTGTTGTCTAATCTATCTAATCTAAAAGTGAGCTGAACTACGTAGCAACTACGGAGTGTAGCACAGGAGCAGTGAAGACAGTGCAGGAAATAACATAAGCTTGTCTTCCTCTCCTTACACAGGAATTTCTTGTTACACTGCTGGTAACAGGCCTCTCAAAAAGCAGCCTCTGAACTGGTTTGCTCTGATTTAATATTATCTTGGCAGTTTTTGAAAGTCCAGCTGTGAGTCTACTTTATTATATTAGCCATGGGATCCTATTTTGTATTCACAGAATGTTTGCTTAAACACAATATCCTGGGAAGGGTAATAATCCATGGTAAATATGATATAGCCACTGAATGCCTTATTTCATGGAGCTCCTAGTCTTTCTCCCTTCCCCCAAGAACTTTTAATTATTTTTCTAGCCTGTTGATGCAATTCTCTGTAAACATGTAGATTTATTTCTGTCGTTCCTCCCTTCTTCCCTACTGCTGTTTGATGCATTGCGATATCTGGTTTAAATGTTGAAAGTTTTTGGGGTGGGGCAATGTCTGTATTCAAGCAGGACAGTGGACTCTCACTTCTAAAACGGTTTGCAGGCGCTGCTTGAGTGGAGATAATAATGAAATGTGAACTGCTTGTCGTGCTGTTTGGCTTGTGATATAAAAAAAGAGACAAGTTTAATGACTAGCTATTAATATGGCCAAAGCCACTCTCAGAAAAACTCAAAATGTCTGGAATCCAAAGCATTTTTCCGTGTATGAACTTTTCTGGCTGATGTCATCAACACCAAAAATGTCCCTTGAGCTTTTCTATTGCCTAAGGTGGCTGGTAGGCATGACACTAAGGACCACAGTGTCACACTCTTCGGGTGAACGGGGTCAGCTGTGGATGTTTCAGATGATCAGCGTGTCTGGGTAACTCATTGTCTCTGCCAAGCCAAGTGAGCCAGGCTGTGTGCATGTTGCCAAGGATGTTTGGGCTGATCACAATGATGGGGAAGAAATGGAGAGAGTGTGTTGGTCCAGGGCTCTGCACACAGGGTGTGAGAGGCATTTCAGCAAAGATACTTCTTTCTGTGACTGAACATGCTCTACCAGGGTGCTGCATACAGAGGCCATTTATGTAGCTATTGATTGTCTCTTCAAATAGGTGTTTGTTCCTATGGAAGTACTAATAAGCAGCTTTGCAAAAGTTATATGTTACAAATATGTCCTAGTCACAGAAAAAAAATGAATACTCAATAGGCTGCTAAGACTTTTGGTTTGCTTTTCCTTTGCACCCAAGTGCCAGATGTCATTTTCTTTCTCAGCAATTTTGCTTATGTCTCAAATATGACGTCTCAGCAAACGATGTTCCAGTACCTCATCCCACTTTCTGGAGGATTTGGATTAGAATCACCAGATATTGAAAAAACCCCAAAATCCTTCAAAAACCCCTGAGACCTCTAAACCCTTGCTGAAAAAAAGAGTATGCAGCGATTTGCATGCAGGATTCTTGGCTACTTTTTCATGGCCTCTGCCTTAACAGACCAGTGGAGAAGCTGCTGCTTGTTTGCCTTCCTTTGTTTTGGAGAATGACTTTCTGTGAGTAGATTTGGAATGGCCTGTGCATTCCTTCTCTTGAAGCCTCCTAGGGTGATTTGATCTTTAGGTGCCCTTTTAACTGTGAGAAAAAAGCATTTGTTGTATTTCTCAGTGTGATTTGTCTGTCTTGCATTGTTTTGAAGAGGTGCAAGCTGCAAGTTGAGCTTGATGTAGTTTGGTAGAAATGGTAGCCAGTTCCAAACTGAAATAGTGGCAAACTTCTTTCATCCTGTGAGTGTAACCATACCTGAGGAAATTAACTCCATAGGAGTGGTTTCTGAGGAATGTCCCCTCAGTGTGACTGCAGGTGTGCCTGCCTCTTTGTGGTTATGGCAGGACAACAGTCAGTGGCTTTAATTTTCATTGCTTTGATTCCGTGAATGATGTGGAAGGTAAAAATGATACCAGGAAACCTGCTCCTTCTGTCCTTGACTGCTGCTGTGTGGCTCCTGTCTCCTGCCCCTGCTCTGCAGTGCTGCTCTCTGAAGGGATATGCTGGAGCTGCAGAGCACCAGGATGCTCCTGGGTCCCCGGGAAAAGAGCTGCCAGGTGAGTTGCAGCACAAAAGCAGAATTGGAGGGAGCTTAGCTAAGCCTGCCTTGTGCTTTCACACACCAGGACTGCAGATTAATGTGGGGGCAAGAGGCCAGCCTGGCAGGCATGGGGGGAACAGAACTGTTGCTCATCACAGCAAACTGGGACAACAACAGGGGAGTTGCTAAAAATTCCACCAGAAACATTGAGTGTCCAGTGGCTCCATTACAGCCAGGCCTAACCTGGCCTGATCAAGCTGGGATTTATTGGCACAGGAGTGGAAATGAGAACATGGATTGAGGCTATCACACGATACTAAGTTAAAAAAAAAGTCAAACCAACCAAATAAGAGAGCATGTGTGCAGTGGTGGTAGGCCTCATGTCTGTCCTAGGGTCTGGTGCTGTGCATTTTCACTAACATTACTGGCCACATCCTCTTTTCTGTGATGGAAAAGCTCATCTTTTAAAGCTGTATACAAAGGTGCTATTTTTACACCTCACTTAGAAAGGTAGCACGTGTCTCCCGTTTTGTTTTAAATCTAAATCTTGGAATATCTAAAAGGAGGAAAACTGTCAGGAAAAGAGTGCATCTGTGTCCTCAAAAAGATGTATTTAGGAATGAAAGAACGATGAACAAATGGTTTAATGTCCTATGTTCCATTAATTTATCGCTATTCACCCCACAGGAAGACCTTAAAGTGTTTTCTTGTTTGTCACTTCATCTTGCTGAATGCTGGCTAAGTCCTGTTTTTTCTAATTTATTGACATATTATTTTTGAGAGATAAATGCATTAAATTTACTCTGTACCCTAGTGGAGCAAACAGAGGATCACTGTTTCTGTTTGTTTCCTGTAGAAGACAAAGAGCCACTGATTAAGCAGAGATATTAACCAGGTGTGACAACATGTGTGGATAGAATTTTGATAACAATTCCATGTATTTCTTGCTGCTTTAACTTTTTTGAATGGAAGGGTAGAATTTTCTGGTAAAGTAAAGGACATTCTGCAGCTAATGAGTCTTGACCTTTTGAAAACCCAGCTTGTTTCATGGCTGCATTTATAAGCATACCTTCAAAGAATACCTCTGAAAACCTGCTTTATAACTGGAAACTCATGGAAAATTAGAGAAGAAATTCCATTAATTCTCATTTTTTGTGAGGATCAACAAAATGAAAGATTCTGTAAGGAAGCAGAATTTTCTAAATTATTTTTACTGTGGAGCATTGTATGGAAGTAGTATGAAATGTTGCTTGTAGTGGTGATTTTGTAGCCAACACAGTGGAATCAAATCTTGCAAACCAACATTTTTATTGCCAGAGATTTGTTTATTGTTACTTCTGAGATATTTTTGGAAGCCTTGTACATATTTTTGACAATGTTTATATGACTGGGACAATTAAAAACCAGGTAAGAAAATGAATGTGTTTGTGATAGAAGGCTAGGAAGGCTTGAGCAGGATGGGTAAGGGAAGCCACCCAGTGTTGGTCAGCGAGGCTCATTCTGTTGTCAGTGTATAGATTCAGGGGCTTCTCCAGACAGTAATTAAGAGAATCCAGGTTAAGTTCTTCCTCTGAATCTCTTTATGGAGGCTGCTGTATCTATCTTTGTTATTTAGCTCTGAATTAAAATAATTAGTTACTTTTCTACACTTAAGCAGTATGAATATCCTCTGCTGCCATGCTCCTAAGGAACACGAATTGGAAGGGGTGGGGTTGGTTGGAAGGGAATAAATAAAGGAAGTACTACAAAAGTTCAGAATTTCAGTATGCACTAAGTGAGAAGGAAAAAAAAAAGTCTTACAGTGCCAAGTGCAGGGACTTTAAACTTCCCTTGGAAAGTTTTGCCTTGACAGTTCATTAGTTTTATTGTTCCAGTTTTGGCATGAACCCAGACACAGCAGTATAATGTCTGCATGGACAATGAAGACTCCATTTATAATTGTTAGAATAAAAACCTATCAGTGTGATTTAAATGTGCTGTATTGGTAAGTGTAGTTCTCTATCTCTGAAACCACTCTGTTAATCTGCCCATCAAGTCCTCCTAGAAATTGTCTTTTGCATGTCATTCCATGTTGCTTCCAGAAGGTATCATTCTAAATTTGTGCTACAGTGTATGTCCCCTATAGAAAATACTGTGAGGGGATATGTGTGCTTGATTTTGGCACTGGCTGCACTGTCAGTTGACAATAGTGACTTGTCAGTATATTGCTGGATGACCACATCAGGCAGGAATGCCATTGCAGGGGTGGGGGAAGGATGTTCACTAACCAGCAGTTGCAGAAGTATGGGGATTTCAGAACTGAAAAGAACAGGAGTAGGCCAATGTCTCCTTTGCATGTTTCCTGTATCAAGAATTGAAGTAGTAGCTTCCAAATATTGTAGAGCATATGACATTTCTTCCCAATATAATAAATATTGTTTATCCCCTCTCCTATTTTCTCCTTCTGTTTTTTAATGATAAAAAATGTAAATTGCATTGACTACTCAGTGGATATATAATGAAAAAAATTAATAGCTAGGTAGGTCCTTCTTTAGTATTCATAGTACGGTGTTTTCTAGGAAATAAGATGAAGCTGTTGAAGCATCCAAAGAGGCTTTTTTTTTTTTTTTTTTTTTTTTTTTTTTTTTTTTTTTTTTTAACCTTGGGACTTGTGATTACATTTAATTGTGTATTTTTATCCTTACAGCTAAGTGTGTCATGCATCTTCAGCCTCAAACTGTATCACATGAAAGATTAGTTACTATTTCATGGCTGATGAAATCAGCAGAACCAGATTCTCATTGGCTGTAGCAAACTGGTAATGCTCCCTGCTTTGTGTAGGCAAGGAAGCTGACTTAATGGTGATCCATCAGGCAGTGCCCTGATAAGGTGGTGCGTATCACAAAATCTGAAGTTTGCAGCTGGACTCTGTGACTCATGGAGTGTGCTGCAGGATTTCCCTACTTTCCCAGGCTTTGCCCAGGAAAGCATCATACTGAGCAGCCACGGTGGACATGGTGGGGAAACATGCAGCTGAAATGTTTGGTTTTCTTTAGGTGTGGTAGCTGTTGTTTACAGCTGATAAAGGCTCTCTGGAACTGAAGGGTTTGCAGCTTGTTGAGGCATGATGTTTTGAGGTATTTTTCTTTCCACATTTAGTTACAGGTATGTCTTGAAACAGTGTATGCTTCTAGAGTAGAAAACATAATGGAGATGGGGAAAACATAATTAAAGGGAACAACAGCAACAACAAAATGCCTTTAGAAGATGGAGGAGGTTCTGTGTAATGTCTGGGAGATAGCAGCGGGTTGTTTCCTTTTAGGCATGGTTGAAAATAGGAAGGATGATTGCAGTTATCCAAAGGAATTGTGTGTTGACAGAGTCGGAAATCCTCTCACTGGGTTCCACACGGGGACAGAAGGGTACTAGGAGGGCAACCAGGTGTGCCATGTATAGGAACAGGCAAAACAAAGTTTTGCTGGAGAGCACCTTGTGTGGTTTATGCCCACAACTGTTTATCTGCACAGGGAGAAGCAGCACAGTGCTTGTTTCAATATTATTTTTATCATTGAAATGTGCATTTGTCTGAGTTGGAGAAAGGTTGGATGATGCTGTCTGAAAGGAATATGATGCAGTTGCAACTGTTTCCTAAGGCTTTGCCTTTTGAAATTCATAAGAATATCTGTTTAACCAGCTACCTTCCCTGGCAGACCTTGTATTCTGCATCTCTTGCTTTTTATAGCATTTTTCTCAGATTACTACCGTGAAATTATAAAGATTTTAAGGCTTTGTTTTCCACAGGTTTGCAGAAGAATTGTCATTGTACAAAAGCCATTTTGTAGCCTCATGATTACAAGGCCAAGCTATTACTAGTGAGGAATTGTATGGGTTTTCTCTGGATTTGAAGGCCAATGCTGATGCTGAATACTGGACGCTTGCACACGACAGTCATCCCATGAAATGGGGGTATTCCATCTGACATTTCTCTTACAAGATTGCATTTTGTAGAGTTACTGCCTTGTGTAACACTACAAGTAATTACACTGTTGTGTAATTTTTGGAGGGGGTGTGTGTGTAGTGTTTTTGCACTACATTGGTTCAACTGGATAAAGATGTTTTGAACAAAAGTTTGTGTGGGCTGTGTTAGAACAGCGAGTTGGGGTCCCAGAGACCAGTGAGTTGGGGTCCCAGCATCGGGTATTGCATGGTTACATGTAAGAGCAGGATGAAATAATCCCCCAAATCCTGTCTGCTCCTTCTTTGTCCCACTTCTCCTGACAGTGAGGTGCAGAAACAGTGCCCACATCGCAGCAGCGGGTGGATGACAAGGAAGTGACGTGTGCCGGTGATTAACACCAGGCAGCAAGAACAGGACGTTCAGATCACTAAGGAACATGAACTTTCCTACTTTTTTTTTTTTTTTCTAATCTGCTATTGTTTAAAACTGACCTGCTGCTTTCTTAGCTGGTGTCATTTTCCTAGAGGAATGTGAGTGCTGAGTTTGGAACTTCAAAACAAAGAAACAAGTAATAATTTCGTAAGGATGAGGAATCAAAACATGTTTGTTAATGTGAGGAATTCTTCTCCAACAAGAGGGCAGAATGTGTCAGTAAGGTGGACAGTAATAATGCACTCAGGGAAATGAGCTGAAAGCAAGTCTCTGTTTGTGCCTTGTTTTCATACTGCTGGCTTGGCTCCTAATTTTCTACCTTTCACTTGCTGGCATGTTAAGCCAAATGAATATACTCTTTGTTTGGCAGTTAACTCCCTCTTTTCCATCACTTTGGAACATGGATGTTGGTAGTGCTCTTAGAAAAACCCTATTTCAAGGAAGGATTTATCCATTTTTAGCTTTGTACTTAAAATCACTACTTATTTATTTGCAGCTCCTGTTCATCAGTAAATACTGTGGGGTGGGTTAGGAAAAAAATGCGCATTTGTACATCTTTTCACTTTGTATCTTTGCAGATGCCTCACTGTTAAATGTTTCTTTGGGAATGCATGTAAAACAGCAAATGAAAATAAATTTGTATTTGGTTTATAATGATCTGTCTTCACATTTAAAATGTGGCTCACACTGAGCAGTTCATTTGAACTTCATTTTGTCAGTAATAGGACATTTTTTTATATAACATTAAAACAGCAGGACTGAAAGTGATAGCATTGCTTTACTTGCTTTAGTCATTGGACAATAAATTTGTAAAGTGAAAGTAATGTGTTTATGAATTTTGTAGTGTCAGCTTGTCTTAGGTTAAAAATGTAAGATGTGCCCAAAGTATGTATTCTATCACCATCTTCATGAGGTGTTGGAGCCAGGTGGGGCAGTGTTTCCCTTATCTTCTGCTAATGGCCCATCAATGCCTTGCCCTATGACTCATAGATAACTCCCTCTGGGAGCTGTCTCTGTTTAATGGGCCATCAAGGACCCATTACGTGACTCATTGAATGATACCAGCCCATTGTGAGATGCTCCACCCAGGGGGAGGAGCCAAGCGTTCCCACCTGCATATAATCCTCGGTTTGGGACAGCAGAGTCAGCTTTTTCCCCCACTGGATTCACGGAGGACAAGAGCTACCAGACCTTTCTACAAGACCACTGCTTCGACAAGACCATTTCATCTGGACTGCTACCACCACCCTGACTAACAGGGTGTCAGGTTGTATTCTAACTCTGTCAGTGGTATTTTATACTATTGAATTTATTTTATTTTACTTTATTTTACTTCTTTTCTTTTGCTGTTATTGAATTGTACTTCTGACTTGGAGTCTCTCACTGGTTTTGCTTTCAAACCAGCACACAGCTCTAAGTTGTGATAAAACGGCATTATCCTGAGTAGTGTGACTTATCCCTTTTTACCTTCATGTGATAGGTGATTTCCCTGCCCCATTTTGCAGAGAAATCCCACCCACACTGTTTGATTTGGCTGCTGCTACTTCCTTACAAATCAGTCAGTGCAGGGTGATGTTGGGAAGTAAACAAGGACACAAAGGTTGAATGACTTGAGCAAGCTCAGGAATGTGCTGGCAGGGGAGAATTCAGGCATCAGGGCCTGGCTAACAGTAGGTGATGGGACTGGAAAATGTCAGTTGTGCCTTGGGACTGTATAAACCATTGTGAGAGAAGGAAATGTGAGTGTCTATGCCGTAGGTGAGACTCATGGCACAGACATACATGACTTGTGTGCAGTTACAAAGGAGGATGTCTGAGGCAGTTCCATATTTTGAAATGATGTCATAATCCCTCGTATCTGGAGCTCCTTATCTGGTTCCATAAAATAGTCATGGTTTTACTTCCCCCCCACCCCCCCCTTTTTTT
>VYXD01011651.1:744401-987150 GCA_013397195.1 Hylia prasina | reverse complement strand
TTTCTTTGTAAGACATTTTCACTGCTTTCAGCTGTCAGGATCATATTTACTGGCAAGTATTGCAGGCACAGTGACCAGTACCATAACTGCTTGATAATGCTGGCTGTTGTTACAGGAAGAGAGGAGTCCCATTAGTTACTGGAGGAAAGAAACTGTGTGTAGTAGCAAGCAGGGTCTGAGATGGGCTGACTGGGGACTCTCCTGTTTCCATGGATCTGAAGAGTGGCAAGCCCCTCTCTAAGGTGTCAATAGCCAGCAGGTCTCTGCTGCCAGGGTTTGGGCTGCTGCTCCCCAGCCTGGGCTGGGCTGCAGCCACCTTCCTGCAGGTCCGTGCCTTCTCCTAGCTGTGTGTTCTCCAGTTCTCTGGGCTCAGCCAAAATGTACCTTTAACCTTGCATGAGCTCTTTAGGGAAAGGCTTCCCAAGGAGGACAGCACTTTCTCTTTATTAACATAATCAAGTTGTATTTATTCAGTTGAGAAGCTGGATTGTAATAACTGCTTAGAATACTTGAGTAGAAATGCTGTTAGCTCCAAAGCAGCAGGAAGAGCTGATTGCTCATGGGCAACAACTATCTATGGCATAAATTATTTTACAGTGTGTTTAAATTGTCAGGCTCTTGAGAAAATAGGAGGTTAGTTGTATCATATGGCAGGGCTGGCTTGTTGAGCCCTGCAGGGAGAAAAGTAAAGATGAATGCAGAAAACACAATGTGTTTGAACAAAATGAGTGTGAGTGCCCACTCCTAACACAAGGAGTTTCTGCTCTCCCACTGTGGAGAGCAGAATTTATCCCAATTTCACAGGTTGGTTGGTAGTTTTTGCTGGAGCAGCAGTGATGACTTCCCATCCTTGGCTCTGGTGATGAGCTGCTGGGAGAAGTGCTGTGTTTTCAGAGAAGACTTCATGTCCATAGAAAAGCACTCTTTTACATCTTTGAGTCCCAAATGTGTGAACACATGACAGCCTGGATTAAGAATACATTGAGCTTGGAATTATGTGTGTATTTATGTGTATGTGCTATATATAAAATAAAACCTGCAATTCTATGTCTTCTAGGATTTGGTCCATAAGTAGTTAATCAGTTTGTAAAGCACTTGGTAAAGGTACAAAGCATTGTGGTTTTGAAGAACACAAAATCAAGGTGCTTAGCACCCTGTCCGTGTGCTGTACCGTGTGACTGTGGTGGAGATACTACAAAACTGGTCATGGGTCTGTGAGATGGTTTGAAAAGCTACAGCACTGAAGAGATTCAAATCTTGACAGAAGAAAAATGACTCTTTAAACTATTACAAACTTATTCACTAGAAAAATTACTCTTGTAAATGGTTCCAAGATATTTGGGGGAAATAGAGTGATTTTTTTCACCACCCCTCCATTCCAAAAGTGATAGTTATAGAGCAGTGTTGTAGAGTGATGTTTTCAAGTTGTTTTTTAGATGCTGGTATACTGTACTTTAGTATCTGGAAAGCATAACTAAACAGTTACATCATATTTTCTGACATGACTTGGTACTGTACTTGTAACAAAAACATCCCATTAATTGTTTATCTAACCTAGAGTTACTTCCTCCAGAGGAAAGCATTACATGCACAAATACTTTCCTTAAGACACAGAGGTATTTATAAAGAAAAAAATGCCATGGGTGCATAGCCAAAAGTTGAAAGTGTAGGCAAGTTACTTCAAGGTTAAGGCAGCCAAGTGCTCTCCAGGAACAGGGTTTATATGAGAATTCTACAAAGCACCTCCTGCTCAAAGTGCTTTGGCTCTCAGAGGGTGCTGCTGCTTCTCTCTGGAAGGTCTAGAGTTCTGTTACCTCTTCCCTCCTTTTTTGAGAACATAACATCTTGTGGATTTAGGCAAGCACACTCTTTGGATGCCTGTTCAGTAAACAGTTTGAAGGTTTGATCCAGAGCACAGGAGGCTCAGTATACCATAGGAGTAGGAGCCAGCAGCAATGGATCCAGGGCTTTGGAGGATTATGTGACTGGTGGTATTTCTCACCAAAACTTTAATCTCCTGTTTTGAAGCTAGAATAAAGCAACAGAACAAAAAGCTTACACTAATCTCATAGCTATATATATATATATTTTTTTTTTTTTTTTTTTTGGTATTGACAAGGTGCAAAATTATATGCTGTACTACAGTTAGGGTGTTTTTGAGCAAAAGGAAACATACACCAAGGTTAAACAAAGCTTACTATTGAAATGAGGCAGTAATAATATTACAACTTTATAGAAGAATTTGTGCTGTGATGAGTTACAACATAAATGTTTTTTTTCCTTGGGTTAATCTTCAACTTGTATGACAAAAGAGAACATTATTCTTAGAATGATTAAGTTGGTTCTGCAGCAGTAATGCCTCAGTCAAGACAAATTACAGTGAAGTATTGCTGTAGAAGACAAGAATGTGAGAGGGAGCAATCCAAAAGTGAGGAAGAGTGGTTCTGGGACATAAAAGCTGCACATCCTTAACACAAGCTAAAACATAGGTTGGGGATGTCCTCCCAAGTTCCATTCATATGCTAGCAGGCCCAATGCCTCTCAATCTTGTTTTCTCTTTATTTTCTGAGAGTCTAAAGATTGACTGGAAGAATTGAGCACAGCCTAGTAATCCAGGTCCAGGAGCCTGGGCTAAGGACAAAAGAGAGAAAAATGGAGGCATGTGCTCCAGCTGGTACGGAGAAACTGGCTCAGGAGTTTCTATCAAGTTTACTGTTTGAGCTGCAGCCTTGTGTGTATGGTGACACCAGTTCAGCAGGCTTGGGTGCCTGCCTGTGAAAGCCCCTGAACCACAGAAGTGTCTTGGGACTGACTGAGGAGCTGCCCCTCTGGATCAGAGGGGCTGGGCAGCAAGGACTGTGCCTTGCAGGCAGCCTGTTCAGGCCTGCCACACTCGCTGCTGCTTTGTGCTTTGCCCCTCCCTGCTATCTGTGAGTTGGAGATTTCATTGGAGCTGGTCTAGATGCATTCTCTGTTCTGTTTAGCTCAGCTCTTGTCTCTCTTCCCACCAAACACCCTTAGTTCAGTGGGGAAAGGCTGGCCTCTGAGGTGGCCATCAGGCATTTTACAGGCTTCAGCAGTCTTTGAATACCTCTCTGAACAAACCCCAGATAAGCATTCCATAAGGGGCTGAAGTTCACTTAGTAACTCCTTCACTCACATTTTCTGAAAAAGTAAAATGAACTTTGTGAAGATGTGCAGGTTTTACACTGCAAACCCTTATTGCCCATTATCTCTCCAGCAAACCCTCTGGTGCCTCTAATATTTGCTGGTACAAGCTGAAGGCTGTGAATGGCAGAGAAATGAGCTTTGGGTGGTTTGCTGTCAAAGTTCCTTGTCATGAGGTTTACTACTTAGAGTACTGCCATTCATCATCTACTTTTTCGTGTCTTTAACAGTTCATTCAGAAATCTGACATCAAATTGTTCATTTTGGGAACCAGCCTCTCCTTGTTTACACATAATAAATCCAGTGACACTTAGCATTCCTTAAAAAGCCAAACCTAAATTCAGTAAAGTATTTCTGAGCTGTATGGGAAAGACATCTATGTTATGTGCTCTACTGTCTTTTTCATAGTTATTGCTACATTATTAGTCATTATTTTAGGTCTTTTAAATGTCATTAGTATTTTTTGATAATAGAAACCTTTTCTCAAAGTTTCAATGCATTTATGCCATACAGAAGGCACAATGATGTTAGCGACTTTAAGTATTAGTGTACCATAAAAATTTAAAATTTTAATTGGAGTAAAGTGTTTCTGTAAGTCACAATTAAAGAATTTATTGGACTTCAAAGTAGGATTCACATTAATTTGACAAAATTCAAATAAAATATGCAGCCAGCAATAAAAGATAAGAAGGATGTAATCAAATTATGTGTATGATAAAAAGAGAAGATATTGTGCGGAAAAATTCACAATGCTAGAGGTTTATGTCCAGGAAGGAGACAGAGGAGTCCAGTAACTTTATTTGAATAAAGGGAGAGGCCTTGGGTCATTCCCCTGGCATTTCTCGAATTCCTGAGGGATGCAGCCCCCTTTCTATCCTGAGTTCCCAGCTGCATCACCCTCTTCCTTTCCCCTTGCGCTGAGGTACTCAGAAGATACAGACTTCCTGAATCACCTACTCTATGCCCCCCTCTAATGTGTACCCCCCTTTTTGTTATATAAGAGAAAGAAAAAAACCTATTCAGAATTCTTTAAGTCTTTGGTCTTTTTCTCTAAGTTCAGGAATTTTACGTGGCCTTGGCTGAGCAGCAGTCTGTGTCAATTAGTAACATTTTCTAGAACTGATAGTTTCTTCAGTTACTTCCCTATCTGTAAGTTCCTGGCCCTATCTATAAGCAGATTTTCATGGTCTGTTTGTAAAGACGCATTCGTCTTATTCCTTTCAATATTATTCCATGTTTCATCAACTAATCATTGGCTTTAAAAATTGTTCTATGAAATGTTGATTGATGTATTAGGGGATCAACAAGAGATGCTGTATTAAATACTGGTGGCTTTTTGGTTCAAGGTTTGTGGTTGGGGGGGTGTTTGGTTTGAGTTTTTTTATTCTTTCTGAAAATATATGCCATTTGCTGAGAGAATAAAGTGATTTTATTGCTTAAGTTTTCAGAATCTATCCAAGGCTTTTCTTGACAGACAAGTTTTCTTGGAAGTGTCAGGCTTGTGCAGTGGTTGACATCCATCTGTGTTAGATAATTCCTATTCCTTGGCTCTGAAATAGCATTCATAAATCTATGGTTACCCTGGAGTAATTTTTTCCTTTTGTAATTAACTATGCTGGCGATTTTTCTCCTATCCTTCGGGATAAATATTTCTATTAATTTCTATTCTATTTTTGAAGGACAATCCTCATAAACATTATTGGATCATTTGGACTTCACTGTCGGGAAGAATATTTTGTAAATGGACCAGTCACTTTTCTTGTACATCAAGGCTGCTTCCAGCAGCCTCACCTTCCACCTAAAGCTGATGTGTCAGCAAGGAAATGCCTGATTTTTGAGTTAATTACATGTTCTGCTGCTGCTCTTGTGGACTTGGCTGAATTAATGAATTAACAGGTTTGTGATTTCTGTGGAGGAAGAAGGTCATGTGTTGGCTGTCCAACAGGTTTTTTTAAATGTTTATATCTTGTAAGTTTAGGTTACTGAATGTGTGGCAATTAAAGCATTGATATGGGTAAATATTGTATGATTATTTTCTGAATTACTTTGTTCCTTACAGCACTTTTCCCTTTTTATAACAGGATTTATTTTAGAGAGAAATTTTTGGTGGCTCTTTTAGTGAAGATCTGATTTACATGTTTTAATTCAGTTCAAAAAACTTCAATACTGAGAAAAAGTCTTTTATTTTTTCTTTCTATCCTGCTTCCTGTTATTGTTATTTTTCATACTCTTTACAGTAGCACCCAGTGTCTGCTATTTGCAAGTTGCAAGAACAGAGTGAAACAAGTAGGGCTGAGAACATTTTCAGCCTGGCAGGCTTTGGGATGTCAGGCAGAGATAGAGAGGTGGCAGGGGAAGGATTGGCTGTTGAGACAGCAGGCTTCTCATTTCTGCAGATCCTGGATGTTGCACTGGGCGTAGGCATTCTTCTACTTTGGACTCCCATTTTCATGTTGTTTTGAAGGGAGAAACAGGGACAGATTTAGGCTAACAAATAGCAAAATCCTATTGCATATGCCTGTACAGAATACACAGTACAAACCTAAGTAGGGAGCTGCTGTGTAGAGCTTCAGTGTACAATTATTACAGTTTATTTTGGAAAGTGTATGTTTCTAACATGTTCCTGTATAGCCATTCTAGACTCTTAAAGTAAGTTTTTCTTAAATGTGCCATATTGTTTAAATCTTTAATTTGCACAATGAAGTAGCCAGAGTGCTAAAAGAAGCACACCAAGTAGAATTTCAGTCAAGTTGATTTTATTATAAATGTCTCCCATGCTTCTAGTTCCTAGCAAATTGCTCACTGTAGTAATAAGAGCAAATGACTTGCAGTTGAATCCCTCAGAGTAAAATAAGCCCTTCTAAGTACATCTAAGTGACAGCGGCATTTGCTGAGAATGGCCGTACCTCCAGAAAGGCTTGATGTTGAATCCCAAAGAAGAAATGATGATTGACTTTTATTTGTTCAAGTCTGGATAGTTTATCTTCTTTCCTGCCACTCATCTGACCTGGGGTGAACTGCCTTTGTGTGGACGTATTTTGTGGAGAGGCCGTAGTCTTCTGGGTTAGACCTTTATTAGAAAGGTCTGCATGGAGGAGTTTAACAGGGAGGAGTTAAACCAGGAGGAAGCCCTTGGTAATACAGTGGACAAAAAGATAATCATGAAGGATAGTTCTTTTTAAAGCAGGTGCTGAGTAGCAAGAAGTACGTAATCTCCCAGGCTGCACAGGACTGGGTGGAAATCACCTTGCTTGCCTCCCGATATTACAGTTTTGTACACTTGGTGGCAAGCTGTTAGAGCTCATGAAGTAACCATGCTGGTAGGTTAAAAATTATCAGGAAATGTGTTGTTAAGTACCTTGGGAGTTTGTTGAGATAGTATTCTATTTAAATAGAAATTATTCATTAAATCAGTAATTCTTAAGCTTGTTTTTCTGTTCTTTAAGTGCCTTTGTGAGGCAAGATATCTGCTTTTTCAGGCTCGGCATTCGAAGTGTAAGTCTAATGTTGCATTTCTGCCAAGTGTTGCAGGCTTTTCTTGGGAATGGTGGATTTGGATCAAAGTGTTTTTTCACTGAACTGGTGGTACACTTTCTCACATGGCCTAGGTTAACTTTTAATTTCTGGGATTTTTTAAGCAAGCAGTAGTGTTGAGGAATGATTTATGGGAGCTTGAAAACCAGGTGAACTGGCTGAATGGAAAATTGGACAGGACTTTTAAGACACTTCTTTGGTTTTCAGGCCTGCTGCCTGTTACTCCTGCCAATGGTAAAATGGCCTTTAGTTGACCTCTTCCATTTCTTTGAAGGTTGTTTTGACTGTTTTCTATACTGATATAGGAGAAAGTTCCTGAGCAAATTTACATGGTGCTACATATCCCTCTTTGTTTCTTTTCCTTAAATCTCAGACTGCAAGTATGTAACCACGTGGGGTACAAATAACACAGACTTTGTAACTCACTGGCAAGTTCAATATATGTTAATGTTTCTTAAACAGATGCAAGTATCTCTTTTAGGTCTAAACATAGGAAACCTGGGTGTCTAGCGAAGTACATAACTTTTATGTTAGACACTTGTTTATATAATACAGTATTAAATTTTTATAAGTTATTTAGGCACTATTTTAGCAAAGTAGGTTAGCACATGCTGAAATCCAGCTATTAAGGAGTATCTGTATTTCAGCATAGGGTTATGTGTTCAAGGGGCTTTTCAGGCAAGAGTTAAAGAATTTACAGGGTTTTTTCCTTGATTTTTTTAAGTTGAAAAAATCTCTATGGCTAGAGGCTTAGTCGTCCTCTGTGAATTGTTTCGGGTTTAATTCTTGTTGTCTTTGCAAGTAATGTTTGCTTGGGGTAATTTTTTTCTTCCTAGGCCGTTATTATCTGAACATTATCAGTGTTAAGTCTTAGTTAATAATTGATAATCTGTCATTGAGCAAACTTTTTCCAGGGCAAGGAAGAAGGTTGGAAAGAAACCATTTGTTCTCTGAAGTGATAGAAACGTTTGGACATGTCTGTTTAGTTACTTTTGAATGGCTAATAAAGGTGTGTCGGGTGATCTTGCAGTGGGGTTCCTCCATGGATTGCTTGATGGTAGAAAGCATCAAAAACGTTGCCTAAATTTTGCTTAAGTGTGTTCTCCTCTATTCTGGGCAGTTGATGGTGATAAAAAGCAGTATGTAATAAGAGTTTTTTTGGGTTGTGGGTTTTTTTGTTTGTTTGTTTGGGTTTTTTTTTTTGTTGTTTTTTTGTTAGTTTGTTTTTTCTTCTGACTGTTTCAGAGGATTTTGGTGGTTTTCAGAGCTGTGAAGTTGCACTAAACTGCTTTGTCTCGGCAAAGCTGTTTCTGAGGCAAACATAAACCCAGAGAATAGTGGGTCTCCTGGGGTTTCCCCAGGTGACTTCTAAAGTGACAAATTCCAGAGGACTTTACCTGTTAGCTTTACACTGTGGCGGGGGTCAGACAGTTGGAGGCGCCTTTTAACAAACTTGGAAAAGAAACTCTCAGTAAAGAAAGAAAGAACTGTCCCAGCCTGGGGTACACTAATGGATATTTTGTAATTTCTTTTGAAATTTGTGTCTGGAGCAGTTTCACAGGGCCACTGAAGCTGTTGACAAACTTAGAGCATCTGTGATGTCTATCCTTATCCTGTTTGCTGGATGTCTGAGCAGTAGGTCTGATGGAGCTGTGTTGCTCCTTAAATGCCTGTGTGATACAGGTGTGTCACTCAGCTGCTTCACTGGCATGAAGGTTTTGTTTGCTGCATGTGTGTAGCCATTGGCTTTGCACTGTTTTTTTCCTGACATGTTAGTATCTCATTGTGTAAACAAGCTGTATGGGGAGGGAAGCTGTCACAAACCCTGGGGAGAGCTGCTCTGTTATGGAGATGTGTGCAGCAGGAATAACAGCCTGATGGGGAAGGGCTGCAGGGTGGGAAAGGTGACTGTGGCTCCTAATGGCTTTATCCTGGCCGTGATGTGCTGTGAGGCATTGGATCCTGCATCCTCTGGTAAAGCAACTGCTCATGATGTACACACCCATCCAGATTCACCCATTTCTTGGCTGGCCAAGGATGAAGACTGCCAACAGCTGTTTTATATTCACCTCTTCAATTTCAAAACCAGTTGCCTTTACCCTCAGTGAGTTTGGGTCTCCTGAACAGATCTATCTCCTGCACATGTCCTTTTTGGTGGCCAAGCCTTTAGATGTGCTACATGAATCCTAACAAGAAGAGCTGCAGGCCTGTCTGTTAGCAAATGCACAAGGTACTCCAGTTTCTTAGCCAGGGAATGCTTTGCTTTACTCCTTGCTTTTCAGCAAATGGATGACCTCCAGGATTTATTAAACAGTTCCTAATAATTATTGTTTGCAATTGCGTTTTGAGTATTTCAGCGTGACTTACCATCTCTGTACATGGAAGTAACTCTTTCCACACACTAAGAGAGAACCTGGTCTCACAAACTGCTTGTTTGCAGTTTCTCATAGAAACAGTGTAACAAAATACGAAGTAAATGACTTGTAGAATAATACAAGAAAGTATCTGAATGAAGATCTGTATCAAGAACTTCTTGAGCCTTATTCTCATGGTAGGTTTTTGTTTCTTGTTACACCAATTATCTACTTGAGCTGATTACAGTAGAGCAAGAACAACTAGAATAATTCCAGTCATATCTTATTACTTTAAAACCCAGTGCTACTCATGCAACAGAATCCCTGCATTTTTTCAGTTTCCTTCATGAAGACTTAATTTGTTCTGTGTTTACCCAGTGAAGTATGACAATGTGAAATACACAGTTCCAAAATAAAATTATATCCCCATAATCTCTTCTTGTTATTCTCTGCCTTTTGCTGATTCAGTAGGAATTCAGTAGGAAATACAGAATTCAGTAGGACATAATTTATTTCAAACTGATATCTTGCAAAATCTCAGTGAGTGGAGAAGTGGGCTCCCTACAGGTTATGTAAAATTAATGACATTTGTAGCCATTAAAATGGGGTTTAAAAATGTGTAGGGTCAAGACATTGTGATAATGTGAGATGGAAAAAATAATGTACCAAATCAAAAAGTGAAAAAGGATTTTTTTTAAAAGTAAAAAATGTGAATAGAGATTACTCTTAGCTTTACTTCTGGTTCCCACTGCAGGAAAACATGGCTGACATGTCCACAGAAAATTGGTGACTGCCTTGTGCTAAACAGAACCAATTTCTGTCTACTATTTTGTCTTTGCAGTAAGTAAGCAATATTCTTAAAATTAAGTCACTGCTTTAGTGGGTAAAAGGGAAGATTAAGACATACAGGTTGAAAATACAATAAAAGATAGAAATTTTGAAAAGCATGGGTTTTGAACTTCATTGAATCCTTTGGTTGGGAGTTACTTTGATGTTTGAAGTTAGCAATATTGTCTCCAGGATGAGCAGGCTGGTTTTAAAGGGATTATCTTATGTGACAAGTACCAATATTGAAGAGTGATTCTATGCTGGATTTACACATTTGTTGATCTACTAATTCTGAGAACTCTTAAAACAAACACTAAGGAATTAGTAGGGCTTTCATTTAAACTTGCAAGGACTTTTGTGAAGTGGCTTTCTCAGTGAGTAGCTACACAATACGTGTTTAAAAAAGACTACCACTGACAGTGGGCTAAGAAATGAGGTATTTTTAATGCTAGCAGGAGAATCAACTGTTAAAAAACCCAAACCAAAACTATACAGCGCTATTAAATTGTTCAAATATAAGTCTGGCCACCCACAGCCAAGTTTTAAGTTCCTCAACTTAAAAAATTATTTATGATGAGCATGTTAGTGTACAACAGACTCAACAACCCTTCTCTAGTGAGTATAAATGGTAAATGCTGTAGGGTTTTCATGGAGAAGGAGCTGTATTAGCCAAAAAAAACCCACAAAACTTCCTCCCTCTTCTACAAGATAGGACTGCACAGATCCTGCCCTCTTAGTTTTTCAAACTGGGCAATTTTAATTTCAGCATGCATGCTGATGTTCAGCTGGTTACAAGTGTCTAATTATTGTGATTATATGCATGCAGACTTCATCACTTTTTTTTTTTCCCCAAATGGAGCTGGCAGTGCAAGATGAGCGTGGCATTTTATCTACTGTATAATTTGCTTGTTTTTATGCTTAGTGTAACAGCTTGCTGAATGAGTTGCCGTAGTGAGATGTAGATAAACAACAAGGGGAGGGTGGGCACCCAGGCTGGCAGGTTCCAAGTGGTCATTGCACATATCTAAAAGACCTGACAAACAGGCAAGGAAAAGCCAAAAAAGTGAGAGCAAATTCAGAAGTAACTTCTGCTGCTTGGTCACCGGAGTCTTCACTTTTTTCCCTCATGGAAGTGATTCCTCTGTAGGTGAATGACCTCTGTTGATGAAGATGTCCCCACAGTGGCCATGTGTGTGCTCAGCTGGTGTTTCCTTGGGGGTGGTGGCTCCTCATCCGGCAGCGGCTGCTTGGAATACACAGGGGTATGTGGGGAGCACGTCCATTACCTGAAGTCATGTGCCCCACCATTTTTGGGATGGAAGCAGCCAAGGATGGTGGCATTATTCTGAGAGCAGACCTGGCTGCTACCCTGCCACCAGGGCCACTGCAGGCTTGTTTACTGAGATGGGCTTATAACTCCGAAAATCTAAGATGACTTCAGTCAAAAAGAAGTATGTAAATGAAGTCCTGTCTGTCCCACTGGGACACAGTGGGAGGCAGAAGCACCTCAAGGTCATCTGCTGTCAGGACATGGTGGTGTCTCCTTGCTCATCCTGTTGCACTTGATGAGGGTGCTGCCCTGTGCCTGGCAGGCCCTTGCTGCTGCTCTCTGCAGTTGCACAGCAGCCCCCTCACCTTTACAGCCTGACTGTGTGTCACAGAGCATGTGCCTGGCTTCAGTTCTGTGTTTACTTCCTTGGTAGCTGCACGTGGTTTGCAGTTTACATGGAGAAATTTATTGGAGGCCACTACCACGTTCATTTTTACAGCTTCCTTCACCACAGATACCGGACAACAGGCAGTGACTGGATGCCAAAGGCTGATGATTTTGGTTTCTAGCCTCACAGAGAGCTTGTGACCCATCTGTGTTCATAGATAGGGCTCTGCAGCTTGGGTCAGACCAGGTGTTAATCCTGGCCAGTGTCCCAAATAGGGGTGAAGGCTCTCCACAGCCATACTTGCTGCAGCTGTGCTGGATCTTGTGTCAGGGAGCCTCATTACTGCTTCTCCACTGTTGGACTCCTCATCCACCTTCCCCCTGCTTTGCATGCACCAAGGTTGAGGGGTGATGCAATGAGATAACCCAATCTCAAGACTTGGCCAAGTTGTTTCCAGCACGAATCATGGGATGTAAGAATTCTGTGTGGATCAACTCACTCCTTGGGAAGCTGACTTAGTTGCCTGCCATGGGGTCTGTGGCAGGTCAAGGGGCAACTTCCATGACCTGCACTAAATGCTTTTGTGTGGTGCTTGGGTGTCTGAGCATTGCTTGAGTGTTTCTGTACAGGGCCATGCTCTGAAACAGCCTGCCAAGGGCTGTTACAATCAAGTGACGGGACAGCACGTTACAAAACCAATGCATTCCATCTGCTTTTTTGGGCATGACCCTAGACAGAGTGCAGGAAACTGTGCTAGGAGCTTTCTTTCTCTCACCAACGAGAAGATTTCAAACCTGTGCAGCAGCACCTCCTGAAATCTGTTTTTCCACTTGACCTTTTTCTGGGTTAGTAGATGAAAAGTTTGTGATGTTTGTGGTTGTTCTTAAAGCAGTGGCTTGGTTTTGTGTTCCAATTTCATAGCTTTTAGACCGAACTACGGTAATATATCCAAGGTTTTCTTGCAAGACTGAAGTCTGTGTTCAGAATAAAATGGGTTCTTATATAACTCTGATACTAACATCAGGATGTGGGATTTATGAAAACCACTGGATGTTATGAGACTTGGCAGCAAAATAATGAAAGGTAGGTTAACATCCCTTCACAATTCTGCCTGAAGTGAGCTCATGGAAATTCTCAGTTACCTCTAAAAGGTCACTAGCTTGCAGTAGGAATCCTTGGCTTGTGGCAATACTGCAGTTTGTTCATGCTTTGTGTTTTTGAAATTTCCATTGCAACAGGAAATTAATGTTTTCTTATCTGAAATTAGAAAAAAAATTCCCACCAAACCGAAATGGTCTTGTGGGAAATATTCACAAAATGAGAATTCTGAAATACTGCTGGGGTGTGTGTGTGTTGAAATGTTGAATTTCAGTATATGGTGTTAAATTTTAAGAAAATAGTTAATAGTTTAAGGTCCTAAATAGAGCTAAGATGGGTCTACTCTTGTGAATACAAAGATAGAGGGCAAAGCAATTGACATTGAAATATCAGTGTCATTTTAATTTAAAATGCCTACACATCCCTACATCTTTCTATGAAATGCTGAGCTTTTGATAAAGTGTTTTGATGGTGTTTGTTTGTGGTTTTTCCTGTTTTTTAGCTTTTTTTTTCCACCAAAGTATTCATATGAAGTATTTTTAACAGTCGGTCTCTTTCTGTCTTCTGCCCCCTCCCCTTTTCTGATTTTCTCATGTGCCATATGCTACGTGTCTTCCTGCAAGATCACTGGGGATAGATGATGTCTAAATATACTTTTTCTCAGTTTTAGCAAAGTGTGGCTCTGTTCCTAATTAGGACTTGAATGCTCTTCAGGATAAACATGTTAAGGAATATGAGGCCATTTGTGAAATGGCTCCTTTATGAATATGGGAGGTGCTTTCTGATGAGACTTCATCAGAATCAGCATTTCTCCAAACTGTCTCAGTATTTCAGCTGAATAATATACCAGCCAAAACCATGGGATATTAAGTAATATGGTTATAAAACAAATGTTTCTGCTTTTTCATCAGATTCCATATGCACAGTATACTCATGTATACTGTGAGTTGTATGTCCTCTGAATACGGATTTCAAGACAGATACATGTTTGGACTGCCTTTAAAAATCTAAAGTTGAATTAAGGAAAAGAAATTTCAAACAAATATACTAAACACGTCCAAACTGCCTGTTAGACTTCCTCTCATACCGATGAAAGCAGTTCTTCCCATTGTGTATGATGTCTAATCTGTATTAATGCTGACACATTGCAGCAGGAGCCTTGTCTGTGGGAAGTGTCTGGTTTAATGGAGAATGCCCCATGGGTTTGTGCTGTGTTGTCCTTTGATCTGGAGTAGGACCTGCTGCTGGTCCCTCAAAGCTGGTGAGGCAGAGCCATAAACTGAGGCAGCTGCTGGAATTGCTGGGTGGAATCAGCAAAACACATATACACTGCCTGAGCATTTCCTGGGTAGATAAGAACAGGGCATTTGATTAAGCTGTGTTCTGTCCTGGTCTGAAAAAACCACCAGTTTTCAGTGTGAGCTGTTCTTCTGTTATTTTTGATTATAATGAGAAATCCAAAAGCAAATTTCCAGTGTTAAACGTAATGGCTAGGGATTCTTGGGTAAGCATAAACCTCAGTAGCTTGGACACTAGAAACTGTGAAGTACAGAAAGGAGGAGGTGAAGCTGTGAACAGTAGCTTCATAACAGTAAGGCTGGGCTGCTTTATCAGCTAGTTCATGTTCTTCTATATGCTGCAGTTCATGCCATCCAGGCACAGCCACACATTGCCCGAGGCACTGGCCCTTCCCAAAGCTGTAAAATAGACAAAGTAAGGAAGGATTATCAGGATTCTCTGAAGTTTAGGGACTTGTTTGGATTTACTGGCAAGGTCCTGAACAAATTGAGGTTTTGTACGTCTCCATCAGGCTCTGATCTGTGAGATGATACAGCCCATTTGTAGCTTGTTCCTTAATCATTCACGGGAGTAAGTAAAGGAATGCCAAAAATTAAAAGCCTCTTGACAGAGTGGTGTGTGTATAGTAAATTCAGGGAATGGCAAGCAAGTTTCCTTTGCTCTCATGGTTTTTGGGGTGTGCTGCAAGTCACAGACTTTGGAAAGAACAGATTTCTCTGTGAGATCCCAAATGCAGCCAAAATGCTTTAAACTCTAGATTACAATTATTGCAGCAGGCTGTAGGGGACTGCAGTATGTATCTTCATGGCTGAATTTGTAGTATTTCTATGAATGCTGAAGCATTTATATCTGGCAGTTGTGTGCTGTTTGAAACTCCAGGGTAATCTTTCTTTAGCAGAACTAATAAGAGATGGACTGATAAGAAACTGAAATCTGCTTGCACTTACTACATGAACTTGATTTTCTGCTTCTTTACCATCTTGCCATTTTACTTCCTTTGTTAGTGAATGTGAACTATTTTTAGGGGGTGTGAACTATTATGGATTTGTATGTATTCATTTCATTATATTACACTTTCTGGCAGCATTTTTTTCTGCAACAGGAAAATCTAGAAGTGTAGTGGGTTTTTGTTTTAAATACTGGTAATGAATAAATAGATAAAAATTGCTCACTTTAAAGTGCATGTTATTTCAATGTTGTTTTCTGGGCTTAGTGTTTATATAAAGTAAACAATAACTTAGAGTTTGGGAATGTTATTGTTCCTGTTACTGCAATTTACTGGAATAGATCAGATTTACTGACTCATTTTAGGGATATTTTGATTCTTTTTTTATAAGTTGAGCAATGGTTCTGGGGTTGTTGTTGTTGATTATATTCTATTACTGCTCACATCATCCTTGGCAGCTATTTCTGTCCACCTTACATACCACATTGTTCTGAATCCATGCATGTGGGTGGGTGTTTTTTTGCTAGCCTTTTTTTCAAGACTTATCTTAAATCTTTTTCCTACCATTACATCTACCATTCTCCAGCTTCCTAATAAGAGGCATTAGTGGGGATGTTGTTCTATAACTGAACTGGGATATAGAATTTTGCTTTGTATGTGTATCTGACATGAATTCTGTAGATCCAGGAGGTAGTCTGTGAGAACTGAATGTGCTGCTGGACCTACCTGCACAGAGCTGGGTCTAGCTACACCTACAGACCTTCAGGTCCCAGGTGTCTAGTAGGACTGCACAAGAATTTAATAAAAATTCCACCAGACTTCCACCAAAGACAAATAGTAATAGGAAAGGCTAGGCTGTGGGGAGTGAGGAATCTGGGCATTGAAGCAGAATTTAGATGTGTAGGGTATGTCTTACATGAAGATCAAGATCTCACTGTGCCATTATTAAAATTCACTTTTTCTAATTCTTATGAGACCTCTATTTTCCCCAGTGAGGTCATCGTTGCATTTCAGCTGTGTAATGCATTAACCAGATTAGTTCTACATCCCCTTTATCCTCTGCCACTTTGAGGAGAAGGTGTGCTAGATGTTACTGCCCTGAACCCAGTCCCAGAACTTGTTCCTGCAGAGATTCCTGATGACTTGGAAACTTAATTTGAGCAAGGAAGTGTAACATAATTTGAAACAAACAAACAAAGCAACTCTCCTTCCCCTCCCCCAAAATGAAGCTCTTCTGGTATTGGCACACTGTAGGCATATTTAACTGAAAAGTTAGTGCAGGCTTAAAGTCTGCTGGCAAGTTTTATTATATGACCACCTTGAATAAGCTCTTGTGGAAGAGGAAAGAGCCACCTGCATCAAAATCTGTTAAAAATATTGATCAACGAAAAAACGTTAGCAAGAGAGGACTGGTTCATTGACTCTAGCTCCTGCTGTTACAGGCACACCATCATAATGAAGTGCTCATATGTTAACCAAACTCTGTCTGTAAGGTTCTTGCCTCTATTGCACCCATTCTGTGTCTTTCTTCCCTGGTGGTGAGGAGTGTTCCAATTTCTGATGTGTTGTCGGTAGTTTAACCATACTCGGTTCTAGTCGCAGTTAAAATAATTGAAGATTTAAATAGTTCTTGTCTTTTTCAAGATTTACTGAATCAGTGAGAGACATTTACAGTCCCCTCAGAATGCAAATACACTGAGATTTCTCTGGTGAGCTGTCACACAAGGAGTTCTCTCCCCTCAATCGTTTGCTGGTGAGGCCTTTAGACTTATTGCTGAGGATTTTCCTATCAGTGTCTTAGGTGAAATATTGACTCATGTAATAGTTTGGTCTCTATCTAGCCCTCATTTTGTCCCTCATAACAAGTTTTCTATCCACATTAAAATTATTCATCTCCACCTTCAGCATGCTTAGCAACACTGGTGCATGTTTTAGGGTACTCAGCTGTGTTAAAGCTAACATTTCTTTCACCTGAAGCTAATAATATTTCTGTCATTTAGAAAATGAGGTACAACATTGAGAAATAAAGTCATGTTGGTCTGATGTGATTTTTCTCATTGGTGTTGGCAAGCTGATGTCGTGTCTTACTCCACTTTCCTTTAGACTTTCTTTAGTGATGCCTGCCTTTACAATGTGTTCCAACGCCCTGTGTTTCTACTGAGGTGTTTTTTGTGAGCAGTAGTTGCCTGGATGACTTGGATTTGCTTGCCACTTCCTCTGTGATGTATTTTTTCAAATCTAGTTACTGTGTTTATTGAATATTTTCAGATAATATACCACCCTATACTTAATAATTTAATTAAAGCCCTTGCACCTAGTCCTGCAGTTTCATTTGTCAGTTCTTTAAGAATCCACTGATGATGATTACTGAGGTTTTTCTAATTTTGCATGGATTAAGCTCTTTGAGTTTTCCTGCTGTTTTCATGTTCTTTGCCTTACAGGTATCTTAAATATCCCAGGCTGTAAAATAAGAAAGTGAATTCCATTTTGAGACTATTGAAAGTGGGCTATAGGGCATCTTGATGTTGGGTGCTCTGCACAAGTGTTGTGGGATGCCTAAGTGAAATTTTAATTTCATTGTTTAAAAGTAGGCATAGCAATGCCATGGAAAATATAAAACTGTGTCTTCATTTCCCTTTTCACCCTAATGGAACATTTCTCCTGCTCTTCCTCCTCCTCCTCATGGCTCTGTGTGCTCATTCATGCTAAGCAGGAGTGGCAGTAATTCCTCTTGCCAGTGCTCATTCCACCATTCACTGATGTACCATGCATCAGGCAACTCTGCCAGCCACCTTGTCCTTTTGCCTAGAAGGGAAGTTGTGCTTGTGCTGCTGCTGAACTCTTTCAATTAAAAAAACCAAAACAGGCAGCAATTTATCTGCTGTGTCTCAGGATTTTGCCAGGACAAAAGAGGCAAAGCCACACGTCTGGGTATTGTGGTATTTCTCAACAGATAATAAACCCCAAAAGATGTTCTCTGAATGTGTGTAATAAGGCTAGGAATGGGTCAGATGTGAATGATGAAGAGAGCTGGGCTGACTCACTCAGATTTAAATTACTTGTGTATTTTCTAGTTCACAGTGTGTTAAAGTCCATTCAGATTCATAAACACCATTTTCCCAGCTAGTGAGGTGAGTGAAACCGGTTTATTTCTGGTTTCCTGGGGAATTACAGAGTGGGTAGGAATAGATAAGATAAAAAGATGAAGCCACCACAAAAAAAGTGTATTTGAGGAAGAGTTGTGACTTTGCGTGGTGACAAGTTCTCTTAAAATAAAAACATTTTTAAAAACTGAAGCTCAGCAGATGGCTACATAATCTGTTGTTGAGACTGTAAAGATGGAAGCTGAGGGGACTTCTGGAAGAACCTGACACACCGTGACAAAGGAGCAGTGCAGTGTTTCTGCTTTCCTCAGGTTCTTCCATCTCACCTTCCTAAAGCCTAGGGAGCAGACACAAAGCCCATTAAATGTAGGCTGCTGTTAACAGAGGGAAGCTGGAGGGCTGTAAGCTAGTACAATTTTTGGAGTTCATGAAGTGTCAACTCCCTAGAAATTGCGTTTTTCTATTCTTTTTTTTCTCCTGAATTCCTGTGGGGGTTAGGACTAAATCTTAAAAACTTTACCAAAAAAACCAAAAAAACTTAAAGTTTTAAAGATCTAAAATGATTTCAGAATTTTAGAACACAGAGTTTTAGAATCAGAAGAAGTGAGGAGGCGAAGATTGTCCTTCTGAACAGGAGAATTTAAGAAGTGAGGGCAATGCTATTGCTTAAACAACTGCCTGCTTGGATTGCTGTTGGAGAGGCTTGTTGGACTCTAATGTTTTTGTCATTGCCAAGCCAACTTCTCTTAGCCTTTCACAGAGCAGAAAAGGAAAGCCTCGCTCCCATTTTGAGGAGTATTTGAAACCTACTGTTGCCTCAAGCTTTAGCTTCCTGTGCTGTGCAGTAGAGTGTCTGATAATGAAAGATGAAAGCTTTCTATTTTTGTCCTGTGAATGTAGCTCATGTTTCGTGGGCCAGATTGGTGGGGTTTGTATGTTCCTTTTTGGTTCTGCCTTTATCATGGGGAAGGGGGAAGGAGGAAGGAGGGAATAGCAACTTCACTGAGGTGCTAAATTTAGAGTGGTTAGAAGTGAGGATATGTATCTGGGGTCTTTCCAGCTTTTCATACTCAAGGCACCTGAAGAGGCTGAATTGTGGCCAAGCTAAATTGTGACCAAGTTCCTGGGCACCAGAAACCCTCTTGTTTTTACCCCAGTGAACATCACAAGTGGCAAATCTGCCCACCTTTGGAAAGCAAAGACTATTTTTCTCTCTGCCATTTGAAGTGTACACTGCAAACATCGCTGTTGGTGGTGTGGTCTGAGTCAAATTTAAAATATGCATTAAAAAATTATGATTGATTCTGGGTGTTTTACTTCTGTATGCCTGGTACACTAAAGGACTTCATACAAATATTTTTGTTTACATGGAAGTATTCTCAGGGATGAGAGACAGTGGATTTGTGGGTTTCTTTGCTGGCTGTGGATAGTACAGAGAAGATGTTAAATGGGACATGTGCAAATAGAGAACATAGAGGAGAGGCCATGATGTTCTGTGCCTTGCATTTTCTTCACACATTTTTCTGCCTAAATTTAGTTTGGAAACTTGCTTATCTGAACTGTAGTTATCCAAGTGTTTTTAGTGTATAAGTATAAAAGCAAAACATGACTTGTACTTTCTTTCTTTAAGACCTATAGCCTAGCTGTAGAATTATATTTTTTATTATAGTTGTTTATACTAGATTGTTCTCATACCTCAGTTTGCTCTCAGATGTTGGCATTTCCACTTTCTTTTTTAGGATGACGGAGACTTTCAATAAAACGTTTCTGCACATGTGTTACAGAATGAAATGCCGTATCTGTTCACAATGGGTTCCTGCTGTAGGAATTTTTGTGTGGAGACAGAAGCTTGCATACTTGTGTGTGCAGTGTGAAGCGCTTCAGCACCCATGCCATAGTCCAGCTTGCAATTCTGACTTCAAGCCACAGCCAACAAGTTCTATTGCTCAGCTTTCCCTCTCTTTCTCCCTCAGCTGCTGGCTTCCCAACCTGCCAGCATAACTCCTCTGCAAGTGTGATCTGTGGGAGGGAATAATGGCTTAAGCCGTTCTGGAGGAACTCAGGTTAAGTGAATGCTACTGGATTTCACCTCCTCCTGAGCACTGCCACACCTGGACAGCATTCCACACTGAGGATGGCTAAGATTCCCTGCAAAACAGTGCTGTTTTCCCTACAAAGTAGTTAGGGTTGTTAACACAACAACCCTAGCAGGTGCTGCTTTTTGATAGCAGGTGCTGCTTTTTGTGATGGTGTGCCTAAGCTACATCTTCAGAGTGTGAGTGACTGAGACGTTTAGCACCACGCTGCCTTGTTGAAAATGAACTGGCTAACTGCCTTAGCACATTGACAATAGGTCCTACTTTTTGTGATGACATTATCCAAGCTACCACCTTGTGGAGCCAGGTGTCAAGTTCTCTTTTGAAAAAGAAAAGTCACGCTGGTGCTGCTGACAAGCTGGCAGCAGCTCCCAGGTAAATCTGCTGAGTTGCAGGTGAGTGTGTAGTACAGAGAGAAGCACTCAGCTGCTCAGGCAGCCCTTCCTAATGAGAGAGGTAGTGTTCTGTGGAAAAAGACATGGCTCACATGAAAGCCTCTGGGAAGACTTCATTTACCTTCTTGAGTGTACCTTGTTTTCTGGAAAGTGAGAGCTGCACCAGGGCATGTGCAGCCATCAGAGGTTTCATTGCTTTGAGGAAGTGAAACGATTCCTCCAACACTAGAGAGATGAGAATAGAGCACAAACAGTGGAAAGTGAGGCTTTTTACAAGAGGTAACTTCGTGTGTGTTCTGCAATATGAGCTCAGTGCTTCTTTTTACCTGGTTATGAAAATATGAAGCTTCTTAGGTTTTGCTGTTTCATACCTACAAGACAGCACAGAGGGTGTCTTACAGTGTATCTTTTTGATCCTGTTTGCTATAATTCAAAGCACTGTATTCATATTTATATGTCCAGAAGACATAAAAGTACATCTTAATCCCAGTCAAAATGACAAAAAGGAGTATATTTTGGATATCTGCATTTGGAGTATGCTTGAAGTGAGTTGCTTTGTTCTCCATGGGCTCTGAGACAGAAGAGGTTCTTACACAGGACCTTTGTACACTGACTCCCCACCTCTCCCAGCAGTTTAGGAAGCTCATGCAGCCTTGTCTGATACACGCTTGAACTTGCATCTTGGTAAAAAGGGCTAATTATGTGCAGTCATTGATGGGGGCCAGAGAGGGAGAATCAAGTGTGGTCTGTGTGGAGGATGCAATTAAGGAGGCTCTGTGACCTGCTATGGAGGGACAGCATTTGAGGGTAACTGTGTGCCCAAGCACTCATGTGTGCATGCTCCCGAGCAATTGTGTCTGGGAAAGGAATGGCAGAAAGCTGACCAGATTTCTGGCTAAACAGTTACTGGATCTGGTTGAGCTATTACAGGTGGATCATTCACAAAAATAATGGTTTGTTTTCACAGCATCAGTTATGTCTGCCCTGCTTGTTTAGTGTGAGATAGAGCTTTGTTTTGAAGAGCATTGCAGGCTGGTTTTGTTCAGCTTCGTACCTGCAGCTGTTGCTTTTCCACATGCTCAGGTTTTTTCAACACTGATGGAACTTAGTGTTTTTCTTCTTAAATTAAATGTGTTCACAATTAAAAAAAAAGAAAATCCTCAATAAGCCAGGTTCCTGGTGGCTACAGATTTGCTGGAGGAAGGCCAGTGGGGCTCTCTGACTGAACATAGGAATTGGAAAGCATGAACACGTTAATCCAGAAATAGGAAATGCTGCTACTTGGCTACATACGGCTAGAACTGCTTTGTGAGCAGAATCTGAGCACATAAAACAGCTGGTGACAGGTCTCTGTATGAAAAATGGTTTTCCCTTATAATCCACAACCACGTTCCATGAATTACAGAGCGAACTTTAATTAGTGTTTGCATTTGGTTTGGTTGGCGGATCTTTTTTTGATGTTGCTGGATTAATTTGTGCTCTTCCCTTTTTCCTGTCTTCCTTCCATCTTACAGTATGTGGTGCAGTTATTTCTCTGCAGTCCTACTGTTGGCTTTCCTCTTGTCCTACTTGCTGCTCAGCCCCATAGGCAAGGGGATCAGCTCCTCCACCTGTACACTGTGTTGGTAACCAAAGCCACTTCTCTGGAGCATGGCAAGGAAGGGAAATCAGTATGGTATCAGTAATGGTATCTATAAACTCAGAAGTCAGCAAGGTCTCTTGCTGCACCCGTGTGACATTTTCCTTGCTAAAAGGGGTTTCCCAGAGTGGGCAAGAACCCTTTTGGACTCCGAAGAAAAGAGGTCTGTGTAAAATCACAAGCTACTACTTAGCAATCAACATCTGTTTATTAATGGTTCTGTCTTTATGACAGGTTAGGTTTGTGGAGAGAGAAATGACCATAAGAATCAGCACAGAATTACCTTTAAGTGGTGTTAGTGAAAACACCCACAATCATCAATGAGTTTAATGAGTTTTCAGTGTAATGTGTTTATTTAAAAAAAACCCTTTTTTTTTTTTTGCTAAGAGACAAAAAGAATGGACAGCAGTACCTCTAATGTTGGATAGACGCTAATCAAAGGCAGAAAACATGTCAAGTAGAAAATAATTGCTTTGTTATTTTGTGGGGTTTTTTGGTTTGGTTGTTTGTTTTTTGTCCTTTTGTTTGTTTGTTTGTTTTGTTTTTTGGGGTTTTTTTGTTTGTTTGTTTTTTGTGATACCCCTGATCACATTTGGCAGTGCAAGTCTCAACTGCTGTGTGAAAGTTTTAACCTAGAACGGAGGGAGAAATCATGACAGTTCAGCAAAAACAAATGTATGAAAATGTTGAAATGTGTATTTGATGTAAGAACATTGGAAACACATCCAGAAAGGAGAGATGCTGCCTGGAATACTTGTCTTTGTAGAAAGGAGATTTTATTGCTACCCTGTTTTTCTGACTGTTCTCAAGGTTTTGAGATAAGTTTAGTATTTTGTAATGCACAGTGGCAAAAAGCAGAGATGAACTGTTCAGATGATAACATTTGATAATTCAGAGGCACATTATTTAATATCTTTGCTTAGCAAATTTAATTGTTGCTGATGAAAATTGGGAAGTTAATACTTACATGACCTAAGGCAAACAACTTTGAACAAGTCCATTCCTGAAGTTTTCAGTTTTAGCAGATACCTCAAGTCAGACAAAACTTCAAATGCATGACTTGTGGCCACCAGCCAGAAGTGTTTTGTTGTTCCAAAGGGTACAAAGCAATTTGTTTGTTTTGGGCAGTGAGTCATGGCTGAAAAACAGTAGTGTTTCTAAGCAGTAGTCAGTAGTGCTTCTAAAGGTAAATTGGGTAACAGTGGTTTTGTGGACAACGGATAGAGTTCAAGCACCCTTAGCTATCTGTGGGGATGGACTCTGGTTTGATGTCATGGATTTACTCATAAAAGGTGACTAAGCTGTTCATAAAGTTTATTTTGCTGGGGTGTTTGACCTCCTCTGGAGTCACTGGTGACAAAGAGCTGTGAGCTTCCACACTTTGATACTGGTTACAGACAGATAGGAAGACTGTTGATAGTTTTAATCTCTTTGTAGGTAAGTCATGGGATTGTGCAATGAGCTGATAAGGCCTGGCCTGGTTCAGCATGCTCTTCTGTTCCTCTGGAACCTGCCAGGACTTGCAAAATGTGCAGACCACTGTTACCTGCACCTGCCTGGTCAGCCAGGTCACCAGTGCTGTGTCCTATGGTCGTGTGGGGTGTCCAGCCTCTCCACCAGACAAGTGCAGCATCTGTGCCATCAAGTTTGTGTCCGTGTGGTTCTTGACTTCTCATTGCATTTAAGGTAAAATAAAAGTGCCTTGCTGTCACTGCAAGCTCACCTGATGAAAACTCAGCCTCATGAAATTACAGGTGTTTTGTAAAACCCCTCGTAGGAAGGAAGGGGGTGTCAGCACTTCCTGTAATACAGTAGCTGTGGATCTGGAAGAGAAATCTAGTTCTCACCTGCTCTTCCAGGTGAAACACTTGTGCCTGCACATAGTTGGCAGCAGCAGCCATGTATTCAAGCTGCCTGCCTGCAGGTCTGAAGTTGTTTCTTCCTGTGTGGGAGGGAATTTTATGCTCTGGGATAAGTATTCTGGCTGCACATATGTGACTGCCTCTCTGTGGCACCCTCAAGACCAGAGGTAAGTGGGGCATTTCAACTTCCTAAGCTTCCACGTGTGGGGTTTCTCAGGCTGTGGTAACATCTGATGTTAAAGAGATGCAAAGGTGTGGGGATTTGCACAGCTGATTCCAAGTCAAGGGTGGAAGAGTGTAGCGGATGGTTGGCGTGTCTTTGGAACTGCTGCCTCAGGGGGCACCTCTTCTTTGCTCAGGCAGCAGGCACCAGACAAGGAAAAGCACAGAAGTGCAAGTGTTTCACAGTTCATGGGGCAGCTGGGCAAATGACTAAGTTCCCTGGTGTCTCCTTTTTCAGAGGCATGGATTTTATATCGTGTATCGTGAAGGGTGTGGACTGCAGCTGGCTTCCCCAGCGACTCTGCTTGTCTGCTGATAGTGTTGTAGATGGAAGATAAATTGCTCATCATTGCAGTCTGACAGCTGCCTAGAGAGCACAGTAGAATTAATTCCTGAACTTCTTCCTTAACTATTTCATTTACCTGGGTGAATGTTCACTACTGGATGTCTAACTCCTTTGCAGGAATGAATAGTAATAGAATTAGCTGCCGTGTTTGTTTCATGTATGCTTAGCATCCTAGGTAACACAGCAAGTCTGCTGTTTACCTCTCTCTCAGGAAAAAAATGTAGGTAGTTAAAATAAGCTGGAAATACAGTCTTACTCTATTTAGTAGAGGCTGTTGCCTTGGGCTGGGCTTATCTCATGAACCAACCATGAAAACTGTGCAGTTTTGCATCTTTGCTCTTCGTCAGGTAGGTTACCATTCATATTGCTTATCTGCAGTTGTTCGGGGCAACAGTGGGTAGTGTATTTGTGTATTTCTGATGTGTTTAAACAAGGCTTCCCTCTGATGAAGCAGACTCTGGAGTTGGGTCTTTAAATGCATGTGTTGATGGACAACTGCTCTGTAATTAAATAAGAAAATGCTCTTTTCATTCTGCAAGGGGGTTTGCTTACCTTGTATGGTGTCATTCAGTTACCTGTTGAGGTGTTTAGCTGTGAATGTGCTGTGGTAACAACAGACTGTTGGAAAAGCTGGTAGCAAAACAATAGCCTGAAATAAAATACTTTCTGGAGGCCTCTCAAGGGTGGTTAATAGACAGTTCCTGAGCTTTTAGCTGTTAAAAGTCTGCTCAGAGCTCCAGCCAAGTTACAAACCATGTTTTGTCTGGCAGTTGTGTGGATCAGTGCGCCAAAGGGTTATGAAGAGTTAAAAAAATCCTTTCTGACAGTTTGGATCCTTGTTTCGGAAAAGCTGTTTAGACAGTATGAAGAAGGTAGGGTTTCTCCCAGATCTCCATCACAGGAGCTTGAGTCACTTAGGTAAGTGGAGTTTGAGACATGTATTTGTTGTTTCACACCCATACTCCTCTATTTTGTTTGTCTACTGATAAGATTCATTACTGTTTGGAAAAGGCAGCTTGGCTACTAATTTAGCATGGCCATAACTTTTCAGGAGGGAGAAGACTTGGGGTGCAAAGTTCTGGCAGAGGGCCAGGGAGCTGCAGACACCCCAGGTACCAGGTCTGAGCAGGAGCAGGCAGTATGCTTGAATAAGCATACTGCCTGCCACTGATAAGCTTGGGATCTCAGAGGTGCTGTGGCAAGGGCTGCAGTGCAGCCCAAGCATGCAGACTCCAAACAATGACTCTGTGGCCACCTTTGCTATTTTTAATAAAATTCTGGTGCTTTGTGAAGATCTAATTTTAGATTTTAATTTATTAGTGCATTTTTCTGAAGATGAGACTCAATATTCCTTTCTCAAGTGTCTTTTGTTTATTTAGTACCTTGAAAGAGAAGATTCTTTTATAAAATGAAATGTCATTGCTGTGTACAGTTCTGGGACAGATGCTGTATGTTGTCATGTTGTTCTCATTGGAAAGCAAATATAAATATAGTTACAGCAGTGTTAAATTCTGTGACTAACCTAATATACTCTGTTACATACCGTTTAAGATTTTATGCAGCCAAGCATGTTATCTTTCACTGGAAGAATGTTTACTACAATTTTATATTAGTAATCTGCAAGGGGTTGCTAAGTGTACATGACAAATGGATTGCTTCTTGCAGTAATGTGAAGAAAATTTTAAGAAATTTTTGGCAAAGTCTTCTGCTCCTTTAGTACCAAAGAAATCCCGTGAAAATAAATCTGTGTATCCTTGTGTATTTTCTCCCTCCACTGTATACATGTGTGGGGAGGGGGACCAATGGACACAACACGCAGTCTGAAAAATGTTTATTTTGTTTTCCTCTATTTAATTGCTGATGGCTTTAAGAGAACTATCAAGTCTTATGTTTTCATGTTTTTTCCCTTTCTTTTTAACCAGCTGCATAGCTGATCTATATTTTCCTCTGTATTAGATAGAGGCTTTTTACTCTTCTACTCCAAGTAGACACAATGTCTTCTTCCATGGTGCTGTGAAGCTGAACACGTAGGTAACCTCTGCTTTTTAATTTGCTAGCAAAACAAACTTTGTGGGAGCATATTCAAGCATACATTTATTTTCTGATTATGGTTTACTTTTTTAAAAATGCAGCATGAACCTTTTAGAAAATTGTCTCAGGTATAAGTGTACTTGTCTTGGCTGATGCAATAGCTAAAGGGGAGCTGAAAGAGCTGTTTGGAAACCACCTGTGTATCTGTGGATAGCAGGAGTGCCAGATTTACAAACCATTTGACCAAAATGACATACTTTGTGTATGTTAGGGCATATGAATGAAGCATGTTACCAAGTTAATTTGCCCAAACTGGAAGCTGATTTGACAGTGAACTCATTTCTTTGCTTCAGCGTTCTTAGGTTTGCTTTTTAATTCTGTGAATTAGCATCAATACACGTGGGAGGACATTTTCTTTGGATCTTGCATTAAATTATTCTGAAGAGGCCCTGACAGTGAAAGGAGTTGAATGTCTGTCTCCTCATCTAGCCTCTTAATGGGCCTTGCACTGTGTATTTTTGCACCTATTTGAAGCGGTGATATTAGTTTTCCAATTACTGCTCAAGCTCTTTGACGGTGCCAATGAGCAGTTATGCAACATGTCTGAGTTGCTTCCTTTTTCCCAAGAATGAGCAAGGACTGACAGAACAAGTATTGGCTTCTTTGTGCAAGTTAACTCTTAAACTGAAATTTGGAGCTCATGCTGTGGGTACTTGGAACAGGTCACTGATTAATAAAGATGAGAGGTTACAGCTATTAAAGAAAGGATGGGTGCTAGCACGGTGTCAGGAGAGCTGGAGTTTGTTCTGGTTGTTCTGAAAAGTTGAGTACAAGTTCATGCAGCATTTTTGTTTCTCATCCATGGCAGGAAACAGTGACAATTTATTTATTTAAGATTAATCAGCCCAAATGGCGCTGATTGTTCTAGTGTAGGGGTTAAACAAATACATAAACCCATGTGTGGGCTTGTAACTCTGCTACTTAAGTGCCCCAGTGATCTGCCTTACTGGCCTCCAGCCTTTGTTTTTCCTTCAGGGACGTCCACCATGCCTGTGCTGCCCTTTCAACAGGGAGCAGCTTTGCCAGATTTATCAGCAGATGCATCTCCAAATGAGCTGTCTGTGTCTGGTAGGATGCTGGGGGTAAACTGCCAGCAAAGGGCTGCCAGGGCTGGGTCTGTGTACCTGGATCACAGGATGACTCAAAGTCATGCAGCTGTGGTGCATCACTAGGTGCTTAATTACATTGCCCTTCCTCTTGTGCTCTTTCCTGCAATGATGATACCCATCTCATGGCTGTTCCTTTCTAAAGAAAAGTTAGGCTAGGGTTCTCTTCTCTTCTCTCTTTGGGAGTTTGTCCTCTTGGGGAAAAGCAAGAGTGGTAATTAAAATCGTGGAACTTGCCCATCTCTTGAGGAAGGCTCTCCTTCCAATACAAGACGGCTAGCAAGCTCTGGCTGAGCCAGCTGTGCCCATTCTAGGAAGTTTCCATTTCTGCTTGTCCCTGCCCCTTTGGCAGAGATTACAGCTCCCTGTCAGGGCTGGCGGCATAGACGTGGCAGCAGCACCTACGTCAGGTGCTGGAGAACCGATTCAGTGTGTGTGCACATGGTGGGAGCCCCTCAGCCTGCCCAAGCCACCTGAGCAGCTGGGTGGCTTTGGAAGTGCCCTGCAGCGTGGTGGGACTGGGGGCGATGGGCTCAGCCTCTCTGGGTTAGCCGTGTGACTCTGGGCTAGATGGGTTACACAGCTGCATCCTAAGACTGCATTTTGGCACGTGCATGGAGGCTTTTCACTCCAAATTGATTTCCCTCACTTTCTTGCCTGCTTTGTTCAAGTGTGACCCAGAATGTGGAGTGCCAAGTCTGATGCAGTGCTCCTTGCTTTGCAAGAAGTTTTATGTATTAATCCAGGGTATTAATTTAGTTCCCTTTTTTAAAAAAAAATCATCTTGGATTTAAATTATTTAAATTTCCTGCTGTGTACCAATGATCTAGTGGATGTAGCTGGGTCTTGGAAGAGAGTAGTTTTACCAGTTTTGTGGATTGTGGAGATAGCATTGATTATAATTTTTAGTTAGTTTGTTTGTGTCTTTTAAATGCATTAGCTTTTAAGTCTTATCCTTCCCTTCATACTTTTCAGATGACCTCATTTGTTTGTAGGTTCAAAAGGTTTCTCTCTTCTCCAGGAATCAGCAAATTAAACACATATCAGTACAGGTTTTTTTTGCTTCCCTAAAACTCTTGGTTACCTTGTATTTGTAGTCTCTCTGCATTAGTTTGTTAGAATGGACAAGAAAATACTTGAATCACTGCTCCATTATAAAAGCAGTACTGGCTGTATGTACACTGGGGTAAATGCAATGCAAGGGATGATATTTCAAACTAATAATCTGGAATAGAAGCACTGTCTCATTTAAAGTGTAGTTCTGTGGCCATCTATGCATTTGCCAATAAAAAGGGGTGGGTTTGTGACATCAACAGAGTGTATTTAGAGAATCAAAACATGTTCCATGGTAAAAGTGACCCGTAAAGAAATATTTTCACAGTTTTATGTTACCACTGTTTTTCATTCATTACACATACACACATCCCCAACTGAAATGGTTTTTTTGTCTTGTTTGTTGGTTTCAGAAGCTTCCTGGCTTTCACTAAGAATTATTTAGTGTCCCAGATCTGCCAATTATGAGCTTCTCAAGCTGTGGGCACAGGAGCAGAGGGACGAACCTCCAGGCAGAAACATGGTGCAAATAGCACTGAAGCAGCTGCAGACAAAAGGGCAGGCTGTGCATTTGATAAGTAAGAATTCAGTGTACTAGAATGGCAACATAGGCATATGAAAGGTGACAAATTTAGCCCAGGGTAAACTTGCCTTTGGGAGAGAGCTCAGTCCCTAGTTAGTGTCAGGTCTTCGAAGCTTTTAAATCAGGACTGCTTGACTTGGCACAGATTAACCCTTTTGTGAATCTCTGTCCTCAGTGTTGGCAACCCCCATGCATTTGAGTTTCTCTGGTCACGTTATTTGATTGCACTTGGAGTAGGGGGAAACCAGAACTTGGTAGAATATTGAAGGTAGGTATGGTGCGTTTCTCCTGGATTTCCAAGCCTTTGGTGATCCAGGTAAAACCATGGATACTGGATATCTGGGGATCAAAGGCACTCTTTTAAGTTCACCTGAACTTAACAGCCAAAATCCAGCATGTCTTGCATGAGCTGCGTGCCAGGCAGCGTCACACGTCTCAAGCATGTTGACTGAGCGTGAGCAGAGCTGCTATCAGTAGAGCAGCCCAGGCTTTCCAGATACATTCAACTTGCTCTGTGTAAGTGTAATCTCTCTTGTTTCTACATGGAACAAACTTTACAGAACCACAGCTGAAGAGGGTGCTCAGCCTCAGCTTAATTTTGCTTCTTACCAGTTCTTCCCCAGAATGTTGTCGTGTTGCTGGCAAGAAGCAACTTCAGACAGTATAAATAAAAATCACTGTCCTTAACAATGAACATTTTTGTGTGATATTGAAGTCTTTGGATGGATTACGCAGCCTGCTGGAAGCAGAAAACATGGTAAAGATAAGAAATTGAGTGAAGAGGAGAAATTATTATGTTAGTCCTTAAACTGAATTATCTTGCCATTTGTCACTTCTGTAGTGTTTTTACTTTGTGTTAAATCCTCTTTGTGGTTTGATTGCAGGGAGGTATCCATTTCATGTGCCCCTCCCCAGGAATGATGCCCTGTTATGAGAGCTGATGCTTCTCCCTGTGTGGTTGTGTCTTACACCACATCTGCATTTGGTGACCTCACTTTTTTTTAGCTGTTAATGCACTGGCTCTGTGCAGAGCTCCTCGAAGCCTGTGGTGTACTGGCTTTGACCCCCTTGGAAAGAGCATTATTGAGTACCAGTGTTTCCAGACAGCTGTGATTCCTTCATCATTTGTTCCTAGTGACATGATTGCTACAGCCAGGGTCAGATCACATTATGTGAACCCTGAGGAGCCAGAGAAGCTTGTGTTTTTTCTAGCTAATTTACCAGGCTCCAGAAACTTAATAGAATTGATGGATTTTTTACCACAAGTGAGTCAATGATGTACTTTGAAAGCTGTAATGTATCGTCATGTGGCTGCAGGAAAGTGAAACTGCCCCCTCTTCCCCACCCACTTTTGCATATTTGAAAGCAGAATTCTTCAGACTTTTTATTAGCAACCACAACAGATGCTTAGCTTCTGAAACTGCTCTGAGGCATCAGATTGGGAGGAGCTGAGGTTACAGGCTCGATGCTGATATTGTTGGATGTAACACTGTGGTCTTTATCATGAAAAGAGTGGGCATAGATATATTATTTTAAAACACTGGTATTTGACATCTCTTCTTGAGAGGGTTTTATCTACTTGCTTCTGTCACCTGCATTTTTAGATTAGGGCCTTAACTACGTCTGTGTATGTTAACAACTTCTAGGGTAGGAGTGGCCTCATTAAAAATGTATTTTATGATCATGATGATGTGATTGTTTGAGGAAAAGAGCCAGATTTTGTTTTCTCTGTTAAACATGTTGGGTAGTGAGCACTCTTGCTTTTTTAGCTTGAGGAAAGAAGTGTCTCCTGGAGATTATTTGCTCAGCCTGGAATAGATGTCAATAGAGTGTCCCATTGTTTTAATGTCCCTTGACCTCTACTTTAGGAGATATCTATACTTGAAGACGGAAGGTCTCCTAAGTTCCCGGCTAATTTATGAGCAAGGGGGAGGTAGTGGCCTTTTCAGAACTGGTGTGAGCTCTGCCATGCAACTGAATTTGAAGTCATTCCATCATAAACACACTGACGTGGATGCCTTCTGCTCCTTGTCTTCATTTCTTGGTGCACTATTGTGAGAAATGCTAGGATATATATAAGGAAGGGAAAGATAAGGCATCTGTATCTAGCCTGCAAGAAAATGAGAAATGCTGATGTAGACAAATTGAGTGATTACAGGACCCTGACACAGAAGACATGGAAGATAAAGCTGGGGTTTTTTTTTTCAGTGTTGCAGTTGTGGGTGGGAGATTTTGAGTTTTGATGGCTGTGTTTCACTGACATAATTAATGTTCTCATCTGAATAATAAAGTTAATTATCCAGTAATACAAGTGTTTGTGTGTGGGCAGGGTTCAAATCTCCCATATATTTGATAGTCTATTGGGTAAAATTTTGTGCAAACCTGCTAACAAGACACTGTTCTTTTATTTACGGCATGTTTGGGAAATTAGCAGTGTTTTTCAAAATTCTTACAATAATTTCTTTAAAAATTCTTATTTTAGTTGTACAAAACTCCTGTGTCTATGTAAGTATCAAAGCTCAACAAAAGGGGAAGTAAACATTTAGAACTTCAAGCAACGAAAGATCTTGAGAAGAGATGATAAACAAGAAATGGGTAGAAAAATCGTGATGACACACATTAATCAGCTATTTAAGCAGAACAATTGAATGACATTTCTTTCTGACTTCTGTGAAAATACTGGTAAAATTGACTGAATCTAGATATGTTAGTGAAGTGGTTGATGGTTGATGTATAACTCCGGCGATAATTAATCAATGCTACTGTGAATTTAGTATGATAGTCACATTAGAAGCAAATTTAGCTGAACTGGTGTGTGTGTGTTACTGCCATACTTTATGACTGCCATAAACTTAAAATTGCACTTGCTAGCCTTGTTCTTACAAACTAAACTTAGGTGGACTGTGGTGGTTTAAAACCTAGCTGGAAAATTAAACCCACTCAAGCTGCTCCGTTTCCCTTGCCATTCTGATAATGGCGGATCACTGGGAGAGATTATGAGTTGGAATAACAATTTACTGAAAATTTCAATAACCACAACAGTATTAATGACAGAGTGAGAGGGTGCTTTACACACAGAACACTGAACTTCACCGCTGAACACCCCCCAGGTAGCACTTGACGTGGTCTCCAACAAAGACTCAGCCCCACTGCAACTCTCCTGTGTGGTGGTGTGTTTTAGTCTGGAAAGACAGGTGTCTGCCAGGGAAAAGCTGGAGCTTCCCTTGGAATGGAGAATATAAACCCCCCTGTCTCTGAATTATTATAATTTTGAAATTAAGGGGGTTTCTGGCAAAGATATGGTAGCAGGAATAACAGTTTTTTACTAGGAATATTAAAAATTAAAAATGTAGTAGTACAAAAAAAGGAAACCAACAAAAAAAGAAAACACTGACAGAGTCGGAATACAACCTGACACGCAACCTTGGGTGTTGGTAGCAGTCCAATTAAGTCCTCCTGGAGTGACAGCTGTAGTTCTGTTGGAGCAGAGATGGTCCTGTAGAAGGGTCCAATGGTGCTGAGATGGGTATGATCTTCCTCTGGGAATCCAGTGGAAAACAGTCTGCTCTGCTGTTCTGAATCTCAAGTTTTATCCAGGTAGGAATGCTTGGCTCCTCCCACTGAGTGGAGCATCTGGCAACAGGATGATGTAATTTTATCAGTCATGTGGTGAGCCTTAATGGCTCATTAACAGCAGATATCCCCCCTGGAGGCAGGATGGGTCCTGGAAAGAGATAAAGCTGATTTTAACAGCTGGCCCATTAACAGAAGGCACTCACTCTCTTCCCCCCACACCCAGTCATGAGGAATAGGTCATAGAAGAGAAAAAAACACTTCCCCAGCTGGTTTCAACAGATAGTAATAGAATACATACTTTTGATTACATCTTGCGTTGCAACCTAAGACGTGGTGCCCACACTGTTCCGGTGTAGGGCAGCTCTCTGGTGTGGAGGTGGCAGCACAGTCCTGGCACAGGGCAGTGTGGTCCAGACCTTCTTCCCCAGAGCCAGGCAAAAACCGCATGTTTCCACTTTATGGCACCAGTGTCTTCCTGCCAAAACCACAGCCCCAGCAATGATGTGCATACTATGGAATTAAACAGTCATAGAAACTCCACCCCCCTTTATTTCTCTGTACACAGGACACTAACTAAAACATCACTTAAGAGATCTTGCACTACCTAAACTAAGTATTAAAATCCTCTCTGAAGTTAGTAGGTCACAAGAAAAGGCAACAGTAGCAACTGCAAATACAATTACTAATGTTTGGGTTTGGTTTTACCGTTAAAAAAAAAACCTCAACACTAACAAAAGCATCTATCCACCAGCATAAAGAATCAAAGAAACCACAACTTTTTACAAAAATGAAAAAAAAAAAATGGCAATAGCTTCTTTGAGGTGGTTTAACATGTTTGTAGCATGGGTTTTGTCTCACATCAGCTTTGAAGCCCTCATGATAACCTGTTGTGGTTAAAATCTCTTTTAGTAGACTACTAAAGGCCTTTGGGACTTTGTTTTACTTGGGTACTGTCTTGCTTAAGAAGATTAAAAAAAAAGACACAAATGTGCGTGTAAGCACTGCATTGAGGGTCATAAAGGTGGAGCAATGACAAGATACAGCATGAAAAATATTTTGTGTTATGTTGAATTTCAGCTGAAGGCTTCCCTGTGCATCTCCAGGGGAAGGCGAGCAAGTTGGTTTTCAGCCATGCTATTGAACAAGTAGAGATAATAGTCATGGGCAGAGTCCATGCTTAAAGGTATTCTGTCTTCTTAAAGCTCTATCTGTATTAATTTTTCTCTCTGTTTTGATCATCAGCTAGGCTGTGTTGATGGCAAGAGCAGAATGGTGCTTGGGAAGATGGAAGCCTAGAAAAGGCACACTATAACCTCCAGTCAGGACACATACTGACTTGTCTTATTCAAGGGAGCTTTACATTTCCTTAAAACTAGGCTTAGTGTGGAGTTGGGTCTAGCCTGAAGGACCTGCCTGTGGGCTGGGCAAGTTGTCAAGCCATTGGCTCACCTGGAGCAGCATGTTCCTGTGCCCCTGATGCTGCTGGTACCTGGGCCACCTTGCTGCTAGGCTGACCTGGGTTTGTCACGGTCACACATGCAGCTGCAGAAGAGGTTGCCTTTGGTTGTGCTGGACCCTCCTGGGCATTCCATGCTGGTGGCTCTTGTGGCTTAGCCTGTGGGGGGAGTGGTCTCATCACAGTGCAAACTGTTGTGGAGCCAGGTGACTGCTCACCTTCCTTTCTTGCTTGTGGCCCCACACCAGCTTTTCCATGCTAGAAATTGCTTCAAAAACAAAACACTGATGTCCAGTTAGAGTTTTTGAATCTGTGTGCTGTCTACACAGAGTGACTCTTACGGTGTGTAACTAGAGTGATCACTTGAGATTGGAGTGTGGCCTGCAGGAAGCTGGGTCTGTCAGCTCCTGAGGTGGGGATTGTGCCTCCAGCTCCCAGGGACTGCCCAGCCTGGCCAGTGCAGCTGCTGCTCATGCTGCTCCAAGAGCTCCCTGGGCCTTGTGTACCCCAACAAACCAAAGCTCTGGAGAGAGGATTGGCTTGGGCAGCAGAAGAGCTTAAGCTGTTCCAGAGTGGACTGGGAAAAGGCTTGTCTGAAGGAAGCAAAAGCTTGGCTGCCTGGAGAATGAGGAGAGAGTTGCCTGCAAACCTACCATCTAAAAAGAGTAAAGGCCATTATCCTCAGGTTTGGTTTACTTTCCTTTTTGGCAGACTGTGCTATATCTCCACAGAGAAAATTAAGATAGTCCACAAACTGAAGAGCTTGTAAATCATTACTCTAGATAAAATGATAAAGCCCAGGAGGATCTAGTTCACTCTGCACTTGTGTAGCTTGCTCTGACAAGCAGAGTGTTGTAAGTTCACAACTTAGAAGTAGTAAAGTAGAGAAGTAACCTTTTAAAAGCTCTCTTCCTCTCCCTAAGACTCGTGTTCTGACATGAGCAATGGTTAAGTAGCATCAAGCACATGGATCAGTGCTTATAAAAGCAAAATTCACACACAAAACTGTTCTGAGAAAGAGTTTGATTTAGAAGACTTTTGCATCAGAGTCTTGTGAAGTATTTCTGAGGAAGAAAGCTGTTTTTTCCCCCAAAATTTTCTGAAGCATAGGTAGTTTAAAAACTACTGAAATCTTTTGTATATCAAGGAGTAACTTGATACTGAATGTTGGGTACCAAGTTGCAGCAGTTGTTATCTCCTAAGTTAAGGAGTTAACTTCTCTTTAAGAGCAGAGTAATTTATGGTTTTTTGCATTCAGTGAATTGTAATTTCCTTCTTTTTGAGCATGGTTTCTGACTTTTGTTTGTTTGTTTATTTGTTTTCCATTTGGCTGTTAGAAATTGATGTTGTTCTCAGATAATAGGGGATGTTTTGTTATTACATACATTTTTTCAGGTTAATTTATTGTATAAGAAGCTGCATAAGTAACACATTGGCAATATTCATGTGATACACTGAAGAATCTTCGCAAAACCAGAAATTATGAAACTGTCTTTTTTATTGAATAGGCGCATATTCATTTTTAATAATTAATAGCATTAGATAACTGACATCATAAGACTTTTAAAAATCAGCAGAAAATAAAATAGCCCCCCATCAGTGGCTACTTAGTGGTTTTTGCCCAACTCATGCAGCCTGTACTTCTTAGGCAGGCAAAATAGTCTGAATTTGGAGGGTGGGGGAGACTGCCAAGTGCTTTTTTGCAGCATGTTGGAGGCAAAATTGCTTTTTTGGAATGTGGCAATTCCTGAATTTCTATCTAAGGGGAAGGCAGATGCAATCAGCTGTGTCACTGCCTGAAGCTGGCCTGGTTGCTGGGTTTCCTGCCTGTTAGATACAGAGTGGGAGCAGGGAGGGGACTCTGTCTGCTGCAGAATTTCCTAAGAAAGAAATGCATCCAGCATCATGCACCTGCATGACAAGAAAGTGGGAACACTGTTCACACCTCAGTTATCTACCTGCCCTGTCTGTAAGAGTAAAGTGCATGACAGAGAACCTGTTGTGAGTTTTCTCCAGGAGATGGTAGCTCCTCATCAGCTCAGTGGGTGAGTGGGTGGTGGCCCTGGGTAAGCCACCAAGGGATGCCCCAGCCATCTTCAGCTCCTACAACTTAAATAATAAAGTAAATGGGAAAGCTCCATACTGGAGGAGGCCTCCCTTTCACATGCAGGGATAGCAGTGGGCAAGGGGAAGTCCCTTTCAGCCCTGATTTCTTGAGCAGGGACAGGGGAGGAGTTTGCTCCCTTTTTTCCATTTCTGGAAGGTGTTTTAAACACTGAAAGAAAAGATTCCTTTAGCAGAGGAGAAATGTGATACATTAGAAATAAAATAGTTGTAAAAGAGATCATATAAAGTATAAAATAGTAAAACAAAATATCTGCATTTGGGGGCTGTGAGTGTAGTGGTGGCTTTTAAGGATTTTAAGTGGGCAAGTAGCTGGTTTCAGTGCTCAAGCACCATCCCTCTCTTGAAAGATTGATGGTCTTAAGATATCAAAGTATATAAAGATTAAGTCTTGCAGTGTAGCTCAGGTGATTAGGGATGAAGTGACTGTCACAGTCTTGTTAGTTCCAGCGAGTACTTTGTATTTTACAGATGATAGAGATGGAAAAGGGATACTGTGGGGAAGCAAGAGGAAGAAAAGGAAATCAAGAGTGCATGTGAGGACATCAGTGAGGCTCCTGTAGTAGTGTAGAGGAGATCTTGCATCCCCTCTGGACACAGAGGTGAAGAGGGTTTTGTCTTGCACCCAAAGCAGTGGTTTCTTTGGGAAGGAACTGCCTTAGCTTGGGGGGTTTTATGATTCTCTGCCCATTGGTTTGTGTTTCAATTTGTGCATGCCATGGAGAGTACACAAAAGACTTAATTCTGCAGATTTATTAAGCTGATATCTTTCTCTGGCCCTTAGCTCTTGGATCTATCCAAGGTCAATTTTTTTGAAACTGTGGTTTATGGCAGCGGCTGTTGAGGAAAACTGTTCTACTGTGCTTATTTAATTTATTTGAATATTAAGTGTAGCTAAGTGCATTGCACTTTGATAATTGAATCTTTATTTAGTTGTTGGTGGCTAAAAGCAAATAGGAATGTCTGTAGAAGAGTTCCTTATAAAATGCTTCTGTTGTGGATCAAATTGCATTTCCTCTGAACCTGAAGTTTTTGTTTTTAAAGTTCCTCATTATGGTTGCTGTGACACACTTAGAAAGAGAGCAATCCCATCACTAAGGATCACTGCAAAATGTTTAATCTGGCATTTCTAAGTGATGAAATTAAAGAAGATAAGAATAAAAGCACTGTAATAGCACAATCTATTTCCAGCTCCTTCTGCATAGAAACAGCGTCATTTGCAGCCCACCAAAATGTTTCCAGTTTTAACTGCTGTGTGTAAACACAGAAAGAAGCTGTGTAGGAAGAGGGGAGGTGTGTGGACATTCCTTAATGTTAACACCATGTACAGGTAATGAGAGGGTTTTTTTCTAAAGGGTGCCTGTATGATTTTTTTGTGATGGAGAGAAGTAGTACTAAGAGTGTAAAAAAAATTGTTGCACAAAAAATGCTGGAGCCCAGGGTGTTTTGAATTACAAGTCAACAGAATGTTTTTAACCCGCTTTTTAACCAAGTATTTGGGGGTCTAGAACATTGTAAAAGGTGAGTACACGGGGAAGGTATCCTGCTGAGGATACCTGAATTTCGGCACTGAATCTGTGTAATGGCTATATGCAGATAAGAGAAAAAGTAGGGGAAAAAAAGTGAAATAAAGTTATATTAACATTAATGACTTATTTTTGTGCAATGAGAAGGTACAGAGAAGGGAAGCCCCGTTTGGAGTGTTACCTTTCACAAGTGAAGCTATGTGGTTAAGCCTGCTTACCTCCTCTGCCTCAGCTGGGATCAGCCCTGGCTGTGTCCAGTGCTATGGAGAGGACTTTGAATTGTTGAAATGCAGCTGCTGATTCCCATTTTTATGGCTCAGAGCAGGCCTAAATAACACTGTAGGTGGGTCTTCTGGTATTTAGTGTTTTATAGCATTGTGGTTTTTATTGCTGGGAATTGTGTGGTGGTGAGCAGGGTGACAAGAAAGCTTTGCAGTGTGCAGGGGATTGTGTTTAGTGTTCTGTGTTGGACATCTCTCACAATGCCATGAAACTCTGTTCCATGACTGATTAGTTACTAGAACAAGGGAGCCCTGTACACATAGGCAGTAGGTGGCTGCCCCTCCACAAGCAGCTCTGTGGTTAATAGTCTAAGATAAGAAAAGTTTTGAATGTGAAGTTTGTAAATCAGGACAGTCCCAGTCTGCACCACTGGTGACCACTTCCCAAGCTACTTCAGTGACAGGGCTTGGCTGTTGGAGTGTCCATGGGTCCTGTTGCTGCCACAGGTGATGTGTGGCCAAAGGTGAGCACGTCTCAGTTTCTTCTGAAATCCCATCTTTACTAAAATAGCTGGGTGGTTGCTTGTTGCAGACAGGACTTTATAGCAAGTGTTCATGTTTCTTTGTTCTTCACAATTTGATTCATGTGTCCTTTAGAAACAGTTCACAGGGACAGGACACTGCCTGTCGGTGGTAGTGGTAGTGTTGCTAGAGCTGTTGGAACAAATTTAGTTATATTTGGAAATTTTGTCTTAAATTTGCTGGTATACCTCCAAGCCATGTTGTTTCTTCTCAAACATCAGAATTAGGACCCTTTTACACCAAGCTTCTCTTTCAAGCTTTACCCCTTCATCTCGCCTTTTTGTTTGAGGCAAACCTTTGCATGTCCGTGCCTTAGTTGTTGTTAAGTCTAAAACAAGGATACTTTTTTCGTACCTGTCTTCCAGGCAGGATTTGTTCATTGCTGGCTCTGAAGTAGAAATTGCTCTGCAGATTTGAACAGCTTTCTAGGAGCTAAATAAGCATTTCTTTTAATGGGTCTTCTGACTTGGACTGAAAGGGAAATGTGTGTGAAGCACGCCGTTGTGCCATCTTGTGGTGTCCCCTGTCTTGTTCCCTACAGTGATGTGAAAGGTGTGTCTCTTCTCTAAACACGGCAGATTTATTGGCATCTCTTCTGATATCTGAGCACGCATTAAAAAAAAATCAGATAAAAACTGTTCCCCATACCATCCTCTGCCTTTCAAAAAATACAGAAATTGATGACTCATAATAGAGCAGGCTTGAATTTTTGAAGCAGTGTGGTGGCAGTAAGGACCAGTGAAAAGCTGTGATCTGCACAGCATTCCCGGGGCAGGCAGGCTCACTCTCTGTCCAGGTCTCCAGTAATGGAGCCTTGTTGAGGAAGAAGTCGTTGACTTGAGGAATGATAACAGAAAAACAGGCAGCAGAGCAGCCCTTCATGGGGATGGCTGAAGTTGTTACTTGTGTTGCAGAGTGTATCCCCATCTTGGGCAGGAGAGAATTGTACTGATGCAAGCAGCAGCTCCCCTTGCTGTGTTTTGGTCTTTGGCTGGCCACACAGGCACCAGCGACTTAGGCGAGCCTGGGAAAGTGTTCAACTTGGCCTAGGGTCACCTCAGGGATGGAAAAACTCTGGTTTTTGTGTGTGAACTGAAATGCACTAACCCTTTCCTAAATGTACTTCTTCAGCAGCAAAAGACTGCTTTAGTATTGGTGTATAACAAATAAGGGGACACTTGGAATAGGAGTGAATAGAGTCTGTCTGGTTTTATTATAGATGGCGCTTCAAAAGTAGTCGAGACCAAATGATCAGAGTCAGATTCAATGACGACGGTTGTGTGGGTGAAGTTGGTGGTGCTGCAAGCCCTCAGACTGGGGCTGAGCTGGGCTTTTTTGGTGGAGTCAGCTCTCTGCAGAGAAACCCACCATATGCCAAGCGATGCCACCATTTCAGATGATGCTGCATACCTGTTCCTGCCGTGCCTGAGCTAATCAGCCCTCCAAAAAGCCCTCCAGGATGTCAGCTAGCCTCTTTGTGTAGGGAGGCTCAGTGCTTTTAGCAGGAGCTGCCTCTCTCAAACCCAGCTCTAATATCTCTAGCATGGTGCTGAAAGGGGCTTTTTATCTAATCGAACTCCAGTTGCTTCAGGATGAAGCATTTACAACATCAGGCATGCAACCCGGGAAATGAATGGTCGATCCTACAGGGACTGAGGGAGGCTGGATGCTCTAACATGTATTGATTCATCTGTGTTTCAACAAAACAAAAACTGTATTAGTGCTGCTGCTTTGCCTCACATTATTGTGTGTGCATTAGATATTGAGTCAGCAGTAGCAATGGAAAGCTTATGAGAGAAATCATAAAGGAACTAATAGAGGTGGAAACTTTAAAATGATGATGTTTTGAGTATTAATGGTAATGAATAATGAGAAAAATGGGGATGGTATAACTAAGGTATATACAGAAAAGTGACTGTCTTCTGGATTCAAGGCATCCTCAAGATGATGGCTATCATAAGAATGTGATAAGAAATAAGAAAACTTGTTACAAATGCTTCTTTCCTCAAGTAAATTATAATGGAAGAGACTGAATCAATTTTGAGGCTGACAAAATGGCAGATGCCAGGGGCTAAAGAAACTACGGTTGAAGGAAAGGTACGAAGAGTACATTTTAAAAAGTAAAATTGCAACAGTTGATCAAAAAAAGTACAAAGTTGTTGGTTTTGATTTTGCGTTTTTTAAAGTTTCTGTGTCAATCAGTTCCAGCAAGGGAAAAATACTTGGTTAATCATCTTTGAGATTTCAGCAGAAGGAAGTTTCAAAACATCTGTGCTAGTGAGTGGTGGGAGCATCATGCAACTTCCTAGGCCCATGAAGCGCTGAGGTGGTTTCATTTTCTTTCATATCTAGTCACGTAGTCCAAGTGTGCTCACTGTGTTTTCCAGAACTCTTTATTCCTGAGCATTTTAAAAAGGGTAGTGGTGTTTTTCAGAAGATTTTCATTTCCTTACGGATTTGAAACTGCTTTAAGTACAGATAGGGTAGCTCTAGTTGCTGTGGTTTGTGTGGCAAAATAGATGCAATTAGCACAGAGCTGTGTTTCTCTAGTGATTTTCCCAAGAGTGACTGCCAGGTAGGATGACTGGGTTAGCCCAGTGCAGCTCTGTTAATTTATCTTAGAGTGCTAAAATGGGTAATAAGGCTAGGATTTGACAATAGATGACAAAATGCATCTGCATATTTGTTAAATTCATATACTCATGGAGGATCTGTGTTATTTACTGAAACATATTATGTATTCTAGTAAACACAAGATGACCTTGTAGGCTGTGAGTCTCTGGAGATAAAAATTTTCCAGATATGTTTTTGGTGAATGTTTATGAATTTTGTTTCATGTACATTCTGAGCAGCGTAGGGAGCATTACAGAATTTGGAATGATGAAAACATTAAGAAATCATCAACTTGGGTATGTGTGTGAGTAGGAGTAATTTAAAATTCAAATCATAATCCCATTTTATGCTTAAAAAAAGACAGAGTAGGAAGACAGACCAAAGCTGCTGTTAACTAAATATAATTCTCTTTTATTGTCCTTGTCATGGAGCAACAGCCAGGTTGTGTACCCTGTATAAAATTTGCCTGCATGTGCTTGCTGCCTTCACATCAGTCACTTGCCAATCTTTTGGCTTACAGGTGTGTTAAAAGCATGAATTGACTCCTGAGCCTCTTTCTTTACCCTTCATGTGTTTATCTTCTGATGGGATCTTTTAACTTTATTAGTTACTGAGTACTACTGGTGACCAAACAAAATGGTTATGGAGGAGTGGGGTTGTGAAGCATTAAGCTGAACAAGTGAGATCATTTCGTTATCAGATGATAAAGTAGATTATACACTGTGCCCAACTCACATTCCTGATGGGTTGTGAGCCAGGGAGCTCTTTTTTCCAGGTTATCCCTGGAGCTGGGGTGTCTGCTGCTGTGGGCCTCTGGACCTCCAAGTGAACTTGGCCATGACACTTTTGTGCTCAAGGTTCCCTGGGTGCAAATGAGTCTAACAGTGGCAGAACCTTCTTGGTGAGATGCCTGAGGATTGCTTGAGAGTAAGGGTTGCTGCTTCTTCTTTTTAGTTGCTTTGTATGAAGAAATCGAAAACCTCAGGAAATTCAGAATCTGCCTATTCTTGAAAAACAGCACTCCTGGATGTTTCTGAAAGCCCCAGACAATTGTGCAATCACACACATGCTTGTTATTCTTGTCAGAGGAATGCACAAAGACCTGGGTCTTCCTTCACAAAAATAACTTGTTTCTTAAGAGGGGGCTTGAACTGTCAGTGTGAAAACACCTCCAGTGCCTCTGCCTTTGGCGCCAGCATCACATTTCTCAAGGGAAGGACTGAAGTGGTACATGTTTTTGAGTAGACTGCAATATATGTTCTGTTGCCCTTGCAAGTACTAACAACCATGCAGAATCCAATTGGCAGAGACATGGGTGAGCCTTACCCTAACAGCCATTATTTGTTTATGTGCTGCAGCCTTATCAAGGAGAAAGAAATCATTGAAAACAAACCATTCATGTTTCACAGCTCATCCAGCAAGTCTTTGGTCAAACTGGGGTACAGGCTACCCTGTTGCTAAACGTGAGCAAAACCAGTGATGTTATAATGCAGATGTCACAGTAAAATTTTGAAAATATTAGAAAAAAAATCAGAAAGCAGTAAACTAAAGTAGATCCTTTTAAGGGTGATGATGTGTACTTGCATATTTTAGCAGCTAAAATTTTGATAAATAGCAAGCCTCATCTCAGCCAATTCTGCTATTGTAAAAAAAGAATTAAAAAATAATAAATCTAGTCCTGCTGCTGTCAAGATGGGCCATTAATTTTGCAGTCATAATTGACCTCTTCAATTGATTTTACATAAAAATCAACTTTTGCTTGTTTGTGAGAGTCTTAACTGTGAAAACTGTAGAAATTTGTATTACTGGGTTAGAAACTTCAGGCTTTATTGAAATTTTTTCTACCATCTTATTGCTGAAGAGTAGCCCTTTACCTGCTGAGTGGGGAATATCATCTTACAGCAGGCACATAAATTTGTACATAAATGCATCTTGAGGTAAGTGGGTTTTTCAGCTCTGTTGCTTTTAGAAAGATCACTTTGGGATTATTGGTATGTCTGCCACAAGAATATACACTGCCGTGTGCTCTATTGGAACATTCTTTTCCAACATAATTTTGGTAGGTCCTTCTGGTTATTTGGCTTAACATTTAACATTGTTGTTTGGACTGCTCATGTGTGCTATAGTCATGTTAAATCGACCCTTTCTAGGCTCATAAAGTAGCTTGAACCCTTACATGCAAGCAAATATTTTAAAGCAAACCTGTGACATGATTCTCCTGTAATGAGCTGTCCCACTGTGGTGACATAAACAGAGCACTCATATTTCTAATGCTCTTGGCCAATACCTGGAACGTAAATATGGAAAGCAGTTCTTCAAAAAGTTTCCTTTGCCCTGTCTCACTTGGGCATCTGAGGTGTGGTGACCAGGAGCTGCTCTGCCTGTGACACTGGAGAGATTTTTTGGGTGGTGCCAGTGCAGGGAGGATGCCTGAGCACCTGCCTCTCTTCAGACATGGGCATCTTGTGGATGGGTTCACGAGTAAGAGTGGCACTCCCACTGACAGGGAAGCTGTTTTGTGAGCATGGGGTGTGATCTTACCCAGAGGCTCCCGGGAGAGTGGTGTGCACCTCCTGTGTGTGGCTGCCCTGTGCAGGTGAGTGAGGGAGGGAAAAGATCAAGGTTTTGTTACCGTGAGAGAAAGCTGCTGCTAGGCTGCGGAATCTGTGGCTGAGCAGAGGAAAAACCCCTTGGGTAGGTCCTTCCCCTTTCTCTTAGTGCTGGACTGTGGAAGAAATACTTGGGGAGGACAGCACAAGAGGCTGTCTCTCCCTTATGCATGAGCAAGGAAATGAAGCAGCTTTGTGTGACAGGGCCAGCCTGTCATAAGGGGCTTTCAGTGAAGGGTTGAGCCTTACAGGAGGCTTGGGTTATTCTGCAGCAGTTTGGCTCTACACCAGTGGTGACCAGAGCACTGGGCCTAATCATATCAACCCTGAAACAATCTGCCAATATTCAACACTGGCACTCTTAGGATTAGCAAGATGTTATTCAGCTGAGGAACTGAAGCTGAAATCCAATCCCTGAAGTGTTCAGTGTTCAGAGTTGGGTGCTGGTTTGCATTCTCAGCCTGCTTCTTCCTCTCCAAGTGAGGAATACGTCTTGTGATCAACCTGATCACTTGATCGTGGGTACCGAGCAGGGCTGAGTTCAGGAGGTTCTAGCTGTGTGAAAAGCTCTGCATGTGCTCTGGGATTTTGATGCAGGTGTTTGAATAGAGTTTCTTTCTTTCTTTCTTTGCTTTTTAATCTGAAAAAAGATGGAGCCAACAGCAGATAATTCTGTGTGTAATTCAACAAACAGTACTGTAGTTTTGCAATATGAGTCATTCCTTTTGCAAAGAGTAAAATCTGTGAGTGGGATGTGCTACTGGAGATTGGAGTGATATGATATAGAATCATTACATTTTGATTAGCAGTAGCTTCCAAAATATTAGTTCTGTTGTGCTTGCTCCCTAGAGTCACTGGTCTCACTAGTCTGACTGCATTTTTCCATTGCCTTTGCTGGAGAAGAAATTCAGGTGCTGTGAATGAGAAATCTTTGCATTCTTACTCTAGAAGTGCCCCAAATGTGTCCAAAATTCCCCTATTTGCTTACAATCTCTTATACTGCTAATAATATCATGATAATCTTGTATACTTTTTTTTACATTTAAATATATCCTGTGTTCCTGGTAGGACTTCTCATCCTTGTTTCTTTTAAAAAAGTGACGAAGATTTCTGTTTTATGATCTTGAGAGATTGGTTGAATACATTTCTTCTGTTCAGTGGTGTGCTAACTAGCTTATAGCTGATCAGATTGCAGCAGTCTCTTCAGTGTGTTCTACTGGATCTGATCCCAGTTTTACTTTCTTCAGTGTATGACAGCAGAGGGAATCTACACTCACTCTGCTAGAGGCTTTTCCTCTCTGGTTTCAGGATTTTCCTGGAAAAGAATCTTTCATAATATTAAATGTTTCTTACAAATTCTGTTCTTTTTTGTTTTTTTTTCAATAGGTGTTGGCATCATGTCGGGCATTTCTTTTAACATCTCGGATTCCCACCAAGGTAAAATCACTGTGTTTCTATAAAATACTCTGGGGTAAAAAAATGAAAGTTATGGAAACTAAGTAGAAAAAAATTAGCATATTTTAGTTATACTTGTACATCTGTTAAAAAAATAGATAATGTGGCTTGGTCTTGAGTTAGAATAGTGATTCTATCAGTACATGCCTTAAATGAATTTTTCAATACATATATATATATTTATCCGCACACTCCTTTTCAGAGGGATTTTAACTTCTAGAAATGCAGGTGGCTGAAAGGTTGTGTTGTAAACTCCAACTTGAAGAACTGTGAGAGGAGCCTGATGAATATTATAGAAGGACAGTTTATGTGCAAACAAGCTAATGGCATTATTCCTTCAAGCGTTTGTAGTGTCAAATAGGATTACATTTGATTTGGAGGCAGAAACTGTGTTGAGTTTTATTAAATTCTGCTGTTTTCTAATGGTTTTTGCTGTTCATTTTAAAAAGCAGTTTGACAACTTGCCTCACCAGTGCTGCTGAATTATTTTTTCTGTGCCTGTAACAATTTGTAATGATTGTTGTAGAAGAGAAAGATGATTTCCACATGAATAAAAATGACACATGTGAAAGAACATCTCTTATCCAGCTTGGAATCAGTGAATGCGAATTTGGCACATATCCTGTTGTGTTGTATGTGACATGTGTGTGTTTAAGTGTATATATATATATATATATATATATATATATTTATACAACCACTTTATAGAAATACCAGAATCCATAAATGGAACTATTGATAGCAAATTTTCAGTTATGCTCACTGGTAAATGTGACCATCCTTAGCTGTAATTTGAAGAAGCTGACTGACAGGTAGGATGAACCGCAGCTTGAATTTCTGCTGATATTTATCTTGCTCAGTCAGTCTCACTGTCCCTGCAGCACAGATGTCTCTGGTTGGTTGTCTGATGGTGTTTGAATCACTGCAGTTTTCAGCCAGGGCTTTTTAAGACAGGGTTTGGTGACTGCCTGCTTGGAAAGATGAATCCAGTTGATGAACAGCTCAGACATCAGTGCAATGGCAATATGATAGGTGGTTATCATGATCATGTTAAACAATAGCAAAGCCATTATTATAAGTCACCAAAAAGCTCTTGAAGGCTGAGGCTTGGAATACTAAGTGATAACTGTGTTTAGTTGAGTGTTTCAGGCAATTCTCAGAACTCATTAAATAGATTTGCATAGTTGAAAAACTTGGGTTTGTTTTCCTTAAAATCTAAAATATGTGTTCGGTAGTAGTAGAAATGTAATTTTGGCAATAGCAAATGGAAGATGATGAGAAGCTGTGCTTATGATTTATGTAAAAAAAATTTATGTCTGAACAATTATTAGGATAGTTGATGTCTGAACAATTATTAGGATAGTTGAAAATGCATTTCTAGTAGGGTTAGTGAAACTTAGTAAATTTTCTAATGTCTCTAGTATTTTCAATAGCTGCTCAGAAGCTTTCTGAGCCCAGGAACTTCCACATAACTGTCAGGCAGTAACTCCTCAAAAGACAGCTGAGAACATTCAGCAAAGACACGTTATTTCTCTGGGGACCTCTAACAAAATTGAGTATGCCTAGAGATGGCCAGTTCTGAGTAACTATTACTGCTGCATTCCATTCCAAGCTTTCCTTTTGCTTAAGCAATGCTGTTGAGGTGTATCTGCTAAACAAGGATCAAAGTTAAAACTAATTAATGATGTTTAACTAAAATACCAACTCACACTATTATCCTTAGAGAAAAGATATTACAGTGGTCACCTCTAAAATTCACACTCTGGTCCAGTCAGTTCATTCCCACTTATCAGGATGGACTGATGGGGAAGGAAGGACAGTACTTAAAGCTTGCTAAATTAGAGTGTGTTTAAAATGTGATTGCAATATCAGTAAATGTTGGCTGTGTCATCAAGCCCACAAATAAGCATATAAAATATTTGTAAGATAGTAATTCAGATTTGTGAATGTATTTCTAGTGCAACTTTTATTAAGTTTTGGTTGAAAAAATTGAAAACTGAAATTAGCAGTCTGGGTAACTGAAAGGTTCCTAAATGAGAGGCACACATAGCTTTTTAAGAGGATTTTATAAACATATAATTTTGGGTAATAAATGAGATTACGCCTTTTAAAACCTTGTAAAATTAGTTTGAGGTAGATGATGTTTAGAACATATTTTACATTTTTGCTGCAAAGCAAGGATTATAAATTCATATTTTTAACTAGAAAAATGAACCAAAGATGAGCTGTAGAGATAGTGCCATGTTTCCTGATATTTGTTAATTCTAGGCAAGAGGATTTACAGACTAAATTCTTGAGTCTGGGTCTGTGTGAACATTTCAAGTATTTTTGATTGTGTAAACATATATCTATATATTAGTTTGCACACATTTTAGCAAAAAACCATTCAAGTTGGCAGGTAAATAATTTTCAAAATATGAAGGATTTCAATCACAGAAGCTCCCTCCCTAAAATTTTATTGTGATTTAGGTAAAGAAATATTTAGTTAGTACTTGAAAAGGGGAGCTTTTCCCTTCTGTATGTGTAGTCCTGCTTAATTGAGGAACCAACAATAGCTGCTATAGATTTTTTTGGTGGTTTTTTTTTTCCTTTTTTTTTTTTTCTACCCTAAGCCAACTGCACAGGGCCATGTCATCACAAAAGGTTGCCAGCCCTGGCTTAGAAATAAAGTACTGAAGAGAAATGAATGCCTTGCACTTGGGAAAATGCAGGGTGTTGGTGTGAGCCCTGAGAAAGAGGCTTGTGCTGGTTCTGCCTCTCCTGCCTCAATTCCCTGTCAGAACAGGACCCGGAATGAAGGCACACAAGTGAGCTTCAAAGGCAGGAAAAAGAGAGTTTATTTACAACTAGGGTTTATATAGTTTTCCAGGGATTACCACTGGATTGGAGGGAGAAGTTGCCACCTCTCCATCTACACTGGCAGCGACAGAGGTCCATCAAAAGTCTCTCCTTGAAGAGAGGAATGTAAAAAAAGACTGTTTTCCTGCAAAGTCCTTGAAAGACTCCACTTCAACACGTAAACATTCAAAAAGCTTTAGAAAAGTCAGAAAACTTTAGAAATTCTCAGAATACTTTAGAAATTCTCAGAAGGCTGTAAAAATTATCAGAAAGCTTTAAAAATTCTGGGTGACAGTTCCCCATGCTCACTTGCTTCATAACCAGATGTGATGGCATCCCTGAAACTGCTTGTTTGCTGTGGATGCTGCCCCTGCAGCAGAATGTGGGAAATGAAGCACATGAAATCCCAAAAACTTCAGAGTAAAGTTCATTCACCAAGAAAGGCCTTTGGTGGAAGGTGAACTTTGGACAGAAATGGGAGGGGTGCATATATCTTCTCATGTTGACAAATCATGAGGGCAACTGAAGGGATAAGGATTCAGAAAATAGGCAACAAGGAACAGTATTAACAAAACTTTTCTGGAAAGCTTTTTGATGGTTGGAAGCTAGTACCTCTGTTCCTGACTTTCCAATGTGCTGTTCCAGCCTTTACAGGGAGAGTCTCGTTAGCTGTGTCTGGGTTCTGAGCACCCCAGTTTTCATTTAGGGTTGACTTTTTCACAAATACAGTAATAGAATGATGTGGTGCTTGCCTGTTAGCCTGGGAGCACCCTGACTGTGAACCCAGGATAAGATACAGTACAGGAAACTTTGTGCAGTTCAGACAGATTGCTCAGTTGCAATGGTTTCAATGATAACTAGAAGGAAATGAGCTAATGTCTTGCCTTGTAGTTACGATTCAGTCCAAGAGGTTTGTTTCTGTATATCTTGGCTGTTAAGATGATTGTCTACATAATTATGATTTCAGATCTTAGCACACTCCCTGTAGCCCTAGATTTGTCTTTGGAGAAGAATTCCCTGCCACCTTCTAAGCCTCCATTTGGATTCAGTCTGTTCTTCGCTGCCTAGTCTGACTGTCATCCAAATAAACCACTCAGACAAAGCTTATGTATCACTTCCTCTCATACTGTTAGACAAGCTAAAGCAGTCCTTGCACATTTATGTTCATATCTGTATTTATCTGTTTATATATGTTATTTTTATTCATATATATATATATAGTGTGTACATGTCCCTCCAGCTTCTGTGCAGAAAATTTTTCACATCTGTGATGAATGTAACTAATGAAAGAATAATTGCAAAGCTGTAAGGATTGTAATAAATGATTAATCAGTGACAAGAGCACACATCAGTAGGGTATTGAATTAATGATGCTTTTTATAGTAAAAATTTTTCATAAAACTGATCATAAGCTTATGTGTTTATAGTTTGCAGTGAAAGGTCCAGTGTGGTATTCCTATAACCTCTAATAACTATTTAAGCCTGTAATAATCAAATGTAAGTATTTTTTTAAATGAAAAATGCGTCAAGATAATAACAAATACGTAGTGTCAATTACAGAAACTGATATCAAGTAGCAGTAGCCTGCTCAAGGTTTTCTTAACCTCATTGAGAAGTGTAACTGCTCTTCACAATGATATGATGTTTGCACTAATGTGGTGTTTTCTTTTCTAACTACAGTTAGAACTAACTTTCAGCTACTTGGAAATCCAAGGAGTAACTTCCAGTAAACCAGGCCAGGTAAGAGTATTCTAGATAAAAGATACTTGTTTACTCAATGCTAAATCAGTTCCAGTCAAGGAGGTAATGCTCTAACAGACAGGTGTCTCCTTCCACTGAGCACACTGTGCATTTGTCTTGTTGCATTCATGCTGGTCTAAAGTCTTAAAAATAACAATATGAATTTAAAGAGTCAGTTTTAGGAATGTTTTGTGCACTTGGAATAATGTTACGAAGTAGATTGGGTTTTTTTCCTAGTTCAGTGTGGTACAAGTTTCCATTTGTATCATAAGTGGATCTTTTTCTCAGAGCTGATGAAGCAATGGTGGCTGGTATGCAATCATCATCACACAAGCTGCAGTGGCTTCTGTGGTGGTTACCTTTATGGGGATGGCAAAAAACTACTGCTTAGTTGCAGGCAGAAATGCTTTGCTTTCAACTATTCTTCATGCCGTTACTGTGTACAACACAAAATACATTTGACAAGTTACGTGCCCAAAAACATAAATGCCAAAAAGAAGATGCTAAGAAGAAGAATGCCTTTAGAACGTTTTTAATTCATAAGATGAGCATGTTGACAAGATTTGACAGTTCAATTGTATCAAAGTCTTCATGTGTTTCATGTGTATTTGGCTTTTAAAGAGCATTTTAAGAATAGGAGTGCCTGAGATACTTTGAACTCTGAAAAGCTCTCATTGTATTAGCATGTCATCTTTTTAACCTGTCTTTTGAAGCTTTCCTTAAAGGAGAAAAAAAAAACCCTCTTACTGTCCAGGTGTTTTAGTAGGGAGACATTTACTAAATTCTAAGTTTTTATGGCTTTTTTAATTTAAGGTACTAAAATGCCAGATAACTCTTGCTAATTATTCCTGGAGACTTAGACAACTGTTGTAGCAGCATTTATAAGAGATTTTCAGCAGCCCCAATGAGCAGACTTTTCCTAAAATATTTCTTAAGGTTTTTTATGTTTCATTTGTGTTTTAATTGTGTGAGGCTTATTACTGAAGGCAGAGAGAATCCTATTTCTTGTGGAGCAAATGATTTTGTTGCAGTTTTCTTGCAAATAGCCTATTATAGCTGTGATATCAGAAGGGTGTAGTTTGTGCTAGGCATCTTGCAGAGAGCCACCAAGAGCTTACCATTGTAAGATAAGTGAACAAATGGACAGAGTAACATAAGATAATATAAGGAACTGTTATGCTAATATTGCTGATGATGAAAAACTGTGGGGGGCTGCCCACTCATTCATCATCAGGGAGTAGTGGGAACAGGATCAGAAAGGAGTTGAATTGATGGTAAAAGGTGTGAATAGTCTCAGTCTGCTTTAGGGGTAATACAGACTCTTCCAGCATTGTCATCCGTAGGCATGAACTGGGAACCAAGGGAGACCTGGGAAGCAGCCTCAATAAGAAGCAATCCCCTGTATCATACTGCATAGAATCCCCTCTCCTATTGCCTGTCTTCACTTATTTCTAATGTTACCTTCTCCCTGTGTGTGCACAGCTTCTCATCTAAAAGCGATGATGGCTTGGGCTGTGCTAACTATTCACACTGGAGTCAACAGAAACATTACACTGCTTCCTGTGATGCAGCCAAAAGCAGCAGCAGAACTGATGTGTCACTCATGCCCTAATATGATTTGATTCTGAGCCCTCAATATCTAAGAGAAGCATGTTGCAAAAGGCTTTGTTTATCCCCCTCTCAAGCATGTATCCCCCAGACAGCGGGACTGTTATGCTGGCTGAATTACTTCTTCATCTTTGCTGAGACAACACAGCTCCACAGCATTTTCTTACACAGCACAGAACAAAGCATTAGAGCTTTTCCAGAGGATCACAGCCATTAAAGACTTTTACTTTTTGCTGGAGGAAACAGGCACCCTGCTCATTCAATAGTTTCTTGTCAGGCTGTGCTTGCTTCTCCTGGTGTTCTGGGACGTGTTTCAAAAGAGGACAATGCTGTGAAAAGTTCTTGGTTTTCAAAGTGTCAGCTGAGGTCAAGATCCTTTGAAAATTGTATTCCCGTGGGAAGCAGAGCACTGTTAGAAAAAGCAAAGTTTGAGTATGGGGTGTCTTGTACATTCAAGAACAACTTTCAGAAACTTTACCTGGAGCGTTGCTGTGTCATATCTTAAAGAGTAGCAGATTCCTACGAGCATTCAACTGGCATTCAAAATGCTTTCCTGTTTTATTCATCCACATGAATTATATGAAACCCTTCTTAGCCTCTTGCACATTTATTTGTAGCTGATTATGGAAACTGAGAAATGCAGCATCTCCATGAAGATGGCATCCTCAGAGGATGTGAACGAGGTGCTGGCACACATCGGGACCTGCCTCAGGAAGATATTCCCTGGACTCTCACCAGTGTAAGTATCCTTTAGGGCACCTCTAGTGGGAACAGATTGTATGGAAGCAGTGACAAGCCACCCCTTTTTGTCTGCTGGTCTCCCCACCCTGACCTCAGAAATACACTGAGGATATAAGAATCATATCTGCAAACACTGAGCTTTTGTCCAGGTGTATGGCAGAACCAGCACACAGTGTAGAACATATATACTGTGTGATCCTGGAGGGTCATAAGGGCCTTTGGTTTGAAGGGGGGTGCAGTCATTTAAGGTCTTAAGTTTTTTATTTTATCTTGTTTCCTCTCCAGCTTCAGATATATCTTAGGTTCTGTCTTTTTTGTTGTAACTGGCTCCTTTTTCTGTTTTATATTTTTCCCATCAGAAGTAAAATCTGAGTTGGGAGAGGAGGGAAAAGTTCTATTTACTTTCAGTGTTTGTGAAACAATGCAGATGATTGTGAGTCTTGTTCTTCAAGACTGAGCCCTGGGCAGTCATGTCATATACTTCCCATGGTTTAACTGACTCCTTGAATTTTTGTCTCCTTTTCTGGCTTTTCTTTTCATTGCATTACTAGTGCCTTTGGTTTTCTCTCTGACCTGTGTCTCTGGATTCTATAATCTTGCAGCAAGTCTCAGTAGTTTTTCTTCATTTTCTTTTCTTTCAGTCATTGCCTCATCTTCATCACTCTCTACCAAGTCATGCAGCTCTGCTGTATTCTCTTCAGCTCCTGGTTTCCAGCATTATTAGAAAAAATGGGCTGTGGAAAAGAGTTTTCCCAGACATGTTGATTTTTATAAGTGAACTTTAGTAACAGACACTAGATGTGAATGGTTAGGCTAAACTTACATGTTTTATTTTGGGTGCATGTCTTTATTATTCACCTTTCCTGTAGGTGGAGTAGAAAATCAAGTTCATAAACTCTGGATGGCAGTTTCTTTTTCTTGTTTTCTTTTTTTTTTTCCCACTTCCAATTTTCTTTTCAGGCAGTGTTGTTAATTGCCTTTGTGGAGATTGAGCTCTCCCTTCAAAGAACATGAATACAACTGAATATTTGTGAGCAAGGTTCTATAAAACCTCAATAATAGTGTGAGAAATGCAGACAAAAAGAATAAGGAGGGCTGCAAGACTGTTTCTCTGGTTTTTTTTGAAGGCCTTGAACTCTCTATATGTTTTCTGTAGGCTTTCTTGAGAACATTGCTGGAGCAGTTTGGGTAGCTGCATGGAGTTCTTGCTTCCCAGAAAAGAAATCAAATTTCTTGCTCTCCTTTCAGATGGCAGAGTTCTCTAAAAGGAAGGCATTGGAGTTGTGTAGATGGTAGAGGACCAGATCAGGCAAGAAAGCAGGGAAGTGGTTTCTCCAGTTATTAGTGCTTATTAATTCTCTTCTGCTCCACCTCCCACCCCCTTAGACCCCTCATCAATTCTGTAGTTTATGAGGCACTCTTGCCATTCAGAAAAACAGGTAATTTTATTTCCTAAAAGACAAGAAGGTATTGTGTGTCTTTTCTATCTAGGGAGGGAAACCACTGCCAAATTACAAAGATTGGAGCTGGATATCAAAAGAGTGCAGCCTAGAGGCCACATGGAACTGCTCAGCTCTTTGCACCACGGTGCTATTTCTGCATAAAAGCAGTGTATATACAGCAGTGGTTTCAGGGTAACCATTAATACCATGTCTCTTCCCTATTTTGGGCATCTTGGCGTCAGATGAGGGCCACAAGTCTCCTTAGATGGAGTGATCCTGTAATACAAAAGGGTTTAGTTGCTCCAGTAGTCACAGGGTTAATCAAAAGAAAAAGAGAAAGAAAGAATGAATAAATGTTACTCCTGCTGTGCTGCATAGTGATGTGTTTGCCTTTCAGGTAGGAAAGTGAGTTGTATTAAAAATGGTAATCCCTCCTATACACTCATTTAAAAATGCTCTTAAAATAAAAAGGGTTTATGTTTAAAAATACTTTCAAAGCTATGAATGGTGTTTTCTCCCTCTTTTCCATCTAGGAGGATTATGAAAAAAGTAACTATGGAGCCTTCAGAAAGGCTGGCTAATCTCCAGGCCCTGTGGGACAGTCAGACAGTGGCAGAACTTGGACCTTGTGGTGAGAATGAATTTAAATGCTCAAATATAAAAGGGCTGGAATAGCAATGTCAGGAAGTTTAATTCTATTTCTGGTAGAAGCTTGTAAAGGTGTAATTAGTTTTAAGGTGTAATTAGTGTGAAGCAGACTTCTGATTGGTAGGTGAAGGCACTATATTAAGCTTTCTTGGAACTTACCAAGTGAAGATAGGATAGTCTCAGTTCCTTTCCTAAGCACAATGGACAGTCTTCTGAGAGAAAAAGAGAGTGAGTTTTGAAAAACTGGATCTTTAAGTATTAAAATGTCCTTTTAGATGTACATTTGCTTGCTTGTTTGACTACTATGTTAAATAGTCTCTCTGGTTGGTTGTAGGAGGCTTTTCGCAGATGTATGCTTGTGTTTGTGACTGGCTTGGATTTCCCTACAGAGAAGAAGTGCAGTGGGTAAGTGCTTGTCTTGTTCTGAAGCTCTTTTCAGCTACCTGTACTAATGATGAAAGAACAGGTAAATCCATAGTGCTTGACAAAAAAAAAAACAAGCCCAAAACCCACTGCATTCTGTAAAGATGCATTTGGTTATGTATTTTTAACAGGATGTTGATACAATTTATCTGACACAAGATACCAGAGAGTTGAATTTGCAAGACTTCAGCCACCTTGACCACAGGTAAACCATGTGCATTAATCATGTTAATATTGATGAAGTGGGGTGGCCCCATAGCTGTTACTGGAATGTGTAGACCTGTGAAATGACCATCTGTAGCATTTTTAGTTTTCAGCACGAAGCTGCTGTTTTTGCATAAAAACCCCATGGAAACCACATTTCATTCAGGAGCCTGAGAATATAAATATATTTTCTTACTGGAAGCAATCCAAAAAGTTAGCAGATAGATATTTTTCCTGTGATGGTGGATATAGGAGCTCAAATTCAGCAGATAAAACATGCAGCTACATCTGGTGGGCAAAGCAAAAATGGAAATTATGAAGTCTTTTCTTCTGCAGAATCTTTTTCTCATAGTGTACACAGTAAAGGAAATTAATTTTTGTCAGAAAGTCAGTAGAAGGTTTAAGTTGTTCAATTGAATTCCAGCCAGTTGTCTCTTCCCTTATAACAGATGCCATCAAAAATACCTACTTCCAGAAAGGAACTAATTGAAGATAATTTTGCTGTGAGATGCTGAAACTTAGCTAAGTGTTGTATTTAGTTTACTGGATTTAGCTGGCTGAGAAAATTGGATTCTGAGAAAGTTGAATCTGGAGATATTACAAGTAGGAGAAAATGGGAGGGAAGCTTAATTAAAATTCATCATTATACAAAGGAAATAGCAAATTTAAGGAAGTGTAAATAAGATAGGGAAAACATTTGTTTCTTTGGGAGAACCCAGTGAAAGAATTAAGAATCTATCACAGATACAATGTTAGAATATCATAACAGAAAGGCTGAACCTGGAGGTAGGTAAATAAGAGTATTTTGCCACAGTGTTCTTTGCAGCTTAAAGCTATCTGGTATGTGAACTTGCGGAATGCCCCATTCAAAAACTTGGCTCATTTTCTGTGACACATTTTCACAGTCTGCAGTGAATCCCTTGACAAAGTTACCAAGCAGTATCTGTGTTGACTAATTCAGAGGTAACTCAAGACTACAGGGCTGCAACTGGTGCGTGACAGATGTAGCCAAAGACTCTTTCCTTGGTTAAGCCTTGCTGAAAGAGGATAAGGGGAGGAATTAAGCAGAAGCAATTTTGGGGCAAGAACTTAACCATGCCTTAAACATTTATTGCAAGATGAAGTGATGAGAAGACTGTGGGGCATTCTTGAGAAAGTGACCAACAGATACCCAGCATCAATAAATATTAAATGTTCGAACAATTTATAGGACAGAGTAGATAGAATTGTTTTAAATATTTAGAATATCTCAGCTGGTGCAAATTAGTTTGGCTTCCAGAAAATTGAAATAATGGGTTTGTTGTTTTAGAAAAGCTTTTCAATAAAATTTACCTTACAAATTTGATGTTGCTGAAGAAATGCAATTGTGCTGTTAAGAAAAGTCTTTACTAAGTATTTCACGATTGTCTAAGTCCAAAGATTCAAATCTATTTTGGAGCTATTTACCTGCTGTGTAGGAATCCATCTTGTGATGGGAGCTTCTACGTGTTGAGGACTGAACTGAGGAATGTTTTGGATTGAAATTTCAGGAAGATTAAAGTTTGAAGAAAGCCAAACCCTTGTTATTCACTAAAAATACAAATTAGGAATTGAAATCCCAGTCAAGTCAAGAATGTATGTAAGCATTTTCCAGTATATTTAAGACAATTGGGACTGCTATAAATTCACAGTATGCCATTATACTTTGGATTTTGAGAGACTATTTTATATCTCATCCACCTAATTTTTGGGCTGGCTGAACCTATACAGTTTATGTTGTGCTCTGAAGCAAGGTAGGACAGGTACATCAGCTCTCTAAACGCAGGGGTTATGCACTGCCAGAATAAACAATTTATGTTTTTCCAAGTAAAACGTTTCTGTTAAAGGTCAACATAAGATGGCATGAATTATAGATGGATTTAAGTTCCCAGAGCACCACAGCATGGCTTGCTGCATGGGAACATGACTTCTGAGGTTTTATCTGAAGTTATGTTGTGTTGTGAACCATATATAATTATATAAAAAAAAAGAAATCTCAAAGTGAAAAGTGGAAAAGGGCTTATTTGACACGGTAGCATGATCTTCATCTGTGCAGCATGGATTTTACCTTATTTGGACATTTAAAAATTTTTAAGAAAAGTGTGATTGTTTGGATTTTTTTCTTTGTGCTGTTGAGATTTCTTGCCATCTGAAATACACTGGGGAACAGAGATGTTGAAAAAATGTGAAGGCATTAGATAAGCCGGAATCTTGTTTAGGCTTGGAGAGATTGTTTGCATTCCAGAAGAACAGAATCTGGTTTTATTTTAAGATGGCACAGATTTATCTTTTATAAATATTGCTTTATTCTGGATGGTGATTTTAATTACTATAGGCATCTCAATGTAAATCATTGAGGGAGAGTTATGATAAGGCCCTGCTTTTGGAGCTGATTCTTAGCCTTCTTTCATACTATACTGGAAAAGAGTTCAGGTTATTGTTAATACCACATCTAGACTGCAATAGAATAAAGCAGTATATAATATTGAAAAGAAAAACTCGATAACAAGAATGTTGGGGTTAAATGAGCTTAAAGCCAGAGGAGTAGAGGTAAATTCCTGAAGGGGACCCTCATTGGTCAGAAGCACCTTCAAAAATTGGAACAAAAATTAAAAGAAAAAGTCTTCCCTTAAAATCAGGTGATAGAATCTGATAAAGCAAAGTTTCTAGACAGTAAGTACAGCTGCTTGCAGAACAGGCAGGGGTTCCTGGTTCCTGGTTTTCTGCAGGCATGTTGGGAGTAGAGGGAAAGGGATGTGTGGAGGGGGGCTAGCACTTGGTGCTTGTGAAGGTCCCAGGCAGTATCTGTGCTTGACTGGGGTTTGAACAAACAGGCCTTGAATTCTGCAGAAGACTAAACTATTCAAGAAACACTGTTGTAGCTGGACAGGAATATATTGAAACAAATCAGCCCAGCTGATTTGCAAGTTCTCATCTTTAAATATTTCTTGAAAGTGTCATAGCTCTGCCACTGAGACTGAGCACCCCTTGTCCTTCAGCCATTTCCCTCCTGAGCCAGAGAAGGAAAGGGGAGAAAGGCACAGCCTCAGCCAAGTTCTGTCTGCAACCACTCTCCTGCCCAGTAGTTCCTGAGCTCTTAGCAGCCCTCCAAGCTGCCTTACTAGCTCCCTGGTAGTGTGAACACTTGCAGTTGGTTGGTGATTCCCCGTCATTGCCCCTCTGTTCCTTTGAAGGAACTGGGCTGCTGCTGATGGCTGAACTGCAAATGCTCGTGGTACCTCCTGCTGCTTTTGGAGGTGGTGGTCCACAGCATGAGCAGCTCTGCTCCACCAGTGTCAGCCTCTCCATTGTTTGCCCAGCTGGTGCTGCCTGGTTTCTGCTGCGTGAACAACCCAAAATTCCACTTGAAAAATTGCTCTTATAGTCATTCCACTTCCAAGACAAAGGCAGTGGCAAGAGAAGCATCAAAGCTGCAAATCCATTACCACCTTACTGATCTCGCCAGGGAACCGTAGAGGAGGAGCAAACCTGTCTGTGGGCATTCCATAGTCCATGGAAAGATTCCTGCCTGCCCAGCCTAAGGGGGAAGTACCTCTGGGTTGTTATTTTTCCTCACCTAACGTTTCACCAGTTGGTTATTGCTTTACATGGAGATGAAGTGTGTGTGTGTAGGAACAAAAACAACGTTGTGGACAGAAATAACTCTATACACTCCATGAAGTTGCTAAGTCTCTGCTGTGCCTGTGGAAACAAATTCACCACATGACATGATGTGTGCTGTGAACAAGATGGAAAGATGGCTTAAATCCTTGAAGGGCGCCCCACACTCCACACAGTTCCTCCGCAGGAGTGTGAAAATGGTCTATTTGCATGAGCCTCTCAGTTGGTGGGCTTTTGCCTTTTGCTGCAAAATGCTGCACCTCCGATCTGTTACCTTAGTGATGCTTGTACTTCCAAATCTAGCAACTGCAGTTCCCAGTACAGCCTACGGAATGCTTGTCCACGTGATGTCTCCTGGCTTTCCTGTGTGTTTAACAACCACCCCAAAGTGTCTGCATGTTTGCAGAGGAAAACTGGAGGAGGGGAAGAAGAAAAAGAAGATGAGAGAAGGGTGCTGCCTGTGAAGTGCAGACCTGTGCCTACCTGCATATGTCCTGAGTGAAGAACTGGGGGAAGTGGTTGGACTAGCTTATAAAAGCCAATACTTTTAAATTTCTCCCTAGAAAAACAGGCTTGAATGGCACTGTTTTGCTGGCTTCATAAGTTAGTTTGTGTATGTTACGGCTCTTTATTTCATTATGAAGATGAGGGCTTTCTAAGGCACTGTTAAGCCTCTGTGTAGGTGTATGTAAGTATTTAATATGCAGCACCAAACTGATCCAAGTGCTGCACTGCTAAATGGTGTGATGGTGCTTGATGAATGATTCTGCTGGGGGGTAGCGTGCAGACGTGACATTTATCAACGCCTGCTACTGGAGAAACTTAACAGAGAGAGAGCAGATCACGTTAAGAGGCTCGGAATAAAGAAAATGGGAATAATTTAGAATTTCATTTGTGAAATCCCTTTTACAATTAAGGAGGGTTTGTGGTGAATGTCGCATTATCCTGTTGCAGGTCCCCTGTTTCCTGGGGGAATTTAACTATAGAGATGAGACAAGGAGGTGTTCTCTAGAAGCATTCAGTCATGGAATTATATTAAATCATCAGACTGCCAAAAAGCTTTTTAGTGTCATGCTAAATTATAATTAGAGGTGATTAAGGAGCTTAAACATGTCACAGGCTGAAGAAAAAGTTATGCTAAAAGTAGGAATGGCAGCCCAGACGAATTCCTGATTTTAAAATCCATGCTAGAATGGATGCCAGTCGGCCAGTCAGAAATTTTTATTAAAATAAGAGGAAGACATGCAGCTGCTGCTGATGTTTTTTAGAGTGCAGAGCTTTCTATAATGGGAATGGTAGGCAATTTGCATTGCAAAACTATGCAAAATGAGACATGGAAGAACACTTACGATATTGTTTCAACTGACAGTTTTATGAAATGTGTGTAAAAGTTTTTTTTCTGTTTCTAGAGACTTAATACCTATAGTTGCTGCTCTGGAGTATAATCAGTGGTTTACAAAGCTGTCCTCCAAGGATCTGAAATTAGTAAGTAATATATTGAAACAATATATCTGCTTCTACCAGGCAGTGCTGTGTTTTGAAGGATGCTATTACATTTTTTAAAGTGAATGTTTTTAGGCACGTACAACTGGGCAATCTATTGCCATTTTTTTTTTCCCTGGAACATAACAGGAAAATACAAACTGTTGTATAGTCAATTAGCACCATAAAAACACTTCTGAGAGTCAGGTCTTGTCAAAATTTCAAATAATGTAGTTTGAAAATTTCATTGGTTGATAGTAGTAGCCCATAAAACTTCATTTGGCATTGCTGACTCCCCCAAACAATATTATGTGACTAAAAGAAAACTAGCTTTAAAGCAGCCAGAAATCTTAGTTAGTTTTTGGAGGTGAAAAGAAAATGCCAAGATTATGGGGATTTTTTATTGCATAAAGCACTTTTTTTCTGTGTAATTTTCATTGCAATTTTATGATTTTCTCTCCAATTTTCTGAAGCACTGATGTGTGGCACCAGTATTTTTCCACATCAGTTTTCATTCCTAAAAGCAAAAAGAGGGCATGTCTAAACATGTTGGACTACTGAAAAAAGGGCCAAGAAAAGCAGTGCCAATTTAAATATATCAAAATATGCTATTTCTTCTAAATTTGAAAGTTTATAGTCACAGGTAGAGTTAGTGATTTGCTTGAGAAATTGCTTTCATGCTTGCCTTCAGAAGCTTTTGCCTTTAAAAATTAAGTTTCATCTTGTCTTGATGCCATTTTATTGATTTGTAAAGCTCTCATTATATTCCTCAGGTATCATTTTCAGTGAAAATTCAGTAGGAACTTATGTGATTGTTGACAAAAGAGTAGGCAAAAAAATTCTTTCCTGCTGGGACATCTCTCTCAATGTTATGCATGGAATGAAGCTGGTGGTATTTTTAGTGCTGTTGTAGTTTGCTGTTAAAATCAACATTGTTAAAAGGTACAATGCAATTAATCAGTTTCTGCTTCAGTGAAATGAGATAGTTTGCTTAGTTAGAAGACTGGCTGGTGTAGTTTGCTTAGAACAAAACCTGGCCCTGTTATCTGAGATACATTTATGTGAATGTTTTGGGTTTTTTTCTTAGCAGCTTTCCTCTGGAAAACAAATAAACTTTGTCAGTCTAGAAAATGCATCAGTTACTTAAAAAAACCCCAACCTCTTACCTTCCACACATTCAATTTTTAAGTCAAAAATGAGGAAATGAGATTGTTGGACAGCAAATCCATGCCATAAGAATACTGGCAAGGGTCATTATGAGGTCAGACATATCCGCAGGCCACAGAGTGCATTGTGTTTCACAAGTCCCACTCTGGCACTGTGTTTGATACCCACAGTGGTTTCATAGGACTGGCATGAAACTTTCTACAGTACTTGCAGTCACAGTACTGTAGAAAGATTGTGGTGATATTCTGAATTATTCAAATATGGTAAAGAAAGTATTGGGAAGATGGCTGAGTTGATAGTCTTCACCAAAAATTGTCAACCTTTGCTGTGTAAAGGATTAATAAGATTTTATGTGTGTGGTAGAGCAGATTTATTTTGTTCAGGGTTTTTTTTTCTAGTTTGACAGTAAAAATAACCAAACCCTGAAAAATACACAAACTAGAAAATATCAGACGGTCGTTAGAGACAAAGATATCCCAGGTATGAATGTCACATTGTTGTTTTTAAAGGCAGGTAACAGAATAGTTTCAGCACTTCATGATCATGACTGAAATTCAACTTTGGATATCACATGAACTCTGGTTAGAGTGAGCTGTGGGGTGAAAAGAAAAGTCAAATCCAGAAGCAAAATAAAAGTTTATAATAAAAGGTGATGAGGTACAGAGTTCACTGTGTGGCTTTTGAATGATTATGGTTTCATCTCTCTACTTGAGTGAGCAGAGCAAACAAACCCTTTCGTTGTCATGTTTTGTTCATGGCACTTGCAAATATCCATGGAAATTCTAGAATTCATCAACAGTAAGAATGTGAGATGGGATTTACTTCTTCTGCATAGGCTGGAAGGATTCACTCTCAAATATACTGGCCCTTAACCACTAGTCCTTGGGAGTCTTTGGAGGACCTCTCACGCTAGGGTACTTTTGCTCCTGAGGTTTTTTGGGATTTTAAAATTTCTTTTTGGTTTGCCTTCTAACATCTTTCTTTGTGTTCAGTTGTCATTCCTGGTCAGGCTTTATTCTCCTTTGCAGTAGTTACCACTTTTTTCTGCAGGAGTAGCATGCATGTGAACAACACTTCTTTAAAAATTAAGTGAGAGTTTTTTCTGAGGCACATGATTTAGGTTGTTTTCACTGTCATTATAAAAATTCTGCCCCTTTTGATTAGGTGACCTGGTTCATTAGTTACTTGCTTTTAGTCTGCCTCCTGCTTCTCTTGAGTCTTTTCCAGAAGTCTTCTGTTGACTCTCCTGGGTGTTTCTGGTATTTTTACTTCCTATTTATGTATGACAAGAAAATGACTGTGGCCCGGATCCCGTTACGATGTACAGCTTAACTCAATGACTGTCTGTTCCGTGTTTGTGTTCTTTAACACTGTTCTGTATTTTCTGTGGCAGTCCACTGATCTCTGTGAGCAGATACTGCGGGTGGTGAGTAGGTCCAGTCGCTTGGAAGAACTGGTATTAGAGAATGCCGGGCTTAGAACGTAAGTAATTCCTGCCAAATGTCACTTCAGGTGCTGCTTACTCCCACCAAAAGGGATGTGTGATGTATGTTAGCCAGAATAAGCATTAGAAAAGCTGTGCTGAATGGCTGCCTAGTTCTGATGAGCCTCTAGTCACAAGAGGTTTTTATCAGTTTTTTTTAATCAGGTTTTCCAGAGGGTCCATATGTCCAAGAAATCTCTTTAAACTGGTGTTTTTAAGATTCTGCTTGGAGAGTTGGGCTAAGTGGAGCAAAGTAGTTGAAAGAGAGCATGAACCTTAAACTGGCCCATACTATTCCTCTCCAAATATGGCTCCAATAGAGTATCAACACCTTTTTATCGTTCAAAAACCAGTGGTTTGGGTTTTGTTAAAGAAGTGCATATTATTCCATTTTGCATAAAAGATTGTTGTTGTTTCATTTCCAAATGAGCTGGTGTTATCTTAATGTGGATTACAGTCTGCTCAAATATAACAGGACTTCTACATTAACAACTTTTTTGAAGAAAGTAGATCAGTAAGTTTAATGGCTTGCCATAGGCTTAGGAGGAAGATACACAGAAATAAGTCATACAATTAAATCCTTGCATGTGTTTTAAATACAGTAAGTTGTAGTTAATGAGATATTTGCTTGTTTTCCCCCTTCACAGAAAATAGAAGCAGAGTTCAAGTTACTTCCAGCTGTGCTAGTTCGTACCTGTAGTGCTTGTTTCAGTGTTAGGCTAGTGTCTAAGAAACTGTAGACAAGATAAACTCTAGAGATAATTTTTTTTTTAAATTAAAAAAGCAGTGTAAAGGTACAAGAAACAGAAATCATGCAGAATTACAAATAAAGGGAAACAAGCACAGGGGAGATATGTGGTACGCCTTACATTGTCTCCTCCTTCATTGTTGGAGTCTTTTTCTCCTTTTTAAAGTGCACTTTGCATTGAAATGCCTTTAAAAGAAAGTTGGCTACATGACACAAGAAATTTGAGGTTGAGTTTGGAATAATATGTGAACTTTCTGATCACTAGTGCACTGCCTTTAATAGTTGTCATTCAAACATAAGCCCCTGGGTTTAATCTCATTTTTCTTCCAATATGTGCCACAAAATCTAGTGATAATCATTAATATTAAAGGATATGTTGACTACCTTTGCACGTTGCCTACCTTAATTTATCACAGTTGAATTAACTGCTTTCAGTTTTAACAGGACTTGACAGATAATCAACCTGTGACTTTGGTTTTCATGTCTCCATCTACATGCAGAGTGTTTGGCATCGTGCCTTGGTGTGTATCTGTTCTGATCAACACTGTCTGTTTTTGCCAAGGATGCATTTTTCAGTTTTGCCATTTTTTGTATCTGTTTGCTAGGAGGCCCTGTTGTTCCTGGATATTTTCCTTCTCATGGCTTACAGACCAGTCATTTCTAGTGAGCTGTGATAGAACATCAAACCAGGGTTAAGAAAGAGCTACCAAGAGTAAAGCTCTAAGAAATAACCCGAGCAGCTGCAAGAGCATATTTCTTCCTGCAGCAGAGTCAGTTTGAGCTGATTCTGTTCTTTTCAATCTACTATCTACTTTCTATCTACTTTTCTATCTACTATCTGTTCTCTTCTGTCTATCTAGCCACTCGTTTCTGTGATTTGGTTTGGGCCACAGCCTCATAAACACGTCATCCTCCCAAATGATGAAACAGCAAACTATTGTGCAGTAGCAGTAATAATGACCCAGAACCAGGGAAGTGTGGACTTCCTGTTGGGAAAAACAGGAAGTCAAATTAAATCCCCTGTCTGATAAGATTTGTGCCAGTTTAGATGCTCTTGGAAATTTTATTGCTATTGCTTTAACTACACATAAAGGATGCAGTTTAGATAACATTGGAAGGCTTCAATGCATATAGCAATCACTAATGTTTTGGTGTTTTAATTAACATATGTGACGTCCAGATTTCACGGAGAGCAGAGTAATTCAGGCTGCCTCAGAAAATGAGCTTGAAAAGAGGATTAATCCCTGAGGTGTTTTAGAGTAATGGGGCAATATGTGATAACCAAAATAATGATTTCTGGGTGCGCAGCTCAGCCTATTTATTAGGCTGGGCTTTGATGTCTACCAGGTTTTGCAGCTTGGCCTGACAGGCACAGGCTGTGTATGGTGGGAGCTGCTCTTGGCCTGCACTGTTGGGAGATGCTAAATGGCAAGGACTTGGATATTAGGAAAAGGTTCTTTCTCCATAGGATGGTTGGGTGCTGAAACAGGCTCCCCAGGGCACTGGTCATGGCCCTAACCCTGCCAGAGCTCAAGGAGCGTTTGGACAACAATTTCAGGCACATGTGGGGTTGTTGGCGTGTCCTGTGTGGTGCCAGGAGTTGGACATGATCCTCGCTTCCAACTCAGGATATTCTGTGATTTCCATGGAACTGCAAGACAGACTTCCCAGTGTGCAAAGGCCTGTTTGCAGGAGCTGGTGCAAGCGATTTATTTGTTGCACTTAGATGCTCTCTGAAAGCTGGCAGGCAGAATGTCCCTTCCTCCTTTCAGGCTATCCTGTGCAGTCCTGTTCCAAAGGGAGTGGCCAGCTGCCACATGGGGAACAACAGAAGTGCCTGTTGCTGGTATCCAGAGGGCCTTTGACAGTCATGTTGAGTCTTCCCCTTCTTGACAGGGTCTTAATGTCCTTAGACCTAACAGTGTTGCTTCCTCCCACACATCCTCTTTTTTTTCTGTTATAGGGATGTTGTCTAGACAGATCTCAAGGAATTGTTTTGTTTGTCTGAGATTTCCAGATTAGTGGTATTCTTTCCCTTGATGAAATATCCTTGGTCTGTCATACGTATAGTTAGACTGACTCTTTTTGGGGCTTTACCTCCAAGCCTGAATAAGCTTGTTTCAGCCAAGCATGGCTGTGTAATGCATACAGGAGCAAGCCTGATGCTTTATAGAAAGTTTCAGACTTATACCCATGCTCTGTTCATAAGTGTGCAGCCAAAAGAAGTAACTAATTTTATGACTTGAAACAAGTAGTTTCAAGTAGTTTCAACAGTGAACAAAGGAGGGGAAGAGATGTTCCCCCATGAGCAGAGCCAAGGTGCCTCTGTTTATAGCAGAGGCTGCACAGTGTGTGCTATTTGCTGTATTATTTTTTTTTCCAAAATGAGCCTTGGAGGCCTGTGAGCCCTGTAGGGAAAATCCAGTGCTTTTTGGTGGAAGTTGGTTTACTGTGCCTTTGCTAAGTAGTTCACACACACTCTCGTTGTCCAAAACGTTCTGGTAATCCTGCCTATATTGTTGGCAAGAGCTGGAGCAGAGTTTGTAAACAAGCCTGGAGGTACAGGCAAAGTATTGTTATGACAAGAATCTGTTAGGGATAAAGGAAGAGGAGGAAACTCCTCAAGAGGAAAGGGCTTGTTGCTTTTTAACTCGAAACCTCATTTTTCTTGGCTGGACATAAGGAACTTGATTCAGTTGCCTAAGGGCGGGCATCTAGCACCATTTGAAATGCTGGAGGATTTCCAGAGTGTTGGCAAATGTCACTGAGGACCTACAGGAGATCCATAGTCGTCTGCAGCGACAGCTGGTAGCAAAGCAGGAGACCCTGGGGCCTGTCAGGTGGCAAAGTTTCAAGTCCAGAAGTTCTTTTTGTTGAGTGTTTGTATTCACATGCTGCTTGTATTTTAGGAAGAGAATATGTTTTTCCTAAAGGCAGCCCTTCATCACATCTGCATCTGCAGTGCTGGAACCAGTTCTAACCCCAAAACAACATAGGGTTTCAAAGGGAAACTAGACTTCCCTGGAGCATCTCTGTACTCCAGTAAACTTTCCAACTGCAGATAACCAAAACCTATTGAGGCTGTTGCTGTTCAGTCTTCATTCTTTTCCAAATACTAGAAGAGGGTGCTACCTCCACTGTGGTTCTCAGCACAGAGTTTGATGGCAGGGAGGCTCTGTTCCAAGTAAAGAGGGCAGTGTTAATTGGCATTTTGGTAGCTCTCCACCACTGGCCTACAGGAGGAGAAATAATGTACTTTAAGGACAGAGAGAAAGAGGGAAGTTCAAGACATAGTTTTGCTTTCTATCTCGATATCTAACTTAAGTGAAGTAAGAACACTGAAGTTACAGCCTCACTTTATCAAAAGCCCACAGGTCTAGTCCCTTATCACATCACAACTTCTCAGTTGGTACGAGAACAGGTTTGAGGATTTGTCTTAAAGCTGATAAGACACCAGGCTTCTGACTTCCTGCAAGGAACGTGTCTCCAGCAGAATGTGACAGTGTGGTGTGCAAGAAAACCCAAGCTAGCTTTCCACTTCATGCTGTGGGTGGTGGCAGTCCAGCTGCAGCAAAGCACTCTCACACGGGGCAGTGCTCCCTTGCCTCTCAAGTGGCTTTGGAACAGAGCTCATGCTACTGCATCTTCCTGCCGTAGTTGGCTAAGGTTTCTTCAAAGCTCTCTGTGCAACCTGGCCTGGCTGTTGTCAGCGTTGCAGAACTGATACTCCGCATCTCTTTTTGCTGGGACTGTGATCAGCCAGGCATGCCCTTTGATGCTTCTCACTGTAAAAAGAAGCAAAAGACCAGCTCATCAGTGTGTTGCTGTTCTTTGAGAGGGCTATTCCTGCTGTTTTATAAGGTTAGAAATACTTCTGGATATGCTGCAAAGCCCATCTCTTTGAGTGACTATTGGCAGAAAGCTGCTGCAAGTGAGCAGGATGGCTTGTGAGTGAAGGAGGTGGTGGTGTGCAAGTTGAAGTGTATCTCCAAGTCCTGTGGTGTGCAGAGAGATGGAAGATGTGGTCAAGTTTTGAGTTATTCTGTGTAACTCCTATTTTATACCTTCAGATCTCTGTCAAAAGCATTTTAGGATTTGATTGTATACTCTTCAGTCTCTTAGGTCACAGAATAAATAAATAACAAAGTAACTCCCTGTGAAAGATAGCAAATTAGCCAGATAAGCTAATTGTTTAGAACCATGAGGAATCAGTTAGTGGTCTGCAGTAGCAAAGGCCACTTTTGTCTAGTAATCCCTTGATGCTTTTAAGCCTTTGAATGTGCTGTTGACAGAGGAGATAACAGGATTCCTTCTCCCTCTCTTTTTTGTTGCAGGGATTTTGCACAGAAACTAGCCAGTGCCCTAGCCCATAATCCCAACTCAGGACTGCATACCATCAACCTTGCTAGCAATCCACTTGAAGATAGAGGTACTGTAACACTTACATTTTTCTCTTTCAATAAAGGCCATAGGAAGATTATTGCTGCTCCGTTCAGCTTTGCTTGAAAAACAGGTTATTGTTTTGTGCGTGATGCTACTGTAAATTTCTGTTGTTCACAGATGACTGAGAATTGCCATTCTTTTTGACTTATGCATATCCATTGGTGTGTTGAGAAATATTTAAGTGTCTTAAACCAACCCTAGATTTTAAAAGAAAATAGAAAAAAAACCCCTCTTGTTTTTAAGAGGTGTGCATTTTTAAAAGCAGTGTAATCGGTTGGAAGATGAAGCACAAGGCAACTTTGCTTCTTGGATTGTATTTTTCTGATGGTTCTGTGTTTCTGTGTCAGCTGTGTTTCTTTTCAGTATGCAAATAATCCCTTTTTCTCACCCCTGTGCTAGCCTGCCCTGTTGTGAGGTCTTGGTGATGTTCAATAATAGGGGCATAACTGGCATTCCTATGGAGCAAGGTGCTGTTAACTCCACAAGATGGAAAATCAAGCTGAACAGCTCATCTTTTCTAAGACTAGGCACCACTAGGCGTGATTTCAGTACATATCAAGTCATTCCTCTCCCTTGTCTACTCTTTTTTTCACCCAAGAGGCATTTATTTTTAAAATGAGGTTACATTCTTTCAGTCTGGAGTTGACCCTTCAGTGCTGCCCATGTGAGATTTCCATTTGCTTCACTTAATACATTCCAGGCACACAGTGTTCTGGGATCAGACTATCTTGTGCTCCTGTTGGGCCAGAAGAAAAATAAGCATTTTACACAGTGAACCTTTCCTTCTTTTATTTGGTTTGTTTGGGGGAAATTTTCTATTCTTTTTGCTGTCACAGTTCAAAATAGAAAAGCTGTTCATTCTGATTACAACCTGATGGACTCCAAATGCTGTTAACACTGAATTTTGTAGGTGTCTCTTCTTTCTTGTTGGTTCAGTGAGGAGAAAAATAGCTGGGAAGGGTTTTTTTTTTTCCTTTCTACATCTGTATCACTTTTGACTAGAAGCAAGTATGATAATGTTTTTGTTTTTAACAAAACCTGTTCTGAGTAGGTTTTTTATTTGAAATCGTTCACATGAATTGCTTTAACTCTTCTGATTACCTCTTGCCTGCTGATTATTGCTTGTCCTCGTTAAGAATTCTTATCACATGAAAGGCAGTGCTTTGCTGAAGAACATTATTGTTACAATGTGCCGTAGGCCAACTGCATTTTACAGAAATTTCTGTTGAAAGCTGGAAAAAAAGGCTGCTACATTGTTGATTCTGCTTTTGAAGAAGCGTATTTAGGTTGTCTTATTTGAAAGGGGTTTTTTTTCAAGGGAACTCATTTTTATCTTGGAAGCAAAACATTTGACCAAACATTGTGTAATCTACAGTGCAGGGGATCTTTTTTTCATTTTTTAAACATATCCATGGGGTGCTTTCTTTGCAACAAGAAGACACACATAGAAGACAAAAATGAAACGCAGAAACTACAACTTGGAGAAATTAGTAGGGTTTTTTCATTATCTCAGCCTCTCCTATCAAATATGCAATTAAGATTTGACCTTTTCATTAGAATTAGATAGGTTATAGAGTGCTTAGAAATTAATTATAATTGCAATGTGCAAATATTGCAGCTTTTCAGTTCAAGAAAATTCCCTGGGTGCAAGGTGGATTTGACTTTGGTAAACTGGTGCAGTAGAAAGGATTTCTCAAGTAAAAGTGGAGATTCATATACACATATGGATTTTGGAAAATACCTTTTGAAAAATCACCTGCAGGAACTGGAACTAGATTATTTTGCAGTTATATGGGAAATCACTGAGTTTGTTTTCTGGAGAAGAACATTTTGCACCCTGTGTGAACACAAACATACACTAAGCTATAATGTGTTGTTGAGTACTAGTGAGTGAAGGCATAATATTATTACATATTAATGCAACAGTCTGTATTCCAACAGCATGGGAAGTGGGTTTAATTGACCTAAAGCATAGGACCTTTTTTCAGTTCAAATACAATGCAGTGTTTATATGCAGTGATTTTTTTATTGAGAGCAGTCTCTTAATTTGTGTTTGACTGTCCTTTATGGTACTGTTAATATTTGTGACACTGACACCTGGAAAGATTGTTATCAATCTTGTCTGCAAAAATCTGGCCACAATGAAGTGATGGCAGTTTTGCTTTTGGGTCTACTAGGATCAGAATTTAATCTCATATTTTGTTAAAAATATTGCAAAACAAACATACTGAGGCCTAGTCGTACTCAAATTCCAAACTGTGTGCCTGGATGCAGTTAACTCCATTTCTGCCATGTAAACTCTCATCTCTGTTCTGCCATTAACAAAAATGAGTGACTTAAAGGGTGTTCAAGGGACAGAGTGACCAGAAGCACTTTTTCTTTTCTGCACCTGATTCCTGTATATTATAACTATAACTTAAGCCCTGTGCTAGTAAGATGTGAAAATTGTTCAGCTTGGCAAGAACAATAATTAGTCTGCAGATTGTTAGCTAAATACAAAGATGGAGAGCTAAAACTATTTGTTGCTGTCTTAGTCAAAATGCCTAACAGCAAAAATTACACTTGTTGTATTGTTAGTAATACTGATTGTCCTTATAGAGCTATGAAAGAAAATCCTGTTAGTATGATTTGATTCATTCTTACTGAAAATAGGTGAAGATATCTGGTTACCATTTTTTTTTTGCTTTATTTCTTTACAGTAAATGATTCCAAGGTCTCATGGGTCTAATGTTTTAGCAATATAAATAAAAAAATGTGTATTGTTTTGAGCTGCCATGGGTGTTGCACACAACATGCTTTTACAGAGAGCATTAAAAAAATCCCCCACCACAGTACCTGCAAGGTAGCTGCCTCCTTCATTATCAATGATAAGTAAAACAGAATAAAACCAGAGTAAACAGAGTAGGTGTGTGACCTGCAGTTTCACAGACTGATGTCTGTGTATGTGGAAGGTATCAGCTTTTTAATTTACTATGTTTTCAGTCAAGTGAAAGGTTTTACCCTCTTTCTCTGTGTCCTTTTCTCTCCAAGTGAATTGCTGTAGATGACTATTTCACACCTCAGGTTAAGCCTGGAATTTCTATGTTGATTTATTCCTCTAATAAATATTTCACTGCTTAGTTGCATTGTTATTTAGAATGTGTCCTCTTAATCAAATTTCAATCTTTTGCTTAAAATGGAGCATGAAATTGGTGGAGTGGGGAACTTGGACACACTAGGTAAAGGCTTTAATGAAAAGTGTCTTCTTATGGTTTCCTTCTTTTGTTGAATCTGTGCTGAGTCCAGTCTGTGTCAGCATCTTAATAGGTTTTTACTGTTTATGACTGCAAGCAGTTGTGGCATTTCCAAGCCTGTGTCTTGCTGGTAGCCTGCAGGCTGCTGTAAGGGAATTAAGTGGCCATTATGACTCGGTAAAGGTTTCAGGCTCTTAGGGTTTGCCACAGAAAAAGAGGGTGATATTAACTAATGTGGGTGCCTTCTTGCCTTGACAAACCTTCCTTTTTAAAGAAAATAAAAATAGTTTGAAGTTTTGTGTGAAACAGTGTTGTTGGGTTTTAGTTCATGCCTAGATTTTTTAATTTAGTTTTTTTTCTGAAACATAAAACTTCCAGATCTTCCAAGTGTTGACTGCTTGGTGTGTGTAATAGCTTCACTTTGATACCTTCTCAAAAGTATGTATGTATTATAAAATTTTTAAACTAATTAATGAGGACTACTGACGGTAAAAAACAAAGTTTCCTGTATGTTCAGTGGTTAGCAAGGCATGGAACTTGATTACATCAGTAAAAGTTCACAAAATGACAGAGCTCACCTGCACAGTGAGTGCAGTTCCTCCTCAGGTGTCACTGGTGCAGTTTGTCCCTGCTGAGATTTGCTGGGAAAACCTGAGGTCACAGAGCTCACCTGAAAACATCCATTTTGTCTTTGCTCTCTCAACAGGTGTGTCATCTTTGAGCATCCAGTTTGCCAAACTTCCAAAGGGACTGAAGCATTTAAATTTATCTAAAACCTCCTTGTCACCTAAAGGTACGTTTTATAAATAGGCTTCTTTTTCTCTTCTAAAATTTTCAGATTTACATACCAAAAATACCTTTTCTTACCAGATTATAAAATAACTAATTTTGTAAATTATTTACATGTATTTTCTCAACAGTGCAGCTGCTTTTTTTTGCAGCCCTGAGTTGCTGAACCCTGGGCTGGGTTCTGAGTACCCTTCAGCACTTTGATAAACTCAGACTTGGTTCTGCAAAGGCTAAGTTTAAACCTGTATTATAAAGGAAGACTGAAATTAGGATTGACATGAAAGATATGTTTCATATATGCTTCAAAAAAGTGTCTGAATCAAAAATGTGTAGGGAAATATCCACATGTTTTGTACACAGTTATTTTATGAAACCAAGCATTGTGACAATGGCTGGTGAGTGACTTGCTCTGACTAAAGACTTCTTTGTTTTATAATTTACAATTTCTGATTTGATACTGTAAGTGAAATGGTTGTATATTTTAAAAGGGATATCACTAGTGAAACACAAGTCAGAAGCTTTCAGGATTTTTCAGGATGTTGCTAACTCAATTTTTGGTGACAATTGATTAAGAGTCTTGACTAATGTAACATGTACTCTAGAAATGAGATACTTGTGAATTTAACAGCAATTTATGCAGTTCTGGTATGTTCATTCATTCTCTACTTTTCTTCACGTGAGCTGAATTATTTCCGCAAGTGATTGTGAAGTTTGCGTCAAGAGAACACTCTAGCAACATTTCCTTCTTCATAAAGAATAAATGCCAGCTTGATGAAGTTCACCCACACAACTCTTGTCAGTGAAAGTGAATTCTGAGGTTATTATAATAATCTGAAGGTTTTTAACATACTTTTAAAAGATGATCTTTAAGCAAAAGCTGAAAATATTTTCCAATACATCTAATACTGATGACCTTCAGAATAACGTTACCATTAATGTTGTCCCATAGCAGCTCCTCTGTATTTCTTAAAAATAGTATGTGCCATGTCTTAAAATGGGAATTCTTACAACCCTCAGGACCTGCAGCAACTCAGGTTGCTGCAAAGCTGTCAGTTTCTCTCTAACCTAAGAAGACAGTAATGATTTGGTTTTAACTTGGGAGGCTATTTTTGAACTTGCAATACTTTCAGTGGAGAAAGTATAAAAGAGTCCTTGGATCTTGGATTCAGTAGACTCTAAAGTGCATGCATTCTATTCCTTCAACCTTTTTTAAAATATTTTTTTTTAAATTTCATATATATATATATTTGTAATTTTAAGCTTTATAAAAATTCAAGACAATCCCTTGCAGGATTTGACCTTATTTTAAAAGTGCTTTCTATTTTAGATTGGTTTCTAAGATTGACAAGTGAAGTTCAGGTGGCAACTTCCCAGCTGATCTTTCTTCAAATATTGTAGCTCAAAGTTCCTGAGAGCTATTAACAGTCTGAGCCTCCTGAGAGTGGTAAAAGAGCATAAAAGATTGTCTGCAAATGAAAGTGAGATTACTGTTAGAGTACAGCATGATGTAGTGTGAAGATCAAACATAAATTTATTGATTTGAAGTTTCTGGTTAAGTGGAAAATTCTAGTCTACTCATTCAAAGATAAAGCTTGCTTTCCTGAGCCGAAGCCAGAGGCTAATTTAAAAAATTCCTTATTCACATTATTTGCCTTCACTATGTGGCTGATTTTGAGCAGTTGGCCCTTTTTAAGCATGAAACAAGCAGCAACATTATGAATTGTTTGATTGCTGTTCTCCCTCAAACTCAGACACTGCTTCTGAATTGCCAGAATTGGTTCTTGGTAGTACATGCTGAGTTGCTGATAGTTTAACCCTGCTGGAACTCCCAACTGATGACTAGGTACCATTGAGCAACCAGGACAAAATTGTGTTTCTTCCTTCCTCTTGTTGCTTGTAAACATTGTTGAGAAGGCTCACTAAAGTGAATCCAAGGCTGTAATGTCAAGCATTTAAACAGAGCTTTTAGATCTTTGGAAGTTTCACAAAGTATTAGTTTGCAGTTTACCTTTAGCAATAGGGTGTAGATTCAACAACACTATCCCAAGCTAAAAGAAAAATGACACTAAGCAGAAAAGATCTGAGACTTGACAGAGGCATTTCTCTGCTTTGATACTTTCAGTTTCAAAAGCCTCGTGAAACCAGAAGTCATACTACTGAATATGGGAGACTTTCTTAATATTTGAAAGCTCAGAAAATTAAAGCACTCATGTAGGTATTTTTGTCCCCAGTAGCTTGCTAGCTATTTCTTCCATATCCTCACTGGCAAATCAGTTTCTTAATAGTTTTTAAGTGAAGACTGGACATGTTTCATCTGTTGAATACCCATCCAATTTCACTGACCAGCTTTGAGAAATTGTTGAATGTTGTGTAGTAGATCACTCACCTTCTTTATAGCTTTGGCCAGGCACTTAAAAAAACCCTGCTGCATTAACTAAAGGACACAGTGATGCTTATGCATGAGGAAGCACATGCATGCAGTGCTTAAAAGGCAGCAAAGACACCTACAGTAAATTGAGAAGTTGATAATAAGCTGCAGAGCCCTCAGATGAAAGTTTGATTTGAAGGAATCAGAAATAGCCATGTCCTAATTTGTATTTTGAAAAGCTGAGAAATTTCAGTGGAAGAAAGCCCTGACTGGTTTGTTCCCAATATGAGCTTTTTCATTTTAATGTGAAAAATATGGTTTTGTTTTGATAAGCAACTGAGAGTCTTTATGCATCTCTTGGTACTTTTAATTAACTATTTTTATGAAATTACAGGCAAATACATTAATTGAAATATTTTTAATTTCTAGGTCTCGACAGTTGCTTTTGAAGTTCCAGCAATTATAATTGTTAATGTACTTGGTCTTCCACAGATGCTTTCATCCACTTCCACAAATAGTTTTATCCAAATATTGTTGCTTGTAGAAAGACACTGGCTTAAAATTGTGGAGTAAACTGTTAAAATCTGTTTGAAAATGGGTCTGAACACATCCTGGATCTGGGACGTATAACCCACTGTGGCTCCATTGGGGAAGTTGGGGGAGTGTGGTGCAGATGGAACTGGGCATGCTGTGTCAGGGAAAGGTCTCATGTGTGCCTGGTGATCTGTATTCCTAGGCTGCCGTGCAGTGATGGCAGGAGGTCATTCGACACTTGTGTGTGCCTGTGCTCACTGAAATTGAGCACTTGCAGGCTCTGGGCCAGTTTTGTGTGGAGACAGCTCAGCTGAGTTGTGACCTCTTTTTTGGCAGGGGTGAACAGCCTTTCCCAGTCACTGAGTGCCAACTCGCTGATCGCCAACACGCTCGTCTATCTTGACCTCTCAGGGAACGCGCTCCGCGGAGATGATCTCTCAGTAAGCACTTTCCTCTCCCAGGGGAGATAATGAATGGGTCTTTTAATTAACTAACAGCTGAGAGAAAGGCAAAAACCTTTTAGTTTAGATCCTCTTTGGCCTTTATTTCCGTACAGTTTTAGTAGGAATAGAAAATAACAATTTTTTTCCTACTCTTTGATATAAAGTCAGAGAACTGCCCCGCACAGCTAAAAAAAAATCCACATAATTTTAGTTCATGCCTTTAGTCTTTGGCTTCTACTGATACATGAGAAAAGTGCAAGGGTGCCACTTCTTTTCAGTGGACTTGCCATTCTCTCTGAGTTCTGTTTGAAGGTGACAAAATGCCATTAAAAAGCCCTCATCATCTTTTTAATGGTAAGAGTACTACAAATTTTCCATCGGAAGATTGGAAGCAAATTATTTCTTTGATTTGTGAAGCATTAATTTCTGGTTTTCAATATTTTTGTTTGTATAAATAAATTTGTGCACCTCCTTGATGTGTGCTGTTGAAACCCATGATTCTTTGAAGAATGTAATTATTTTTTAGACTCCTTTGTTAGGTTTATCAATTGCCGTGAAGGTGGAGCTCTATTTCCTCCAAAATGAAACCCACTTACTTCTCAATTTGTATATATTACTTTTTGACTGTTACATTTGCATTTCTCTTTCACATCAAAAGTTATGTGTGTGTAACTGTCAGGTTTTGAATTCTAAGTATTGAACATCTAGAAGATGCAAAACTACAGTCAACCAATCTCATCATTTGAAGTGCAGTCAGAAATGACTTTATGACTTTTTCACATATCTTAATTGCAGATTCATCAGCATATTCAGAGAACTAGCCTTTTCAGACATGAGGTGAAAGGGTCAGTGGGACAACAGGACAAAGGTAGCAAATAAATAGCTAAATGTAATTAAAGGCACACAGTGAATTACTCTGAGAGAATATAGTAGTAAATAATGTAAAAACAAGTGGTAAAATAAAATGTAATAAATCTTTGGCAGGCAATGTTTTAAAAAACTAAGGTCTACCTATAATATTTTAAGAGATAAATGCGGAAAGTGGGGCTTTTCTTAGCCTGTCAGATGTATGGTTCAAAGATAAAGATTATTAATACTGAGGTCTCTTAATCTGTGGAATCCGTTTTCTAACAGGAGCACAGAAATGCTGTTATTTAGCAATTAAAATAAACCCTAGGAAAGCATGGAAATTTTTAAAGTGGGGGCCTCTCTTGTACTGTAGGTATAGGGGCTAAATGACCTAATTTTTGGGAAGATGGATCTATTTTAGAAATGTTAAGCGTGCAGTTTGGCTGGATTTCATGTGGAGTTGAGCTTTCCAGTTTTCTGTGAATTAGGTCACACTTTTATCTTTCTGTGTTGTTCTCTGAGACTAAAAAGAGCCCAAAATGAAACAGTGTATAGTAAGAAGTTTTACATATTCTAACATTTACATGACATAATCTATACGGTACCAATGTTAACATCAATGTTAAAATCTTGTTACCTATTCTATATTCTCCCTTAAACCTGTAATGTGCAGCTGATATTAAGAACTAACCATGGACTTAAGGTGCAAATTAGTTGCTTCCCTCATGCTTAAAGGGACTGGCTTTTACTTACAAACCAATTAGCCTTTCTGAAATGTAACAGCAGTCTGATTGACATCACAAATCTTTGTTTAATTATCCTCTTAGTTAATTATCATCTGCTGTGAAAGTTAAATGCTATAACTCAAGACCTGTGCTTTAAGAGAAATGTTGAGTAAGTGTAGTCTGAGCTCCATTTTCCCACTATTTTTTAAAGAAATGATAGTCTGCAAAAGTAAAACAGGTTGTATTGATTAGGTGAAGTTTCAGGTGATTTTATAATAAAAGCCAAAAATGCAATGACAGGTAGTGATCCAGTAACTGTTGTCATAATATAAAAATTAACATCTGTCATTCTTTCTGTCCAATAATTATAGAGCCTGTACAATTTTTTGGCCCAGCCAAATGCCCTTGTTCACCTGGATTTGTCCAACACGGAGTGTGCGCTAGATATGGTAAAGACCATTTTTGTGGCTATTTCAATACCAAGGAAACATTCCCTGCCTTCTATCCCTAGGTACTTCTTTGGGTTAATAAAAGGTAAAATGACTTGCCTTTATTTTGAACCAGGTGTGTGGAGCCCTCCTCCGTGGATGTCTTCAGCATCTAGCTGTTCTTAGCCTCTCAAGGACTCTCTTTTCTCACAGGTACATTTTAAATGTCATTACCCTCAACAATTTGGTTTATAATTTCTTGGGCTCGTTTAGCACCCTTCTTTTTAAGAATAAATCAAAGACTTTTTTTTTATAAAGCTTTAGAAGTCTCAGTGCTTGATGAAATAGGTACTATTTATTCTAAGCAAAATATTTTCTTTCCCTTTCTGCTCTTTGCTAAAGGTCTGTAAAGTAAGCTACCTTGTCTAATATGTGTTTGTGTGATACTGATGCAGGAGAAAGTCTATATATAATCTTTTGTCTCTAAGGAGCATAGCATCAGGCTTTGAAGTCTGACTGACTTGATTCCTCTTTGTATATGATTTTTAAAGTTTGTATTTTTCATGGTTTGGTGACAGTTACAAATGCTTTTTGTCCTGTTTTGTCTTCTTCTGGGAGGAACTCCTTTTTGAAAGTCTTTGAGATGGAACTTTTACTTTTTAGAGTACTTGCATTGTAGGAAATATTAGCTTCCATTTTCTTCAGAAGAGCTGAAGCTTTGAGTCCTTATCAGAGATGACACCTAATTGATGCTAAGGTATTCTAGCATTGAGTAATTATTTCTAGTGGTGAAAAAGCAGTTTCAGGGTTTTGTTCATATCCTGTTTGATCTTCTGCTTGTGAGATGTAAGTATATTCACTATTAACCAGACCTAAATGATCATTCCTTGTAGACAGAAGGTAGATAGTAATGTCTTCTGTGCAGCAGTGCAGTTGTGAGGATTGTTTGTTGAATCAACATTTTGATGACATTATAATTCTAAGCTAATTGAGAGCCACTGATTACAGAAATGCCTAAGGTAGAGCAATTAAACTGTAAAAGATCATTACATTTCTGATGGCTTGCATTCACTATTTATTGGAATGAGGAGTGTCTAAATGCTACTTCTTAATGAATTTGTTTACTTGCAGAAAAGGAAAAGAAGTCCCTCCCTCCTTCAAACAGTTTTTCAGCAGCTCACTTGCTTTGATGCAGATTAACCTTTCCGGAACTAAACTCCCTCCTGAGCCTCTAAAGTAAGAATTTAATTTCATTTTCTCCTGTGCCTAAAATCTAGTTTGCATTGTTGTTGTATGAGTGCCTCATATTAAAAAGGAAGGGAAAAGAATTTTGCTTTCTTCTTTTTTTCTTTTTTTCCCCAATTGTACATTATTAATATTAGAAGAGTGAGTTTTGTGATGGTCATACATTCATAAAATGTTCTTTCCATCTCACAGCTGAGACTATTAATCATATTTTTGCTGTGGGAATGTCACAGTTGTTTAGCTTTTGTCAGCGTTTTTTTGGGATGTATTTCTTTCTTTGTGGCTTATGAACAAAACTGCTCCACAGTGAAATGGGATTATAGACTTGTGTGAGCGCCATTCCTTTGGGACTGCATTATTGCAACAGCCATAATGAAATGGAACCTGTTGCAGGGTTTGGGAGGAGAAACCTATTGCACAGAGCTATGTTCTCCTTTTTGGGGGAGGAGACAATGGCAGCTGTTTCCAGGAATGCTAAGTGAAATGAGTCTTTTTGTTGTATGTCACCCAACCTGTGACCTACAGGTTCTGCAGGCTAAGGGAAATTGTGAAGCACTGTCACCCTTCTTGGGATGTGTGTGGATTTGAACTGTGTTGAAATTTTCAGACATGAAATTCAAAAGTGTGTTTTAAAGTCAGGATAGGCCTAGATTGAGATAGGCCGTTCTGTGATTCTGGCAGAATACTGGTGTTTATTTGGCTTAATTAAAGAAAGGGCTCTTTTCAAAGTGTCATCTTCCTAACTAATATGCATTGAAATATACATAACCTTATCTTTATCAGCCACCTAGATGCATTCACTACCTATTTTACAATCCTAATATGGATATAGGTGCATGGATGTATCCTTGTGTGGTTGGGAAGCTGCCTGCTAAGGGAGAACAGGGAAGGGGAATGGGGAGTATCTAATGGACAGGACTTGATGGCAAAATTGGAGATGTGGGGTATAAAGAGTAGTTAGTGAGAATGGGATGGAAAGCTTTTGATACACTCTGGAGGAAGCTAAGTGAGGGACGAGTGACAAGTGTGACAGCAGAAAAAGTAGTGTACGTAGTTTTGGAGTATTTTTTCTTAATGCAATTCAGTATTGAAGAAAGCAGCACAATATCACAAAGTCACAGAATGGGTCAGGTTGGGAGGGACCACTGTGGGTCATTTGGTCCAACCTCCCTGCTCAAGCAGGGTTATCCTACACCACATGGCACAGGATTGCGTCCACATGGTTCTTGAATATCTCCAGTGGGGAAGACTCCACAACATGTCTGGGCAACCTCTTCCTGTGCACAGTCACCTGCACAGCAAAGAAGTTCTTCCTCATGTTCAGGTGGAACTTCCTGTACATCAGTTTCTGCCTGTGGCCTTTTGTCTTGTTGCTTGGCACCTCCAAGAAGAGCCTGATGGTTAAGTCAGATGCATGGATTGAAATTCATATTCAACTGCAGGTGCCATTTTAGTTCTGATATTTCCTTTGTTCTACGTGATGCTCTTGGTTGTTGTTGTGCTTGCTCAGGTTTTGCTCAGATTAGGAAGGTGTGGTACAGATGTGTTTTCAAACAGAAGGCGATTTTTTTGAAACACGTTTGATTCTGAATAATTTAGAGCTATTGATCCTATGGTGGAGGGCAGCAGGGAAGGAAAACAAGGATGGATGTGACTACTACAGAAGAGAGTATTGGTTTGACAGGAAAAAGAGGGACATTGAATGTATCCCCAGAGATTAGGAAAGGTGAGAAGCACCAAACATTAAGGTTCATTAAGGTTCACTTCTTGCCATGTTAAGTATCTCTTATGGTATGAGGAATTTCAGCAGGTGAGTGCTGTACAGTTGCCTGAGCTCATGAAAGATGTTATTATATTAATTTATCCCAGAAACTTGGGACCCTTTGCCTGCTAGCTGGGCAGCAAATGGTATCTTCCTAGTCCTTTTCAGTCAAAATAGGTGTTAGCAAAAACTGCCTCTGGTAATGTTTAAGATAATCTGGCTCAATTTGACTGAATTGGGTTGGAGGGAATTACTTGCCTGACTGGTGTTGGTGGAAGTAAAGAGGCAGTGATGGGGAGCATAGGAGAAGTTGAGAGCAGAAAGTTCTTTCACTAGCACAGAAAGCTCCAGGGAGGGGCATCTTTGCAAAGTCCAGGTGGATGTGCATGGTCTCAGAGTGTCTATGCCACTCTCAGCTGTCTGGTATTTTGGTCTGGGCTGCTTTTGTTCTGGTGACAGCCTTCACCTCTGCCTAGGAGGCAGGACAGAAGCTGTTAGTACTTTTTGGTAATTTCTGTGATGTGCTTTTTCTCTGACCTAAATTTTTCATTCAGTTTGAGCTGAGTGTGTCGCAACACTACGGAAGACTTTGATCTTCAGGACACCTTGCTTTACCTCTCAAGCCCTACATGGCTTGATGAATCCACTTCAAAAATGTCCTGTGGAAGTTAATCTGGGTTTAAAAAGACTGGGGATGTGTATTGTGGGACAGCTGCTTAGCCTTTTCCTCTTAACTGCAAAAAATTTTAAAACTTCTTCAGAACCATCAAGATCAAATTGTTGGTTAAACACAAGAAGATAGAAACACTTTTTTCAGGCAGACTTAAATTTGTCATTGCCAAGACTGCAAGAGCACATGAGAGATGGCTCCAGAAAGGAAAAATTAAAAAACTATGGTGTATAATAATAGTACTTTCCTGGCATCATTGATCACATATGTCAAAAGGCTTTTGGAGTTGGAGCTGTCCAGTGACAAAGGAGAAGTTTCTGGTTTGTATCCATGAACCAGAGGTCACCATGTTTAATGTGTGAATCAAGTTCAATCCTGCCCAGAGAAAAAGAAAGATAGATAAAATGCAGATACCCTGAGTTCCAAATTCCCCTAATTAATTGTTATTTGATTTCTTTATAGGTTTCCTTTAGCTTTATAGTTGTGGTATGTTTAATTGCATGTGCTAACTCAGTGCATTTAAAGATACTGGTTAATCAGTGCAGTCTGTGAAGGACATGCTTCGACAGTGTAAGTCAAGCCTTTCAGGGAGCAGGTTTGCTGACATAGCTGTACTATGAGGATGCCATGTGGTGGGTGGGGAGAGGGTATACCTTGTACATAGGTATTAGAGTTAATGTTCCATTGCAGCTCACTCTTTTTTTTCACCATTTTTTTAATGGAGGCAGTTTGTAGTCTTGTCCTTGTTGAAGTATAAGTTGGCATTTTTGTTGAATTCTACAGACATTGCCAAAAACTGTATTTTGATCTGTCAGTGCTGTAACAAGACAACTTTCTGGTGTACTTCTCATGCAAATGCTAATTACAAGGCCAGTTCTTGCATTCTGCATCAGGCACAGTTGATCTCCATGTGTTGCCATGTGTGTGATTTAAACATAGTGGCCAAGTGTAAGTATAATTTGGCTTCAGGCCCTTTGAAGGCTGGTGATTTTTCATGACAAAGAATTGAGAAATAAGGGGATTTTCTTATGGTGAATTTATAGGGAAGAGGTTAGGGGAAAAAACCTTTTTTTCCCTTCCTGTGAAAAGTACAACTGAAGCAACATTGTGTCTCTTTTTCATCTGCACTTTCTTTTTATGCTTTTTGCACTGTACTTTTTATTTCCTGGAAATGTTTAGGAAGCTCTTTGCAAGCTGACCATCAGCTAGACTGACTGAATAAAAAGCATGTCTGGGTAAGAAAGACAAGATAATCTGAAAATTTGTGAGAACTGTTGCAGAACTTTCACTCTCCTCCCCCCTCCCTGTGTATTAATAGCTTAAGTAAATTAAGCACAAGACATTTGCCTTTGTTAATAGGGAAGGTCTGATTGTACTTGCAGGACAGAAGATATAAATAGGTTTAAATGAAAAACCTACCCAAGACACACACATTTCAAATGTAGCTTTGACACACTACTTGCATAGCAAGTGTGTAGACAAACGGCTCATCAGAAGGAGTTGGTTTTTATCTCCATGCATCAGTCACTTGGTTAGCTGCTTTTGGCTGAAATGAAGTTGGAGAAGAAAGTCCTTCTGTTTCTCTGTTGAATTATTAATTCAAAGCTGCATCTATTCTGAAGATATTAGAAGGTATACACAGATTTTGTTTTTCCTTCTCTATTACACATACTGTTGTACTTTTTGATTTTACAGTATTAATATAAGTGTGATATTCACACTAACTTTTAGATGTGGAAACAAACTTCTATAAGACTTTAAAAGTGGATTTATGAAAACCATAATTAGTTGTTAGTTCACGTGTCTGCCAATCTGCCTAAAGGCAAAGGATGCCATTGCATAGGAATATCATTTTGAAATCTGTAAATACTTGTTGGGTTGTGGAAGTGGAGAATTTTGTGATACTGGAACATGCTCCAGCCTTTGAGTGTTACAGGCATTGTGCCTGACTGAAATGGATGGCTGCATGGCATCTTGTGTATTTTAAAAACCTAATTTTTTTCCTAGAGTTTTGGAAAATCAGAGCGTTTGTATGGTTGTATGACAGAATACTCCATTTATAATCATTTGGTGCTCTTTGAAAGCAAATGTTGAAGAAAATCCATCTCTGATGAATGTTATTAAATGTTGATGGTGCATTAGCTTTAGAGTTTCTTCATTAGCCTTGCACCCCTGCAGTTTTTGAAGCTCCTGGAGTGTTCTGAGTGTGGCAGGCTTGTGCTGCCATTGTCATTGAAGAACTAACTGCTCAGCTGGTGTCGTTTTGAAATGATTCTTTGCATTATAGGTGTATTAACCTGTGATCACTTAGATGATGATGTAAAGCTACCCTTTATTTTTTTTAAATGGTTCTAAAATTGATCTTTTTCAGAGCGCTTTTATTAGGCCTGGCTTGCAATCACAATCTGAAGGAGGTGTCTTTAGACCTCAGTAGCTGTGAGGTAAGGAATATTTATCAGGATGTGTTCAAAATATGCAATGACAAGGCTTTAGAGGTCCTGTGAAATCCACTGGGCGAGAGATTCTTCATCTGCAGTCAAAAGTTGTGGGAAAGGTAGAACTCAGACAAGCAGTTATGGCAAAAGTTAGGATGTGTGTTACAGCATCCTAAATAATGATCAGAGAGGTTCAAAGCACCTGATTACCAAAAGCCTCCTTGCAGTGCAGCTGGACTACACACTGAGCCAGCCTGTTGGATGCTTGGCAGCTTCTGCTCTCTGGTGGTGTGATTAGCAGCAGGATTTTCCAAGGTGCCCAAATCTGAATGGCTCAAAGGAAGCTGCATGCCCTGAAGGCATGTCAGTGGTTCAATTGTCTTCCTTCAGAACCCAAGACATGCTTCCTCTTCTGCAAGTTTGCTTTTTAACCTTGGGAGAAATTCCATTTTTCTAATCAATTAATCATTTCATGCCAATAGGGAACTTTAGTAAAAGTTATTAATGTAAGAAGCACTGTAAAAGTGGTCTCAAGAATAAGTAAGAACACTTGTGGCAACTTATTTGCCTTATCTTGTTTCCTCTGGCTTTCCTGTGCTTTGCTGTGCCCTCTGTTTCCCAAGATTGCCCATACTCTTGCAGGGCAATTCCTGTGAGGTTACAGCAGAATGAGAAAAGATCAGATACAGCCCTGGGGAGCCACTTGAGGCAAAGTCATTTTGTAGAGAACTGTGTGGTGGACTCTTGCCAAAACCAACATGAACCAGTTTAGGCTCAGGCCTTCTCTGACTTGCCCATTTTTTAAGCTGCAAAGAAAGCCTCCCATTTGTTAGATATTTCCGAGGCCATCTGAGTATTAACTGTTCTAGAAGTGCCTCAAATACAGTGGTTTCCCTTTAAGCAGAAAACATGCAATATTGATAAGCATGTTGAAGTGCAGTAATCCTTGCCTTTAGGTTCGTGGTCAATTGCTTTTGAAATGTGCACAGATTTTCCTTGTGAAGAAAAAAACAAATCATTGTGAATGCATATCATAGTTTTTGATATTTCAGACTTTTTGGAAAATACTACTTTGAAGAGCACTACATGTAAATTCCAAATAGAAAAGCTTTCAAGTCAAGTACATATGCTTCTGACTTCTGAGCACAGGGATCAGACAGATGATAATTTATCTTTCAGAGGAAGGAAGGAAAAGGGAGGAGTAATTAATGTAATAAAAATTAAGTCCTGTGATCGTAGCCTTCAATGAATAAATCAATAAAACACAAATATAAGTAATGAGAGTATAAATTAGTATGTAAATCAACAAGGGCTGACAGGAGAGAAAATATTACCCTTTCATGAAATAACACCCAGGATGGGATGTGAAAGAGCCGTCAAGGGGCAATGAGATTTAGTGGACACCAAAGCACATGTGGTCGTGGCTGACTCTTGTGACAGAAAGGAGGGAATCCTGCCCAACTCAGCTTTGCATTCCTCTATTTGGTCCCTTCAAATTGACAGCGCCTCCTTAGATCCTTCCCTTAACATTTTTTTCCCCATCACTTAGCTTTATCCATTCTCATGTGCTTTGGAAAGAAGTCATGCTTCCACCAGCAGGGAAGTTGATGTGCCAGCAGCTGGGAGTGCTCTCAATGGGCCCAGCACCTCAGAATCCTGCTCCACCTCTCCCTGACCCTCTGGGATCTGGGCAGGGTAATCTGCACCCAGAAAGAGAGTGGTGGGAAGCTTGGAGGCAGTCACCACCACTCCCAGTTCCTGCAAGCACACGCTGCTAGGGGGTTAAAAAGCTGATGCTTCAGCTTTGCCCTCTTCTTTCCTACATCAGGCAAGCTGTACTCAAGGATGGAAGGATAAATCTGTGTTCCTTCCCTCTCCCACCATTTTTCATTTGCTCCCATAATTTTCTGGTGTATTATCTCCAAGCTTAATCATTTTCTATTGCTTGTTTGGTTGTTTTTTTTAAATTATTTTTTACTATGAAAATTACATTTTTATTTCTACCTGCTCAGCACTGATGTATTTCACTCTTTTCCCTTCTGCTTCCCTTAGCTTGGTCACTGTGTAAGTACCCTCCATGCTTTACCTTACTTGTTAAATCAGTAAGCAGCTTTGTTTGCCCTTCCCATATTGTACCTCATAGCTTTGAACACACTTGGCATTTTTAATTGTGGAAGGGTTATTCTTCATTTTCTGAGTAAGAGCTTTTCTTTGTAGTCTCAGAAGTATGTCATATAGAGGGTGTTGCAGAGGGTCTTTTTGTCGGTATCACAGTCCACGTTGATGAGCAGCGCTTCAATTCATCTCTGCTTTTATATATATTTATGTGCATAATATTTTAACACAGTTGCAGCAAATTGTGATCCTGAAATTGGAGGTTTTGTCATCACTTTCAGATTAAATAGATATCACCATTTGTGCTCATGAAATGTTTGTATATTTAAAATCTTGAATGTAGTGTTATCTGGTACAAGATTGAAAGCTACTCCTGAAAAATTGTCCACTTCAGCCCTCAAAGTATATATAACCATAAGCATTTGGATTCTACTGTGAGTATAATTTTAGGGTATAGAACTTTACCCTACCAACAACCAATCCGGCTCCACGTATGATCTGCCACTTCCATGGATTCTGCAATAGTAGATGTGACACTCTGTGTAAAATGGTTGTCTTGTGGTGGGTCACGCTGAGAGAGCAGCACAAAGCAAAACTGAATGATTTTGGCTTGAATACAGCAAATGCTATAAATGCTCTTACCAAAATAAAGTTGAGTTGAATTTGCAGCACTTCTGGCCGGAATACAGCCTGTAATATGACTACTTATTGAGGGGATGAGGTGAAACATAGGCAGGCTTTGATTTATGGAGAAGGGGGAAGGTGCCTTATGTTCTCACTCCACATGTGACTTATGATTTAGGTGTTTTCTTTGACCACCATTCTACAGATACTCAGGTATTCAGCTTATTCAGCTGCTTGTTAAACCATCACATACCTCAAACTTCCAAAAAAGTGCCAAATCAAGTCTTTATTGAGAAATGCTTCTAGAAGGCATTTTTGGCTCTTTAATTATAACATGGATAAAAGTTGATGGTCCACAAAAATGTCAGCAGGTTGATTCAGGATATTTACCCAAGTAAGCCAACTAAAATATTACATAGTTTTTTTGCACAGGAGGTGAAAAAGCTTTGAAGGGGTTTGAAAAAGTCTTTTTGAAGTCTTCTTTTTGAAGCAAATAACATGAAAATAAAAAATGTAAAAATAAAATTTCAACAGAATTTTTTCCCACTTTAGCTAAATTATTTTAACTGGAGATGTTTATAAAGTGAAATGCACCTTATGTAAATGTGCATGGCTGCAAAAAATAAGAAAATACTTTTGCTCCTTTGGAAAAAAAAGTTGTGTTACTTCAGTAGCATTAGTAAATAAGTGTGAAAGATTTCATAACTTTAATTCTTAATGCTGATGTTTTATCCTAGAACATTTCATTGTTTTTTAATTAAATCCTGACATTTATTTTATAGTCATGTAATATTTCAGATTAATAATATCATAATTGATACTTCACAGCCAGGCATTTTTGTTATTGTTGCAATTTTTTTCTTTTATTGCTATTTCTTAAGTTAAGAATAACTATATTACTGTTTTCTCTTGTTTATGGTCTTTTATGGCTGTTTTGCAACTGGATTATTTGAATTTTCAGTGACAGGGAGGCGTAATTAAATTGAGATTTTTTTTTTTATGGGTCCACTTATCTTTAAAATGGGCACCTTAGCATTGTGCTAAGAGCTGGAAGAAGATGCTCACTGTAAGGTCTGACTGTAGTGGAGTTCAAGGGTGCCTGTGTTGCAAGCTGATAGGTTGGTCTAAGTTTGGTTTGGTTTTTTTTTATTTTATCAGCAGACGCTAGAAATGCCCCGTTCATGTAGAGAATGCTCACCCCAATCCATCAGGCACTGCCCAGCACAAGTGCTAAAGGATTTGCTGTGTTTAACCATTTAAGCATTTTCCTGATTTGAAGGCCAAGAGGTAGTTTCAAGAGAACTGAAGGAGAGTCCCTTTTCTCATTTGTGTGCAAATACTGAGAGTAAGGATGAGAACAGTAGGAATGTGTGTCCAGGCTGTCATTTTGATGTCTATAACTTCTTCTGTTGCTGTTGTTTTTGCCGCTGCTAGTGCCTTCTGTATTCACAAAGCTCCTACCACTGTCTTCTGTGTGATCTTGAAACCATAACTAGTTTGCAAAAATGGATGATGTTTTGTCTCTAGTTAAGATCTGGAGGTGCACAAGTCTTGGAAGGATGCATAGCAGAAATACACAATATCACCAGCCTAGATATTTCAGACAATGGTAAGTACACAGAACAGGAATGGGGAGTCATTCAAGTCCGGAAATGCTTTTTGTTTCAGCTCACAGTGTAACCAAGGATGGTTGCTCTTGCTTTGTGATTATTGGCCATGTTGGTTATGAAAATGTCTCAGACCAAGACCTCTCATTAAGAAACATTGCAAGACTAACTGTACCCTCAAATGTTATTTGAGATCAGTGTAACTCAGCAGAATAAAATAATGGCACCAAGCTCATGTTAGATCCAGAGTAAATTGGGTTTAAGTACAAGAGGATGAGAAGCTGAACGAGAATTGGAAGTGTCTTGAAAAAAAGGAAAGGTCTAGTACAGAATGAAGCTGATGGGGAAAATTTGGAGCAAAGAGCCAACAGCTTCAAGTCAGAAAAGGCCTGCTTGAGTTTTTGGAAAAGTCTTTGAATATTTCTGCTTTGGAGTCTCTGTGCTTCCTTACACAGATATTCCTGGGAATGTGAGCTGGCTTCTCATCTTGCAGATTCAAGGTGCAGATATATGAACTGGAAGAATTCACCTGCTGTGTTTGCCCCTCTGTCAGCCAACTGCAGAACTATTTCAGAAACAGATTCCCAGTACAGTGGAATGCACGAGAAGGGGGGAACAGACAGGTGGAAAGCTTTGAGAGTTACAGATTCAGCCCAGTTATGCAAAAAGATTTATTTTTATAAAAAAGGACAGAGCTAAATTATGCTGTGAATCTGATTTCTAAATCATTGTAATCTAACTAGTGGACTCCTCAAACACATAACTCGCCTGGGAATACTAAAGTTATTTTTCTTTTACTCAGGAGTAGAATAAAATTTGCCTTGTTTTCCAGGTCATTTTATTCATAGTCTGTTATGTTAGCCTTTTTTGCAGGCTTTTGAAGACTTTGAAATATTGTTGGAACACAGCTCTTAGTAAGACTAAATAGTGACTAGCATTGTTTCAGAATTCTCCAAGGAACTTCAAACTCTGCCTGGCAGTGCGAGGAACTACCCTTGGGTGGTTGGACTGTGGACAAGGGACTGAATTCTCTTCTGTGTTTCTGTGAGGTGCCTTTAATAGCTGATTAGCATGGAGATTTAAAGAGCTTATTTTAGAGAAAGTATTTATTCTTGTAGAAAAGCAGAGGCACTAATGAGAAAAAGATTTAAAGATAGAAGAATGGAAATTTTTCTACACATTTTGGAAATTAGTACACTGATATAATTACTTGAATGAACATAGCATCAATAATTGGACCTGGTCTGGGTCTTTTGTGAAAATGTGTTTTAATTCCTAATCTAATCTGATTCTTTACAGGCCTAGAATCTGACCTCTCAACCCTTGTAGTCTGGCTTAGTAAAAACCGATCGATAAGACACTTGGCATTAGGCAAAAACTTTAACAACATGAAATCCAAGTAAGGATTTTCTTTCTTTTAAATAACAAGAGAATGGATGAGGAAAAACTGCTGATTTCATCATCTTCCTAACTTTTCTTCCCTCAGAAATCTCACTCCAGTGCTTGATAATTTAGTTCAGATGATTCAAGACGAGGATTCAGTGAGTATCTTTCTGCCTACTATCATCATGTGTATTTCTACCCTCACAGTCTATTTCTGGTAATTTTCTTCGCTGTGTTAATTTGCTGCATAAGATTTGATCACAGTCCTGCACAGATACATCTGACATTTTGGGTTTGTTGGGTTTTTTTGGGTTTTTTTTCAGATTATAATTCAGATTAACCTGTGGCATGTAGGTGAACATTTTCTGAGGATCATCTTAGGATCTGTGGTTGTTGAAAAATACTCATTTTAAATTGTTGGATGTGTGTAACCTAGTTATTTAGGTCTAAATACTTTTGTATCCTGATAAGAGATTACAATGGTAGTGTTCTCAATAATAATGTGTGGTTTTGGGGTTTTTTTTGATTTATGGGATGCATGATTTCCTGAAAGCTGTTCTTGGGTGTTAACTTTTTTTTTCTTGACAAAATGCAAGGTCACTGCAGTGATCTCAGAACTCTTTCATTCTTCAAAAGATGTAAATAAACCATTCACTGTGCTATTTTCTTACTTCTGTTAGTCATGGGAGAAATTTCATAAAACCTGTTCAGGGTACCTTGCTGGGATGCTTGCCCACTTTCTTAATTTCTACACTCTTTTGTGATTCTGAAAGACTTCTGTGGTTGGATTTGTGTTCTTGCCTGTTCTTGACATCCTAGTTTTGATTAGAAGGGGATCTTAAGATGCTCTGTTACTCTCATGCTTGTCAATCTTATTTATCTACTCTTAGTCCTTTCTTACTCCTTAATTTCCTGTGCAAGTACCAAGCAAGCTTTCCTCATTCTCTGGTGACAGCCGACTGTAGACTCAAGTTGTCTGAACACCTGCTATTTCCTGTTGTCTTTGTCTCACCTCCAAATTCACACCCTCCACATTAACTGCTTGGCTACCTTCTTCTCCCAACTGTGTCTGTATCCTGGCAGTTTTAATCAGGATTTCCACTGTCTCTTTCCTTGCAAGGGCATTAGACTCATATTCCGTGCTCCCTTTTCCTTTGTTCTTAATTGTATTTGAAGCGGTTTATCAAGCCAGTCCTCTATGCTCTTTCTGTCCTCTTAAATGGGATAAGTGGTACTGGTCTTTCTTGATTCTATGCCTTCCTCCACATTTTATTCTTTAAAACATGGGATGTTGGTGTGATGTGGTGAAGTTCTGCATATAGATACCATTTCTAATTGAGGTGACATGTGTAAGGAAAGCACCTTAATAAAAGTCCTTGTTTGCACAAGTTAGATGTAGGGTTGTGCTATGTATTGATGGAACTCTGTCACTTCTTGTACCAAACCATCCTTTTTATTTAGTACTGTGTGACCACCTCCTTCTACTCTGTCTCCAAAGGGAATGCTGCAGGACTGCCTTCCCCTTCTCTCCTTTTCCTTTTGATCCTGTACTGAGGGTTTCATTTAATCAGATAGACCTGCTTCTTCTCTGTGGGGATTTCTCTCTATCCTGCCCTGTTTCTCATGCTTATCCTTTCACTGCTGTCCTGAGGAACTTAATCACAAGCAAATGTAATTTAGTATGTTTTCTGCTTCCATTATTCCTTTGTTGTGGTGCAGGTGAACATTTCTTCCCACTCAGACCGTATTCTAAAATACCTCATCAACGCACTCTGTATCCTTTCAATACCCAGATCATATTCACAAACACACTGTGGGGATTTTTCACCTATTTCATGACTCTCCTGTTCATGCTATCTTTTCTTAAGAATGAAAGTTTCAACTTTCACTGTATTATTTCTGTTTCAAGTGTTACAACCTTCTGTTTATCTTTCCTGGCTTCTGTTTTTGAAGCTTCTAGGTCATAGGAAAAAGTAGCTGCTAAATTTTGTGTGTATCATTCTCTCTCCTTTGCAGCTCTCTCTCCTTTGCATCATTGACTTCCCCTTCATGCATTCCTTTTCAGCTTGTGGGTGACATCATTTGTTGTTCCACTTTCTGCCTTTTACACTATTCAGTGGTCAGATGTGCTCCTGTAATTCTTACCCGCCACGTTTTCCTGACCTAACCTACACAATATATTCTCATCCTGTTTACAAATAATGTTATAATGAAATAATTCACCAAAAAGTTCTTGTACTTAGGTACTTAAAATAACTGTATCTCCTTCATGTCATGCATTAACATTTGGGATATAGCATATGATCCTCTTGGGGTTACCCTGCCTCTTCTTTCCTCACGTTCTTTTCTCTTGTTAATCTTCTTCAGTGAAGGAATCTTGTTTCTCTTCTGTCTCATCAAGCACTAAAACCAGTGTGAACCATCTCCTAGCAGCAAAAGAATGAGGACAGACGCTGTAGCACTGTGAGAAAAATGTGTTACAGGAAGCTGCCTAGGATTGTCCTTACTGTATCTCAATGCTTAGAAAATTATTTTAAGTGTCTAGCTATTTCGATTTGAATCTTAAATGGGGTGGTCCTGGTTCTACCAATAGTATGCATTGGCTGCCAGCGGACATTAAAAAGTTAAAATGCAGCTGGAGAGACCAGGGCTGCCCAGAGCACACTGCATGGTTTGGGGACTGTACATTGTCTGCATGGAAAGCTGAAGCAAGAGGCTTTAATCTGAAATAATCATCTCTAGATGCTTCTTCACATATTTATGCACATTTTAAATAGCTCTGTTGCTGTGTTAATGAGAGTCATGAGTAAAATGATTTAAACAATCAGTGGCTTGGTTCTATGACTGTTAAAACAGAGCGATAGCCAAATGTAATTCTGCACAATTTAAAAGCAGTAGTAGTAACCTCCATAGCAGAATTTCAGAGGTGTTTTATGTAAACAAGAATGTAGTATATAGATTCAGTTTTGGGGTTCTTTTCATGTCTTTTCTATTTAAGTAGGTGCTATACTGTGCAGACTATTACAATGTATTCTTACTATGCCATTCCTTTTCTTGTTGCAAAAATTGATGTTGCACTGCAGGTACAAAGTGTTGTTGCTCAGAGTGGTAATCACTCCTGCATAGGTGCAGTGAATTTCTAGTGCTGAATATCTTTAGTTGTTAGTTCAGTGTTTGGTGCAGAATTGGCTTTTTGAGGGTTTTTTGTTCTTAGAGAAAGCATTTTTGTTCTTAGGAAAAGCAAATTTAGCTTGATTTAATTCTTAGGGGTTTTTCCAGCATAAGTATGACTGAGTCAATTAATAAAATCATACAGTTTCTAATTGTACATTTGTACTTCAAGAATTCCTCTTCCTTAAAAAGATTGTGTTAAGGCATCTTCTCTGTATTGGCAAAGTACCTGTTTTCTGTAGCAGGGACACTGAAAGTGCTCCTTAGACTTCTGTTTTCTCAATATCTAGCTAAAACTATTATGTTGCTAAAGAAGTAAGTGTTTGTAGAGTATTGCCCATTTTCGTGGGGGATTGGTTTCAATTTTTCTTTTTTTGTTTGTTTGTTGTTGTTTCATTTGGGATTTTTGATGTAATGATCAGATAAATGAATACTTAGATGGTGCATAGCTGTCAATCCTTACAGAACACAATACAGAAGCATTTTCAGTCATATACTGTTTTGTCAGATTGGAATGCAAGAAGTTTCCTGGGAGGTTATTTGAGATTTAGAAAAATTATGTGGGAGGGGTCACCTGCAGCTCAGTTACACCAGTGCCCATTTCTAAAGTGACACACGTGAAACAGAAGCAATGTCACATTCACAACTTTATTGCTGATTTCTCCTTGTGCTGTGTGGTGCTGCTTTACTGTGAATCTGTCAGCAAAAGGGCTTCTCAGACTTCAATCAAGAGCTCTTAAGTGCCATTCTAAATGTGATGTTAACATTTTCATGTTAATATTGCTGTTTAATTTTTAATTATTCTTTACACTCTTCTTCATGTCATGCAATAAAATTGGAAAACAGACAGATTAAGGGCATTAGCATAGTAATTTAATAACTTCCATTTAAAATAAAACCAGCATGTGGCTTTTGTTATTGTTAGACTTTTTAATTATAAACCTGCTGTGCCTCTAAATTTTTGTGCTTTTCCTCATAAGTAAGTGCATTTCTTATTGTTGCAAGTTTTTTGGTTGTCACTGTAATCCAGTGGTGTCTGGAGGGTAGGATCCCACTGTATAGCAGGTATGATGCAAGCACCTTGGACCCTGGAAGGTGTGCACAGTTTGGTTGGTTTATTTTCATTAACCTAAACTTCAGGGTCTAACCTGAGTGCTGTGGCTCATTGTTATGAGATCATGATTTCCCTATGCTGGCAGTTTGGGGATTTTAGGCTTCAAAAGTTCATCCTCCAATACATTCTATGTATCTAAGTAGGTGTATAATGACAATACACTCCTCTGCATGGACTCACACTTGAGCAAGGGAAATGTTTTGGTGAGTCCTTATTGACCACCAAAGACAAATTAACTTTTAGGAGCTGTAATATCTCTGCAAGGCATGGGGATAGATTGACTGTGGTCCTTGTGCTCCTGCTGTTGAGTGTTGAGGGTATTGAGAGTGGAGAAAGTATGGGCATTTTTAAAAAAGATTTTTTTAAGGCCTGGAGTTTGAGTTGCTGGAGCCAAACAAGGTAGTTTCAACTTAATATGCTGCATAAAAGGTGAAGTTCTGAAAGATATTGTAGTTATGGATGTCAAAACACTATTGTTAATAACATTCATTGACTTACTCTTTGTAACAGATACTCAATACTGCTTTGAATTTCAGACCTGCTACAGTTTTATCTTTCCTCCAACAGTCTGTGCCCTTTGTTGAAGTAACAGATATGCAAAATCACTCCTAAAGTTGAAGTAACAATAATAAAACACTTTAAGGGAACTATTTATGTTTTAACAATGCCTTGGCCTGTAATTTGCCCTTGGGCGAATATCTCAGCCTGAGGGAGAGAAGAAGAGTAATAGATACTTTTATTTCTCACTGAAAATGCAAATGCTGGTTAAGCAAAACCCACTGGACACTGGAAGTTGTCTTGTGAAGCTGGTTGTTGTTATCTTGCCTTTTTTGAGGTTTACACTGTATTCTGTACTTAGTTGGACTCATGAAGTTGGAGGCACTGCCATTTGAAAATAATTTTTTCAGAGGGTGTTACAACTTAATCTGCTGTAAGTTATTGACTCCCAATTTATCATGTGTTGTAGGATCTGCAGCAAACACAGAAATAACTCTTTGATCTTTACTGTTGTCACAAAGAGTTTGGGAAACTTGTAACTTCTTTTAGTTGGTGTTTGAGGAATTGAGTGCATTATCAGTGCCTTTTCTATGGTCCACAGCCTCTACAGTCACTGTCCCTCGCAGATTCCAAGCTGAAGACTGAGGTCACCATCATTATTAATGCCTTGGGCAGCAATACTTCTCTCACAAAAGTGGATATTAGTGGAAATGCCATGGGAGATATGGGAGCAAAGATGCTGGCAAAAGCCCTACAGATAAACACCAAGCTCAGGTAAGGGAAGCATATTTGCAGTAAACAGTAGAATGGCTTTGTAATGCTGAAGTGGTTGGCTTATTCTCAGTCTGTTTCTCTTCAGAACCTTTCTACATACAGCCACTTAAGAGTGTCTTTATTTTGAAGGATTCTCATCCTTCTTTTTTCTTAGGAGAAAGGAAAATAACAACAGAAAAACAAGAGAAGCAAGTTTTCCATTCAAAAACATTTCCTTAACTGAAACTGGGAGAAATTTTCTGCATTTGAACAGAAAAGCCTCTTGTTGGAATCAAAAGAGTTTTAAAATTTCTAGAATGACAGAAAAAACCTACATTGTTACAGAGCCTCTATTAATTAAATCCAATATTCTTCTCAAAGCTGGGCCAACCTTAAAGCTTTGTGAGGTTGTTCAGGGACTTGTCCAGGCAGTTTTGAAGATCTGGAAGTACCAAGATTCTGCACTGTCCCTGGGAACTCAATTCTAGTGCTTAGCCACTGTCTTCTGTTCTGCTCTCTCTTTCTTACTGAGAAAATTATTATTATTCTTTGTCTTCTGAAGTGTCAGTTTGTAGAACTAAGAGCATGTGGAATTCAGAATGGGGAGCAGCATGGACCATCCATCCTTCATTTCTCCCCTTCCTACTGTGTTGATGGACCTTGGCATATCTTCCCATCAACTTCACTGCTTTTTAGCGTGTCTGGCACTGATGGCTTGAGAGTATCACTTTTTTTTCTATCCAGCATGTGTTTCACAAACAGTAAAACCTTCAATCAGTGTAAATCTGGATGGGGACCTCTAAATATGTCACCCTCATCAGGAAAGATAATCCTCCCTCCTCCTTGTCAGACTGTACAGATGAACCTTCCTCAGTAAATTGTCATTGTAAAAAGACCACTTCTTACTTGGTCTCCAAGTATTTGCTCCCTGGAGGATAAGAACTTCCCCCAAACAGTCTTGGCTATTTTGTTCAGAGGCAGGATCCTCTGGCCTTTGTGTTGCTATGCCCAAACTGAATGTTAAAAATGTCAAGAAAACACTGGAGGGATGGCTTAGGTTTATTGAATGTATTAACCTGAAATGACCACAATATCTGAAGAAATAAAGTCTTGATGGATTTCAGGGTGGCAGACTGAAACGTTTCACAGTATGCTGAATGTCACAGTTGACATAATGTCACCACAGTCTGTGGTGTGATTACAGACTGAATAATGCAATAGTAACTGGCTCTGCCAAAAATGTTGTAAAATGGCACCCAGGTAGAAACATAGACATACTTCCCACTGGCAAAAATATTCAGGATTTGACCCTTAGTATATCTGATGTTTGCAGAGTGAGTGTAGAATCTCTTTTCCTCTCCTTCTTACCTTTCATCTAAAAAATGGAGGGATAATTCTGCAACAACAGAAGGATGTCAATACTTGTGAAAGCATGCCATCTATCTTTTTTTTTTTCTCTTTTAAACACCAGAAATCTTTGTTCGGTTTTGTGCCTTTTTTTTTTTTTTTTAATACCAGCTACAACTGGTGCTCTAGCAGAACCAAGATTTATCTGCTTGTCTGTCTCTTCTGCCTACTAATGAGATCTTTGAACATGTGTTTGTAAATTGCCAGGCAGTCTGCTTGAGTGGTCTGAACTGGGGGAGGAGGGGAAGGCTTGATCACTCTTACCGTTATTGTGTATTCAAAGGAGTTACAATTTATGCATCTAACCTAATGGTTTATATTGGCAGCTACTTGTGTTGCATGTGGAATCACATGAACAGTGTGATGAGCCTAGTGCAGGGTTGAATATGTAATAGCCTGCAAATTTTGACCTCTGATCAGCATGATTTTTTAAAATACACATAGCCTATGTGGAACAGAGATTGACCAGTTATTGCAATTTTCTGATTTTTCAGTATGGCCTTGCAAAGCAGACATTTGAACTTTGGTTTTGATGCTGTCCTAAAAAAGCAGGAATTTATGTCCAAGTCTTTCTATTAATTGTGCTTTTAAAAAGTAAGGTATTTATGTTAGTGATGGAAAATACAGTAGAGTACCCTTTAAAGTAAGGGAGACTGGATTTTGGGTATTTGTCCATAATTTCTGTCATTTCAAGGATTTAGCATATAAGTAAAGACAAGTTTATAAAGTGCTGCCTTCTGTAATTTTGAATATTCAGCAGTGTGTTATTTCAATATGCAAAGTTTCATTATAGATTTATTTGGTGGTTCTTGTTTAACTTATGTTTTTCTTTCCTCTTCCCACCACCTGTCAGAACTGTAATATGGGACAAGAATAACATCACTGCACAGGGCTTCCAGGACATAGCTGTGGCACTGGAAAAGTAAGTCTCAAGTAATTGAATGTCTGATGAAGAGGCCAAAGATACTGAATGATCTGAGCAGCTGCAGTTCTCACCGCAGTCAATATGATCTTGAAGATGCTGAGTGCTCTCAATTTTAAGCATCAGGATGTTTAATCTAAAGGAAAATTCATGACTTCACATCCTTCAAAAGGACGGGAAGAGGCTCTATGGCTCTTTCATCCATACTCTGCTATCAGCATTAAGGTCCTTGAGTTCTGCTCTTAGCATTAAAATTGTGAATTTGGTAATATTTTCCCTTTTCTTCTGTCCCTTGTGTTGATAGTGTGCAGAAATTCTATTCTAGTGAATGAAGCTGTACATAATAACAGAAAATTACTGAAGTGGGCCTTTGTAGTTTGACTTTTTTTTCTTTCCCCTAGCAAGTTGAAACTAATAGTGATGATCTCAGGAACTGCAGTTTTTCTTTGTAATTGCTGTGGTCTGGGTCATTTTGCTTCCATGAGTTTACTCACAGATGCAGCCATTACCAGTGATAGATGTTAAATTGCTTTCATCTCTCTCCATCTCCATCACATTTCTTTGCATGTTATTATTACTTTTCTTAAGAAAGAAAACATACAGATTTAAATTAAGCGGCAGTTGAAGTTTTTTCACATCATTAAATCCCTCAGACAGGAGCAAAGACTCTCTTTAGAAAGTGAATGTAGTCTACAATTGCTAGGTTCCAGACAAGATATCTTGTAAAACTGTATAACTACTTAAGAGAGCATCTTAACCCCTGTAGGGGTCATGAGGCTAGAGCTTATTAAGTTACTTGTTTTATGAAACTGTTGTAGTTTATATACTTGTTTTTGAGATGAATTCAGTTGCACTGATGTGGGAAATTAGATAAATTATATATAATTAAGCAAATCATCTTGCAGTGATTCCATTGATAGTAGTGAATAATAATTTGTAAAGGTTATTTGTCAGCTTGGAGGCATTTCTCTATTAAAGGGCAATAGCATGGGAAAGTCTGGTAGAAAAAGAAATACACTTGTTTTCTGGTTAGCATCAGCTTTATTTCTCTGTTCCCAAGTGTTTGGATGAGTAAATAGAGAAGGAGGGGGGAATCCTGAGGCAAAAGCAAGTAATCTAAATAAAAACACCCCCAGAATGCTCCAGTTAATTATTGTGACACTATACATTTTCAGGGTGACATCTCATTTATTTAACTTGGAAGCTGGGGTCATTTTATGTTGCCTTAAACATTTTTACATTGTCAAAAACGTTGATAACATCACAAACTGAGCCACAAGCAACAAAGGTTTAAACGTGCAGAGGCACTGCCAGTACTGGCTGAAAAGAATTAGGCTGTAAACAATCCATCTTGAAGACATTTTGAGACCATTCTTCACCATATGTTTCCTAAAAATACCTGAACCCTTCAATATTCTGTAGAACAGAACCATTGCTCAAAATGGAACGAAATATACTGAAGATGCTTGAGGATATGTGTTCTATGTGTTATTTCGGTCTTAAGAAAAGTACTCATCTACCAAACCACAAAAGAAAGAAGAAAGGGAGACTTTAGGAGTATGGGCAGGAGGCTGGGGGGATTTGTGACAGACTTTAAAACAGGCTGAAGTAATTGGAAGATTTTTTTTTCTTTCCCCTTCTCCCAGCTTTTCTTATCTGCTTATTGCTGTTTGAAAATGTTATTCCTGCAAGGGAATTCCAGGAGCATGGCAGTTGGCAGATTTTGCCCCAGGGTTGTCCCAGGCAGGTGATGTGAAGTGCTGAGAAGGTTTTCTGCAGAGTCCCTTACAGGTGTTGGTTCAGGAGAGCATTTGAGAACAGTGGGCATCCTTGGCCATTGAGCAGGATCTTGTATCTCTGTAATTTTAATATGACAATAAACATATGATTTGCAGCCTAGAGCCCCCTCTGTCACAGGATTCTGCAACGTTGTCTCATGTTCATTTCTGAAAGATTTTTTTTTCTATATGGACTGACTGAAGAAATAGCTGAAGTTCTAGTATCTGAGGAGAAATGCTGGAGTTTGTGAGAGGGCTATGAATTCTTCCCTTAGCAGTGGTGTGAAATTCACACACCCTGACCTGAAAAACAGATGATCTTATTCTTGGTTTTAAAAAACTAGTAAGTAAAATCTCCACTGTAGCAGAGAGCATATGTAGCGTGTGGATCAGAAGTTACTACAGGGAAAATAATGTGATGAAATGTAGGACTGTTGTCACACATGTTTTATGTAGAAGAAGAGGTTTTTGGGACCTCTTTTGGGAAATGCATTACAGTCTTTGGGGTCCTCTCTGAAATTTAACATCCTTTAAAAATAGGTATTTTGCTGAGTATATTGATGTGTTAGGAAATTACTGGATTATTGAGTTTGTATAAAAATGTACTCCTTCATAAGAGACAAGTGGAGTTTTAATAAAAAGAAGAATGAGAGAGTATTTCAGACTTCAAGGAAACAGAGAAAAACAAGGCGTAACGATCAAGTTGAAAAGTGAGCTTTAAATTCTTGATATTTTCCCCTAAGGGCTGGTTAATTCTTAGATGAAAGTAATACTGTGTGTCTGAAAGCAACCCAAGTACAGAGGATTTTGTTCCTTCCTTAGGGTAGTGGTCTTCTAAAGTTTTGCCTCTGTGATTGTGTGTCCATGAAATCTCCTTATCTTTCATTTGCCCTCCTACTCTGTGTGTCCATGTGTGTGAGGGAGGGTGCACTAAGCCTTTGACTAAATTGAATTTAGCATATCACTGCTAGCATGAGAGCTGACAATTACAGATTTCAATGAATGGGATGTATTAAATGTCAAACAGCTGCAGAGATCCTTAGAAATCTACCACCTTTTTTTAAAAAAAACTAAGTAAATACTCTACCTGTCAGGCAATCAGCAAGTTCTGTAATTATCTGTCTTTGAGCTCAGTATCTTTGACATTTAAAAATTCTCCCCATGGTGGTGGTCAGCCATTTATGCACAGATGAGTTTTACATGAGGACACGTAACAGGGTCTGTATAGTTTGCAATGTTCTTTTGAAGGACAAGACAATTAGAAAGAAGAGTTGATTTTCTGCCTCATGGAGTAGACAGCTGGACAGTGTGGAAGGACAAGGGACCTTGACTGCCTGCCACTGACAGCTATACATCACCATGTTTGCATTGGGGAAGAAACATAAGAGTCTTCCATTATCATTTCAAGTAAAATGTTGGGTAGTATCAATGAGGAATTAGTGTGTTTGCAGATCAGGAGGACAATGCCCTTCAGAGAATGGTGTTGCATGTCTCCAAGCACCTGGTGGGAGAAGAAGTGAAAGAAGCTTGGAGTTTCACACTGTATAAGGTGTCTGCTGTTGGAGTTCGTGCATTTAGTGAGGAGTGGTCTACTGTCATCAATGGTGGTGACTCAGTTGAAATTGCCAACTTTAAAGTGCTCAAAAATAGAGGGTTCCAAACATGTTTGTGTAGCTCTGGATGGAATAGGAGCAGACGGTTAGTGGGATGTTTGCAGAAGGAGGAGAAAGAGATGTTTGTAGGAAATAAAGGATTAATTGAAAATAGAAAGAATGATTTCCTTTCTAGGTTTTAAGAACTTCCTCCTCTTTTTTTTTTTTTTTTTCTTCCCATTTATTCAAGTCTGAAGTTGTGTGGACAAACCACTGTAGGTAGCATTTTAAGTATAGCTGTCATGATAGTCAGTTTATGTTCTCAGAGTTGAAATGTAATTTTGACTCAAGACCAAATTCCTGTCTTTAATCCCTTATTGCAGCAGATGGGCAAAGCTGCAGAAATATTTTGCAAGCAAATAAGGAAAATGCAGGGAACAATTGTTTGCATAAAGCAATGTGGAGATGATACGCTTGTTTTGTCAGCATTTTATTAAAAATTCAGCGTCTTCAAATTGTTGTAAACACAAGAAGTTATTAAATAGTAAATTTCTAAAACTCAATCTCTTAGTTGCTGTCTATTACTGAATATTTCCATTTAGTCTTAGATCTGATACAGTTGCCAGCAGGCACTGATGCTCCTTGTTCTCTTTAGATACACCAAAATAATCTAACCTTGTGCACAGAGGTACAGAGGGCAGCTGGGCTTTTAATCAGCAGCTGCTGGGCATTGACCATGTAACTGCTTTTCAAAATCAACCCCTCTGTCTAGTAGTAAAGAAGAATTAGCAGCAAAAAAGAGCATGTATGCTTCCAGCTATTCCACTTAAAAATGTGAAAAATACAATCTTAGTACCTTCCATGAACAAGCTGGATGCATGTTATTTCTCCCTTCTAGGTTATTCTTCATAAAGAAGCACAGTGAATATAAAGAGATGCAGTAATTAGATTAACTTTCACCATCTTTTTTTTTTTCTTTAGGAATTATACATTGAGATTCATGCCTATACCGATGAATGATGCCTCCCAAGCACTCAAAACAAACCCTGAGAAAACAGAAGAGGCGCTGCAAAAGGTATTGCATATGCCACTAACGAACAGAAATAAAACCAGCAAAAATATAGTAATTTTAAGTGACTGAGACTTCATGCTTGGCTGAGTAAGAATTCTGTGCTGGATTCAAGGATGGTTTGGTTTTCATAGACATACATGTGGTAATCAAGTGCTGCAAGAGCTTTTTATTTTTACGGGATGCTGGGAGTGAAGGCTGATGGAATGCAATGGTGTAGTGTCAGAATGTCATAACTAAAAAAATGCAATCTAGACCTGGTATTGCTGTGTGCCTGACTATGAAAGGGAAAGTTAGGAACTGCATGTTTGTTGCATATGTGCTGGTGGTATTACCAGATGTTTAGAATTACTGGTGCATGCTTTTGGCATAAAAAGTGCAGTCAGCTCTGTACAAGACAAAGGGTGCTCTTTAATTTGAGGGAGTATGAAAATATTTACTGCCTTGTGTTTTATATTGTACATATAAAATTCACACACTGTGTTGCCCTAAGTAAGCAACTGCACCAGCATGTTCTTTTGGATGAAAAGGTGTTGACAGTATCTGTAGCTGTTCCACTTGCATGAGTTATAAAACTCCCAGCTGAGTTTTAATATGGTAAATCTTGCAAGCTCCAAACAAGCCTCCTGCTCAATCAAGAAACATACATTTCACATCTCTTTAATGAGTAGTTTTCCTTCAGCCAAGGTAAGGCCATAAAAACATTATAAATAGTTCTTACAGATAACTGTGATTAAAAAGCAAATGTCTATGATCCTTATTTTCAGTAATTTGAGTATTACAGGGAGAAGTGCTGGTAGTATCTTTTTCTTTGATGAATGAAAATGATCTAAATTCTGCCTTTAAAAAACTGATTCATGAGGGATGAACATATTTCTTACATCTCATTTAATATAATTGGCCAAGTTCATATCTAGGCTGGTAGGTGCATTTCTGAAAAAAATGCTGGGAAGCCTCTGGCCATGGGGATTTAAATTCTGTGTGTTAATTAGGCACTGTGTACAAAGAGCATTTCCTTTTATTCATATCAAAGTTTCTACAGCTGTTAGACCCTGAGTTTGTTTTAATGTGTGGTTTAGGCTTTCTTTACACAACACGAGGAAGTTCCCTCTTAGAAAAGGTATCAGTGTCAGGAGTGGTGCTGTGAACACAAAGCAGTTGATTCCCCACAGGTAGGGATGCAAGTCTCCCTGCATGGCCTGAGCCTGGTGCCAGAACAACTGCACTGACTCACTGATGGACACAGCAGCCCACCCTCCCGAGCTCTGGTGTCTCTGCAGCACACCTGGCTTGGGGTGGGCAAATTGCATAAACCCAGGGATTTGTCTGGGCCATGGTCAGACATTGTGGTTCTTGCTGCTGGTGCTGCTTTAGAGGCAACCATCCCCCCTGATCTCAGCCTCACAACATGCTGGCCACTCCACTCATCCTTTTCCTCCCCCCTCTCTCTCAGACCAGATCCATCACCGCTGATGAACCTTGAACAGTTTGCTAATAGGTGTTTTTGGCTTCACTAAGTTTGATAGAGCAGGGTGAGGGGGTTGCTCTGTGTGCCATGAAGCTGGCTGATGGTGGGTGCCTACTGCTGGTGACAATTGTGGTGGCCTGTAAGCAGGAATCACTTGTCTCTAAAGAGTACTTCTGTACTGCTTAGCTTTTATTAACCAGCATGTGAACTGAGGCTACACTATCACTTAGACAATTTTAGATAGTTTATTTTCTCTTCAGATATACTGCTATTCAGATCTGTGTCTTTGCAGTGGACCAAAGACATCTAAAAGAAATGAATCAAATATCTTGAGTCAACATGATCTCTACAACACCTAACAGCTAACAGTCCCTTCAAATATTTCTCAAACCAGGATCTAATCCTTTGTCAGCATAACTTGCTAAAGTGTTCAAAATGGAATACTCTTTCAGAAAACACTGGCAAAAGCACAGTGTTTAACCATGTTTCACTAGTTTGTGAGTGAATTAGTATTTGCCAATGTGGTTATTAAGGCACACAAGATAAAGTTTGCAGATGATAAAGAAATAATTAGGCAGCTTTTCTTGTCAGTCCCCAGTTCTGGCACAGCAGCAAAACTACAATGTGAAGAGTCAAATGAGTTTCCTAATCTGATTTTTTTTTTTTTTTTTAGATAGAAAACTACTTGCTTCGTAACCATGAGACCAGGAAGTACCTACAGGAGCAAGCATATCGGCTGCAGCAAGGCATTGTCACTAGCACCACTCAGCAGGTGAGAATTTGTTACTTAATGGACTTCTCAGTGCCTAAAATCTGCTTAGGGAGGAAGTTCCCTCTCATTCTGAGTACTTCTAAGACGTGCCTTGGTGGGTTATACTGTTTCCAAGAAATAATAATTATCAATGGCAATATATTTTGAAGCAAAGCATTTGTGAGAGGAAGGTCTTCTATACACCAGTACCATGTAGAGAAAGACTCAAGATATTACTAAGTAAATTACTGTTGAAACCAGGAACAGTTTGGTTTGCTTATGCTCTGCCTGTGTTATTAAAATTTAATGAGACAGTGTTCTGCTACTTGAACCTGAAACTATATTCTAACCTCTTGAGAGAGAAAATGGTATATGGAGATATCCTGGTGCTAAAAACTGCAAGAGCAGTTGTTTTATTCTGGTAATTTTTCTGTTCCAATGCCACTTTTCCCCCCCAAGTTAATAATCTCTATATGAAATAAGTTTAGATTTTTTTTTAATAGCTGTTTGGTTTTACACATCAAGTTTCAGGAAATGTAATTTATCGTTATTTTGAAATAAAGTTACTAATTTCTGTATTACATTTTGTACAATAAGGATGGATTTTAAAAACAGTTTTAAAAAGGAGCTGAAAAAAGACTCTCTAGTGTGATAAAATTGCATTATTATTCCCAGAGCGTATTTTTTTCCTGTCCAGATGTCCCAATGAGACGTTCTACTGTCTAATAATTAATTAGCTTTTTGTACTCATAAAAAAGATAGCCACCCAAAACCCTTTGAAGAGCAAGAGTCATGTGGATCCAAAAAGGAGCATGCTGTGAAATTATTTCAGTTCTCATTGCTAATGATATAAGATGCTAGAACTGTAGGCTTGATATGATGGTGCGTGCACTCAGATGTTGCTTCAAAATGTCAAATAGCCGTTTCTAATGTATGCTAAGTGGGCTGATAAAGACTTTTAACTATTATATCTCCCTGCCTCATATATCTTAATCAAAGCTGACTGTGTGTCAGGCATCCTTAGTGGTTTGTCTTGTAAGATGCAGATGTACCACCTGCCCTGCATTTGCAGCATGTTGAATGAATTGTCTTGTGGGTACAGATTAAGTTCAATTTATCCCACTGTGAAATGTCTGATGGAAACTTCTGCTTTGATAGTTTTAATTCCCTTGCAGCTAGGAATATTTACATTTTGAAAGAATACCGCAGAAGCCTGTGCAGTTGCATTTTTCCTAGACTGGAGAAATCGCTGTTAGTGTTTGTTGAATGAGTAGCGACAGCTTTCTTTAACTGAAAGTCTGAACTTCTTAACAATTCAGAGACCTTTAGACCTTAGGTATATCAACAACATTATCAGCATTAAATTTGATCCAAAAACCAGAGTAACATTTAAATAGATATTAAGGTTTAACAAGTTTACTGCCCAACAAGTAAACTTGTTGATTATTTGCAGTTATCCTGGAGGTTTCTGTGGGAGAAATATTCCACAGCATTTCTTTTTCCTGATGGTAAAGTTTTATTTATTTTTGCAATGCTTGGGGGTGTCTTTATGAGATGTAGTTCTTGCCTTCAATACTATTGACATAATTCCAAGGTCTTATCATGCCTTTACAGGCTGTTATATTGTCACTGTGAATCTCATCATGCTACTATTGATTTTCTACCTGAACTGGATTAAGGTTGTATTTGACCAACCTTCTGATGTTTTATCTTTTGTACCTCTTTTGTTCAAGTAGATGATTGACAGAATATGTGTAAAAGTGCAAGATCATCTAAACTCTTTAAGAAACTGTGGTGTGGACGCTGTACAGGAGGATGTCAAATGTGCGGAACGGCTGATGCGGGATGCTAAGAACTCCAAAACAGTAAGCCTTTCCCAGCACGCCGGCAATGCTGAGAGCAGCTGTGTGTGTGCCTGCAGCTTTTCTCTTTTTGGGCAGTGAAAATAATAATATGTGGCACAAAAGAGTATTTTCTTCAGGTGAGCAGCTGTAGGTAGTATTTAAAGTGATAATGCAATCCTAATTTATGAAGACTTTGATTTAGCCAAAGACATTTCCTGCTGTTTGTCCTGGTTTGAGGACAGTGATGAGCCTATTTTCTGAAGATACTCCTCCTGTCTTACAGCTCTTACCAAATCTCTATCACCTCGGTGGAGCTTCTTGGGCAGGAGCAAATGGTTCACTCTCCAATCCAATCCAAGAGACACTTGAATCCATGGCTGGAGAAGTCACAAGGGTAGTGGATGAGCAACTTAAGGTCTGTGGATAGATGTGTTACCATCTCTCACATGCGCAAATAACTAAATCTGAGGTTTTCTGTTGCTAAATGCAAATGTGCCACACTTCATTTTTCTTCTCAGTAGATTTGTATGTAAGCTAGCTATCTTTCCACTATTAGTTTCTTATAACCTTGGGCCTTGTTATTTGGATATTTTTCTCGGTTGGAATAAAATAAAAAGTTGCTTTTGTGTTTTTAGTGGGCAGAAGGAGCATATACTGTTTATGATCGTCTTTTTTCATCTGCTAGAAGGGGAAGACTAATCAATTGCTCCTTCAGCCTTTTATAAAGGCATTTCTCATGCACCCTAAGAAGACTCGTGCCCTGGAGAAAAGTGCTCAATAGTTAAGGAGTCCTAGTAGAGTGAAAACTGCTTTTTTATAGACTCCATTGTAGATTTTTTTTCCTCAGTGGTCACTTTTGAACCTGATGCAGGATTTCTACTTTACTGTTTGATTTGGGTAGCTTGTAGGTATTGAGAGTGCTTAAAGAATTGGTACAGGCAGCTTTACAGGAAATCTTCTCACAAGCTGCCTGTCAAACCTCAGTTCTTGAAATAGGTCTGTAAATGTTCTCACCTGTGTGTTCAGCCAGCTCCTCCTCAGAACCTTCAGTTATGTTTGCTCTTCCTGCATAGCAAAGAAGAGCCATCCTTACAGCATGTGCAAAGGTATCAGTCCAGGAAGAGGATAAGGTGGAGAAACTTTAACAACAGTTAGGATCTGTATGGAAGCTGATGGATTTAAAAATATGGCTCTGGGGCAGCTCAGATCAACTTCTGTTTATGACTAAGCTACTTTGCCTGTGTTCTGCAGTATTTAAGCACATTACAACCTTCAGATTCTTTGATCTTTCAATTGAAACATGAAAATGCTTCAGTCAGTGGGAATATAATGAAGAACAATAATAATGCCATATTACTAATTGCTTTTTTGAAATTAAAAAGTTAATGAGGAGGAAAACGGTGCTCTATTTTTAGTATGTTTCTCCCTTTCCCCATTATATGAAATAAGGTGAAGATTTGTGCAGACATGAAAGTGATTTATCCATAAGATTCTTCCCAGTGGAACTTCTTGGGTATTATTGGGATAGGAGTAGTCAGGTCAGCCCTTTGTGCTGGACTCATGCACTTAAATAAGTTCATCTTGGAGAGTCTTATAGAGGGTGAAAAAAAAAAGCCTCTTCAGCATTTGGAATGTTCCTGAATTAATGGACTTTTACACATCTACGACAAAAGGCATTTTGATCAACCATTCTAACTTTTACATTTACTTTTGGTCTGTGTGGCATGCAGGTTTAAGTGGCTTACAAAAAACTGTAAAGTCATATTGCTCTTTGTATACTCTAACACCCATTTTTATTAATTTTCACTTAAGGTGGAAAGGTTATCCTTTAAGTTCTATGCATGGAGGAGGAACTGTTGAACATAGGTTAGAATAATTCTTTTTCCCTAGTTGTTTAGGTCAATTCAAAACATCATAAGCAATTTATTATTTGTAAAGATAGATAAGGGAGTTCACATGAGGACTGTTCTTTTTGTAATTGTTGGGGGAAAAAATCCTGTGTGCTGTAAGAGGAGTTTTGATTTTTAGTTTCCATAGCAACCAGAGCATGATTCTAAAAAGAAGTTTGGAAATTGGTTAAAGCCAATGAACATTTTTTAGGTAAATAAGAGGGGGTTTTTTAATTTGCTTGTTTTAAAACTCATGGGAAGGAAGAAGGGTGAAGAAAGGAGTTAGAGTAAGGAAAAGCAGTATATTAGAGTGAGTTGAGTTGAACAGAGGAGAAATTAGAGCAAGACCTGTGCCTTTCTCTTCTCCTGCTGGTGTCACTGTGAACACACAGAACATGGAAATGCATTATTCAGTCAGCAAAGGCCCAAGGGAAAATAAGCAAGACAAATGGAACCTAGACAAACACGATTCTTTAGTAACAACAGCAGTGCTCAAAATATTCTTCCACACTTTGTCCTAGGGCAAAGGGTTTGTTGGCTCCATCACCTGTTCCATTTTTTATTTTGGTATCATCATCCTTCAGTCCTTTTCCTCACTGTATCTTTCTCATGCATGTTAAAATTCGTTAACTGTAGGTAATACTTAGTTCTTTTTTTTCACCTGGTGACTGGTACTTGCAGCCCTGTGACTGAAATGTGTGCCCTTTCACAGTCAATATTGGTAGCTGTGACTTTCCACCAGTGAAAGGGCTGGGCATGGAATCAGGAGGTGAGAAAAGGCTTCTGTATATTCCTTCTGTAGATAATAGTCATGTGAAATCAACAGCTAAAATCCATCATTGAAGAAATTATGTTCAGTTGTGCAACTAAAGATAAGATCCAAACTCTATTTGATTTTTAAATTGCACATTCTCTCAGTTTTTTGAGTAAAAATTGATTTTGGAAATTTCAGGAAAGGTCTTGTTTTTCCTGCTACTTCCCAGTGATGCCTTCACAAAGCATTTTTTCACATGATCCATTTTGAAAGACCCTGCTTAGACTGCAATTGTAATTCAACATAGCAAGTCTATCACTTTTATGATTGCAATTCATCAGTAACTCTTGAGAGGCCAGGGAATTTGTTCACAATAAACTACACAATTGCACCAGTGAATAAATGCTATGGCAAAAAATGGATGTGTCAGGAACTCTCATTAATAGTTTCCTTGGCTCAGTTTTCTCTAACATTTAAGTTCTTCACCCCCCATGTGGGGATATGGCCGCAGAGGATTGAAAGTCCCTTCATTAGTCATGCTGCCCCAGAATCTGCTTGAGGACTGAAGGAGGGAGTGTGGGAAGAGCTCTTAAAGGGCATCTTGAGAACCCAGCAACAAGATATATTATTAGCTATAATGGCAGTTGTCCTTTATAACTCTAAATCAAATGTTGTAAAGATTGGACTTTCCTGTATTCTGTGGCTACTTCATGTTGCTTTGTTGGTTTTTTCACACTGTAAAAGCTACAGACTGAAAGATGCTTCTTTGGATCATTGAAATTTTTATGCAGCAATGGTGGGGGGTTTTTCTTGCTTATTGTTTGCATAAGGAAATTACTAGTTATGTTAGGACTGTGCAAAGAGAAAAAAAGCTCTGATACAATGGAGTTGAATCTGAGATCACTTACATGTGGTGTGGAATTGAGAAGAAAAAGGAAATCAGTAGAGTTTTCAAGGGATGCAGTTCTTATTTTTATGCAATTTCCAAATGCCTAGGTCAGATCTAGGCTTGCCTAGTACAGCATTCCATGGAAATTGTGTTGGTTTGTTTTTTTTTTTCTTAATTTGTAAGTACCTTTTTCTGTTTGGTTATCAACCCTCAGTGTTATCAGGGACACGTTGGCCCATTTCAGTAAGCTGGGCTCTGTCCTATTCCTGTTTTTTTTCCCCACCCTCCTTTGGATTTTTCCTGTGTGGGTGACCGTGTACTGGCACAGGCTGCCCAGGAGTCTCCCTCACTGAAGATACCCATAAACCCTCTGTACACAACCCTGTGTCATGTGCTCTTGGGAAGCCTGGAGCCAGGGAGGTTGGACTAGATGACCTTCAGTGGTCCCTCCCAACCTTTCACCCATTCTGTGGTTCTGTGTGAATAAAAATTGTTGGCTACACCTAAAGTTTGCCGTAGATTTACATGTATATAAATGAGAGCTGTATATCAAAGGTTTGCATGCCAACTGCAGATCACGCTTGTAGCTACTTCTTAATATTCAGCTGGTATATTCCAGCCATCTACAGCATGCTGAGTTCTCAGGAGTCACTCTTCCTCATTTACTGATGCTTACTACAAATTGGCAAGTCTGGAGCACTGATGAAAATTGGTGATTCAGGGCACAGATTAGAGGGAAGGCAGCTGCAGCAGAGCATCCACTGCAGTGGTGGGTACACAAGGGAAGCTAATTTGTTCTGACAGTTCAACACACAGAGATGTGAATGTTTCATATTTGAGAAGGCAAACAAGTACATTTGCAGGTCATTTTCAGAACAAGTGTGTTGATTCTCAAAGCTATATTTTGTAAAATGTCTTGTATTGCAGCTGGATGCAAAATGGATTGGAAAGCAGGAAAAAGAATTACAAAAACTACAAGTCTAAAAGTGTTGTAGTGCTATTTACCAGAATAATGGTGTCGCCTCCCAGCTAAAGTAAATCCCAGTGTTTAATGTTATTTTTTGCCTACTGTCCTGCAGACACTCCTTGAATCTATGGTGGATGCAGCAGAAAACCTTTGCCCAAATGTAATGAAGAAGGCTCGCATCCGTGAAGACCTCATTGAGGCCAGCACTGAGAAGATTTCCATCCCACGCACCTTTGTGAAAAATGTCCTCTTGGAGCAATCTGGAATTGATATCCTCAATAAAATTAGGTACTTTAAGAGACTAATCTAACAAAATTGGCATTTGGATTTTGGGTTGCATATATGTGTGTTTGTATAGTAGAAGAATTTTGGAATGCTTTTGTGACTCACAAGAAACTGTATTACAACATTCAAAGAGCAGGAAATTGTCCTGCAGGTCTGGGGAAATTAGCTCAGGTGATTCATATATTTGGAATCTCTAGGGATGTTAACTTAGATCATTAATGCATGCATGTGCTCTCTTATTTAGTGAAAGATTTTGTTTCTGGTACACAAATAACGTTTTCATGACTGATACTTTTTAAAAAAAGCTTTATTTTCTCACATAACACTGAATTAATGTAATAGAAAGACATTGCACTATTTACTTTGAGTGGTAGCAGTGCTTTGTCTGTTGTTACTTTTGGTCTTGGCCTATAGCTGTAGCAATCGCTTAGAGACTGTGTGTGGGAGCCGTGCACAGCAGACAGACATACTTAAAAATTGGAAACTTGGATATTCAAACCACAAACCTGGAGCAGAAACCATTACCCTGAATAACTCTTAGCTTGTCCTGTAAAAAAATAGAGGCTTTTACCTTACCTTTTACTGCTTTGTTTTTCATATTGAATGTATACCAGAGGCTGTAGTTACACAGTATAATGTTGTTGACCTGTTCTTAAACCTTTTCAATTCCTTTCTGCCTGACCCTTGAAAAGCATGACATTTTGCATTGAGATGCTAATATCTTTGAGGAGGAAGAAAACAGTAAGACTTGGGAATTAATTTTGCAGAGTGCAGCAAAATAGGCAGGAAAAGGTGTTAAAAACTTTAGCTATACCTTCAGAGTATTTAAAATGGTTCAGGGAGTAAGTTTTCTGCATTTCAGTCCTATCAAATAAATCTTGGCCCCAAGACAATAACACTGCCTCTTCTACTTGCAGAAGCTGGAACTGTCAGTGATGTGAAGGTGCCACACTGTGATCTTTCTTGCTTAATATTATTTGAAATTAATGTTGGTAGCTGAGGGGGATTCCTTCACTCTCAATCTCTTCCCACTGTGGCTTGGCCACCATTCTACTTCCCTATGAATTGCACTGCCTTTCCAAGGAGTTCCTTACCTTTTTCTCCAGGCTCTCTGCAGCAGTGGTGCTAGCCCCAGACAGAAATAGCGATGTTAATCCAGTACAGCTCAGTGCACATATAAAAACCATAAACCAGAATCATGTCACTTGCTGGCAAGTGTCAGCTGAAAGAGCTGGCATTGAAAGCAGAGGCAGCAGAGGTGGAGCTTTGGGCTGCAGCTCAGGCAGTTGTGCTTGTTGGCTCCACCTCAGCTGCCTCCCACAGCATGCCAGAGCATTTGGTGCTGTCACCAGAGATGACACCCCAAGGGAGCACATCAAGGTACACATTTCCTTGAGAGGGAGTTATTAGGGAAACCTAAGTAACTCAGTGTGCAGGTGTGGTGTTCCACCTATGTCTGTGGAGCGGAAAAATGGTTGATGTGAAGTTCTTGAGACAGAAAGTGTTTATCTAGAGCAAAAGAGGAAGCAAAGTTCTGATGGCATTGGCTGAAAAAACAGCATTGTGCACTTGTCCTTACTAGCAGATCAACACAAAAACGAACTGAGGAAACGAATAGATTGTAGTTGTTCAGTGGAGTAGCGTCATATAGGCAGCACTTGTCCCAATCCCATTTGTCTGAGATTCATGTTTGACTTTAGTGGTGACTTTCGTCTCTGAGTTTCACTTCTTATTTTTATTTAGCTTTCTTACCCAGATGTTTTCATTTCCATCTCATGGAAAACTGTTAGTAGCAGGCTAAATATGGTACAGAGGCTCTTGTGTTTATTGTGTGATTCATGAGTTTATTTCTGAAACCTGCAGTCATGTATCCTGACACCCTCTAATGTTTTACTTCAAATAAAATGACAGTACTGTGGATAATCGTCACACTGTTGAATGTGTAATAAAGACGAAAATCTCCTGCATGAATTAAGAAGTTCTCTCATTTTTAATCCTCACACAGTGAAGTAAAGCTGACAGTGGCTTCTTTCCTGTCTGACCGAGTTGTAGATGAAATCCTGGATGCACTTTCCCATTGCCATCACAAACTGGTGAGTTTTTTCTTGGTTGATATCTAACTTGCCAGATCTCAACAATGCCTTTTATATTCACAACTTGTTCAGCTTCTCCTTTGAAAGCGCTGTTTTGGTCTTATTTTTGTTGACATCCTGACATCTTTTGAAATATGATTTTGGGGCTCTTGCCTCTTTGCTGTAAGAAAGATGCAACTTTAGAAGAGATTGTGTTATACTTGTCCTATTATCTTTGGAGCTGTTGTCAGATATAGAACTAAAAATGCAATTTGGATGCAGCATTGAGTTGTTAGTTAAGAACAGTCCTAGTATCAAGGTGAGAGTATAAGGCTTGGTTGCTCATGAAATGAGAGGTAAGATTTCATTCTTTGGGATTCTTTAGGCACTGCTGAGACCTTGTTCCGTGAATGAGTATGTTTTGAGGTTACCTCAGAAATGCAGGTATCAAGTTTGAAGAGAAAGGAGTAAGAATGTAGGAAAGAAAGCACTGTTCCTTGAAGGTCCTGAGCTGTTGGGAGGCACAGAAATTTTTAGAGGTACTTGCCTTATCAAGAGAAAAAGAAATAAACTGTGTATCCACAGAAAAACCTTTTTGCTTCTAATGCAAGGGGGCTTTGTAAGGACAATCCAGTACTGTTTTTAAAAAGAACTTAGTGGGTGGTCGTTCTGATTAAAGTTGCTCTTCATTTCTAATTGAAATTTCTCTGGCTTCAACTTGCAGTCATGATTTTTTTTTCAGGTGTTTTTCTCACCAAGATAAGGGAACTGTATATATTTCTCTTTATTTCCTCTCTGTGGAAGTCCTCACACTCATAAAACAAATCTCTCTTTCTGCCCCTCCTCCCCCTTTTTTTAATGGAAGACTGAGTTACTTGAGCGTGCATCTTTGTAATACAGAGCAGCATTGTGTAAAGGTGCAACCTCTGGTCTCTGGAGCTATGCAGCAGCAACAGCCTGCTGTGGGAGAGACCACATGAATGAGCTCCAGTTTGTCCCAGAGGAGGCTCAGCTGGAATGAGCAGAGACTGGGCTGTTTCTGTCTAGTGGTATTGCACAACCTGGACATACCCTGGTTCCTGCACAGTACGTCATTTTCTCCAGCTTTTGAGTCACTTCACTGAAAATCCTCTGCAATTTTTCCAGCTGTTTAAGAAGTCACTTTTAAAATTGTGGTTTCCAGAACCAGACAGACTATTTAAGTGTTTTAACCAACAGGGTACACAGGAGTGAAATTGGTTTTCTCCTGATATTCCTTATTCCATGTATTTACATAGCCAAGAATATAAGAATTCCTTCTTTTTGTCAGAGTTTCAGTGGTAGCTCATTTTTAGGACAGGATTTGCTAGACCTCCCCATCACTAAAGGCTTCTGGACACTTGTCACTTTTCAGGATTGTGAAATTGGCTAATTGCCAATGCTCTTGGTTTCTAAAGAATGAGTGTACGTTTTTGATTGGGTTGATTCACTTTGTGATCCATTTTGGCCTACATAACTAACATGTCCCTTTCACTATTTTACTCTGCCATGTTTCTGTTAGCTGCAGGTTCTTTCAGATAGTAAAGCACTGATGAAAACCTTGAGGAGTACTGATCTAGAAAACGCTGCTAGAGAAACTCCTATCTAATTTGACACTGTTAATCTTCAACTGACAGCTGCAGTCTGGGAGCTGGCAGCTAGTTCTTAGTCCAGTAAAGATTAAATGCACTGATGCAGATCTCAGCCAGCCCCTTAAATTGGTGTCATGTTCTACTAATTCAGCCACCCACAAATGTCTGTGTTGGTTGCATTGGCATAGTAGTGTTTGAGGCAACTTTGAAAAATAAACCTTGTTTGACAAGAGACTTCAGTCTGCCTAATGAGATGACAATTAGCATTAATTATTATTGCAGCTATTTTAGTGTGCTTGAAGATAAATTCATAGCAGCTCTCTCCAGTTGCTTTTCCTAAGTAGACACCAGACTAAATGAGCTGTAATTGATTCAGGTCATCTGTTTACCTTCTTTGATGGTTAACAAAACAGCAATCCTCTGGTTGTCCCGAGTTGTGCTGATGTGAAGCAGTGGGCTACAGCTCTCCCTAGCTGCCTCTTTGGAGACTTCTGTGACCAACTGATTTGGGACAGCTGATCTTCAAATATTTGCTTTTAGCAGATGTTTGTTTAATATTCTCTTCATTTGTCAAAAGAACTAGAAAATATTTCATCATTTTCATGACATCATGAGCCCACTTCATTCCAAATACAGTTCTGGGTGGTTTATATAACGTTATCTGTGGTCCTAGTGGCAGTTTTTTCTATGCAGGTCTAAAAATAGACTTTACTGTTGTTGCACGTTTTCCCTGTCTATTTCTTCAGTGAAACAGAACTGAGATATTTAAAACTGTGTTGTTTTTGTGAATAGCAGATTATAACATTTTGGCCATTGGATAATTAAGAAAATTGTATTGGCTGATATTGTATGTGTCATTGTTAATTTAAAAAAATGGTTGAAGAAAAAGCTTCCCTTCCACACATTTATTTTCTTTATAAGACAAACCCAATGTGGGGACTAGCCAACATAACTGAGCTTTCCTTTTGTACTTGGTCTTCCAGGATTTCTGATTACTGAAATTCTGTAAACTTCCTGGTTGGATTCTCTTTGTCTTTTTTAAGTTTGTCGGGTGTGTTCCTGTCTTTTTCTCCAGGCTGACCATTTGACCAGACGTGGCAAACCACTTCCACAGCAAGAATCACTGGAGATTGAGTTAGCTGAAGAAAAACCCACTAAACGCTCTATGATCACAGTTGAGGAGCTGACAGAGATAGAACGTTTGGAGGATCTGGACACATGTATGGTAAGACACACTCCACAGCTCGTGTGGTTAAGTACACAGGTAATGAGGAAAGATGCTTTTCAGAATATCATTTAGAAAATTTGTGGTATCAGGAAACTGAAGTTAGGAATTGGCTTCTAGAAGAAGAAAATGTTATCATGGAAGATTTTGCCTGAATGGCATCTTGTTGTTCAGCAGAAGAAAAGCTTTCATTTTTCTTCACTTCTTTCCTTGTGCCTGTTCAAGGGCGTTTCCCTTGCATGCACTGCCAGTGCTGTAAATATCTCTTCCACTGGGCACAATTTCACAGAGGTCCAGCTAAGGTGATAAATTGGACCATGTTATCCTTTCACAACATGCTGCATTCTGCCTTTGTCTTCCTTCTACTTGGGTTCCTTTCACCCATGACAAAAAATATTTCTGCCTGAAAGTTATGTTACTGGCCATGAACACAAGTTGATTCACGTGTGACTTTACAATAAAGATGGCTCATCCTTACAAGATGTGAACCCACATGGTTGCAAATATAACTGTTATCAGTCTCAAATTCCCCTCCACCCAGCTCAGTCTGTTGGGGAACTTTACTGTGGACACGAACTTTAGGAAGTGCTTCTCTATTAGAAATCACAGTAGTGAAATCAGTCGCAAATCAGTCTGATAGGTGGTCACTCCTGCAAGGAGTGAGCTTTCTACTCTACCTACCTACCTGATTCCTTGGCCATGTGCTTTCACCAGAAGCTAAAATGGCAGAAAAACTGATTGCAGCTTTTTGTAAAAGGTTTGATTCAGCTCCCTGGATAAACGTACTGCGGAGTCAGACAGCACAGGAGAATGAGCAGCAGGGCTGCTGCTATCTCCAGCAGCTATCATTTATCTGTAAAACAAAAGCACACCTTCATTGCAAATACCAGCTTAAAACAGGTTCTCTCTCCCTTCCAAATCTCCTGTTTCACTGAGAGCTGATTTGATACAATATTTGTCTGAGCATCATAAATCCCTGTGAGGCTTGTGGTGTTGATTACATCATCTAGTTCATCACTGGTACTATCATGTTCCAGAAGCTTTCTGTGGCCAACATTCAGTAATCATTTTGAGCCCTAGCTCCTATGGGAGAGACATCCCAGTAAGATATGTGGCACCTGAACACTGTACCTCTAAGTTAGTTTTTGCATGCTAGCTTCACGTAGAGAAAATTAAGCTCATTTTGACACCCCACACTCTGCCTTGAAATTTATTCCTGCAGCCTGTTAAGGATAGTAATACTGGGAATGTGAAAAATAGCTCCTGTCTTTATCTCATATCACCATGGTTATATGAAAGTATCATATCACTCTGCTGTTATCTTTCACTTTAGCCATATTAAAATAATGGAAATGTGATGCTGTTTACACTCTCTAAAAAATGCATTAGATGCTAACTGTACTTACTTTCAAAAGTGTCTATATGTCTTCATTCTCTTCATTCACCCTCATCTTGCACAGAGACTCAAATACCTTTGTGACCCAGATTCTTATCAATATCTAATTTTTGAAGAGAGTGAAGCATCAAATAAACACGAGACAGTAATCTTAGTGTTAAAAAATCCATTTATTAAAAACTGTAATCTGTATTTGGGAGCTGCTTTTTGCATCCTGACTGCAAATGGTGTTGGTTGCTGCTGTAAAAATAAAGAGATAAATAGACGAATTCATAGAATAGTTGGGGTTGGGAGGGTCATGAAAGGTCATATTCTGTGGACAGGGACATCTTCCATTAGACCAGGTTGCTCAGAGCACAATCCAATTGGCCTTGGACACTTCCAGGGACAAGGCATCCACAACTTCTCTGGGCAACCTGTTCCAGTACTTCATCACTCTCACATTAAAGAATTTCTTCCTAATATTCTTATCAAAATCCACCCTCTCTCAGTTGAAGCCATTTCTCCTTTTTTCTATCACTACATGCCCTTGTAAAAAGTCCTGCCTTTTGTAGGTTCCCTTTAGGTACTGTTGTAAGGTCTCCCTGGAGCCTTCTCTTCTCCAGGCTGAACAACCCCAGCTGCTTTAGCTCCTTCAGCCTGTCTTCGTAGGAGAGGTGCTCCAGCCCTATGATCATCCTCACAGCCTCATCTGGACTCATTCCAGCAGGTCCATGTCCTTAAACTGGGGGCCTCAGAGCTGGAACACACCACTCCAGGAGGGTTCTCGCAAGATAGGAGTAGAGGAGCTGAATCCCTTCTTTCAGCCTGCTGGCCACGCTGCTTCTGATGCAGCCCAGGATACAAGTGGCTTTCTGGGATGTGGCTGCATGTTGTCAGGTCTTGTTGAGCTTCCCATCCACAAACATCCCCAAGCCTTTCTCCCCAGGGCTGCTCTCAGTCCAATCTCTGCCCAGCCTGTGGTTGTGTTTAGGATTGCCCCAAGCCAGGTGCAGGATTTAGCACTTGGCCTTTTTGAACTTCAACATTGACACAATGACACAGCTCCAAAAGGCTGAGCCATACAGGGGTTTTTACTGAGCTGGTGATCTCAGTGATTTTTTTGTAACTAAAAGCACTTTAAGAATGTATCTTCTTTCAGCCTGGAGTTAGTAACTTCAAACAGAGCACTTTCCAAATTATTTATTTTAGCTATGGGAAAATCCTACAGAGTTCAGATATTCTCTTGATAAACATAACCTGATTTGTGGCAGCTTTTAAGTGTCACACAGGTATTTGTGTGGAAATAAGAAGCCCTCTGAAAGGGGCATCAGCGAATGCTTTATGAGATGGTCAGTGCAGGACACAGATATGTTGCTGAGAGATTTTACTAGAAAAAGCAGCATATGGTTTTATGAACTATAATTAGGAACCTAAATGCTTTTGATTATTTTTAATCTTAAATGTGAAATAGATTTTTAGACATTAATTCCAAAGTGGAATTAGTCCAGGACACTGCGTTGCTTGGTCATTGGAAATCCTTAAGCACATCTTAGCCTTTTGATTAGATGCACCTGGCTGTATGTTATGCAAACCTCAAGCCTGAACTCTTGAATTGCAGCTTGGTATTGTGCCTGTTTGGGAGCCTAATCTCCTATAGGCAAAAGTATTTGGAATGTAGGATGAGGCCGATTGTGCTGATGGGAGGCCAGAGAAAACTTGCCTGTTCTAAGCCCAGCCTTGCTCCAGCTGGCTGTCAAGATGTTTTGAGAAGAGATTTTGGTCATGAAGGAGAGGCCCTGAGCTTGGACCACCATTTGGGGAAAGCTGTTTCCCACTTGCAAAACATGATTTACTTTGCACACCCCCATTATCTTCATCAATTCGTTGTTCTTATTTTCTTTGGCTTGTTCTTATTTTATGATCGGTATTTTGGCTGGGGTAAACCATACAGCCTCATGATGTTATTTACCATCTTCCCTTGAAGCTGTATTTGAACACTGGGGAAAAACTGGATCTGGATTCACATTTGACTATGGTTGTAGGTAGATTGTATATATCACTGAAGCTGTATGAATGATTGGGAGTGAGGTGGATGTATTGGTCATAAAATGTTTATGAGCTATGTGTTTTTATGTGTGGATTGAAAGCTGAATACAGAAAAATTTGGAACACATGGACTGGCAGGAAAGGGATCTGAGACCTCCACTACTGGTGATGGAACAAACAGACACTATGTCAGAGCCTTCCCACCTATTCTCAAGCAGAGTGGCTGTGGCTAGGAGGATTTCCCTGACAGAGTAGAAATTTAGATATGTATAAACAACACAGACAAGACAGAATGAAATATCACAAATGGGCTCACAAAATGCTTCACTGAAAGAGAGACATGGTATTTCTAGTATTTTCTGTTGTGGGAATTAGGACTTCCTAAATACCAAACTCTGCAGTTAGCACTTATTAGCTTCAGCTTAGGGTAAGTTTTTCATCCAGCCTTTAACAGTGGCCCGAGAGCCCATAATAGAAAGACTTGTCAGTCATACCAGAATTTGCCAGTCTGTTAAATGAGTTGTGAAGAACACTGGGAGCAATTGAGTGGTAGGATGAGATTGCTGGAACATTACGCAGCCAAGAGTTTCTGATCTCCCTGAGCTGCACTACAGTAAATTGATGCTTCCCTAATCAACAGCTGTCTTAGTTGTCTACATTTAATGAGAGCTACATTGATGGTAATAAGTCATTAGGTAAAAGTTGTGTGCAACTAAAATGGAAAGAAAAATCTTTATGCAGAAAATTACTTGCTCTTCTCAGATGAAAGGAAAAACCATGGCCTGCTTTTCAGAGCTTAGACTCAATCATGAATTAACTTCATAAAATAGTATGGTTTGTCTAAATATTTCTGTGTATATATGATGAGCATGACACGTGTTCAACTTGTATTCATTTAAAAATTAACTTTAAATAATGCACCCTCTTTTACTGAGGCTGAATATCATGTGCCTTGGTATGTGTAATCATGTAGGTGGATACTATCTGAATTTAATTTACATAATGCTTCTAGTTGAACTTTATTCTTTCATGTGCATTCCATCTCTTTGCAGAAGCAAGAGATACTATATAATGGTCAAGTCCCCACCAAAAGATAGTGGAGCATTTTTGTTAGATCGTGTTTAACAGTTATTCTCTAAAGTCTTTCTTTTTTAGCTATTTGAATGTTATTTTGGCTTCTAGAATACTAAAGAGAGCTCAGTAGACTTGAGACACTATTTAAAGATGTTTTGAGACAAACAGCTTTTCTTTTACTAACAATCCATGTACCCATCTTTTTTAAAATATCTCTTTCAGCAATATAATTTTATTACTATAGGTAGTAACAAGCATACAGCCAGGATAAGTATTGTTTTCAGAGCAAAGTAGAGGTTATTTGTTTTATGAAGAGGTATGGTAGGAAGTTGTTTGAAACATATAAAGGAATTGTAGGTTGTAATACAGAAGTTTGCCTATAACTCTTCTTTAAAGCATTTCAGTGTAAGATTGAACCATTTGGATGGTAAATTGTGTTTGACAAAATGCTAGTGGCTAATAGGAAAGGACTGCCTGTGATGAATATTGAGTGCTGGCCATTTTTCATCTATTTCTAATTTTAACCACAGAAATTGTTCTGTGATTTCAGTGGAGGAAAGTTTAAAACAAAATCTCATGGGCAATATATTAAAGTTCTTTATTGAACAATAGATTTCACCTGTAGAATAGAGAAGAAAATTTGCAGAAATAGCAGAACACTTGTAGATTGGTGGTGTGGGTTTTTCCTGGCTAGCCATTGTCAAAGATTTGGCAGATGAATCCTGTATTCAGGTGAAAATGTATGATCTTGTGTGTTCTGAAGCACAAAGATTTTATGGACCTCAGTGTTTTCAGAGAAAAGGAAGAAATGGCACCCACCAAAAATAAAATTATTGAAGCAAATAAACTAAAAAAACACCCCAAACTCATAAAGCACCACCTGTAAGCTTTTCCCCCCGGTCCACCCCCAATCCCTGCTTCCCTTCCCATCAACAGCAAGTTTGAATTAAAACCACAGAAACCTCTTCAGTTGTTTTCACTGGCGTAAGGAGGAGATCACGGTGCACACTGAGGAACATGTGCACTGATGCTGTAGGAAGAAAAACCAAAGCACAGATTCTCTGGTATGTCCTGACTTACTATCACATCTGATTCTTGCTGCTTTCTATTTACCTGCCCTAGAATTGTCTCAGGCATAGAGACTCAACTTTTTGGATTAAAGACTGAACACCTACTGCAACAAAACCCTGTTTTCTGTTGGACTCTATGTTCTCCTGCACTATAAATAAAGCTCCAGCTCTGTGACTGACTTAATCCAGCAAAAATCTTTTTTTTTGCTGAAATGAGCATTTCCACTCTCCCCCGTACGCAGTTTGCACTTTCCTGCCCATAGCCTCACAACAAACTGGGTGTGGGAATTGATTCTACTGACAATTCAGCTTTTCATGGAGGATTTCTTTCCCAGGTTAGTTTACAGACCAACTAGTCCCCTGGTTGAGTCCACAAAACAAATCCTGAGTGGCAGAAACAAGCAGACAGGGATGAGGGCAAAGGCAGCAGCCTGGATGAATGCTGGATTAAATTGATTGTGACACTTGAGTTTCTCTCTTGTATGCATTAGCAGAAATGGGCCTTTGATGTGCAGTAAATACAGCACTCTGTGGGAAGCTAGAAACTGGCATTATGGCATGTGAGAGTGTTGGCTTCTGAAGAGGCTCACAGGCATGCAAGCAAATCTACTTCAGTGGGAGTCCAGTGATATTTCTGACTCACCCCTAACTGGGACAGTTTATGGAAATATCGCCAGGAGGAGCAGAGCACCGTGCCAGAGTCCTCCTTAAGCCTTTCCCTACACATGCAGTGCTGTGGCTGAGAAAGCGCCGTACAAAGGGAATCAGTGTGATCATTTTGCAGACTGTCTTGTTTATTTGCAATTTATGTGTTATCCCCATTAGAATTATGAATACATTAATTTTAATAGTGAATATTTATTACCTATCTTTTCCTGGTTTCCTCTATATATAACCCATGTTTATTCAGTACCTGTTACATGTATAGACTACAGAGCACAGGCTTATGAGGGATTACATGTTCCCAGCTGAAACACTCTGAAAGAAACCTGGCTTTCAATGTCTTTTCTTGGTTTCTAAATGGAAGGAGGTGATGGAAAATTTATAGATAGTTTTCTTAAACCAGCTGAGATTTCTTAGAGTTCAAGGCTGTTTCTCATAATCTAGGGTACATTATTGGCACAATATGAAGTAAATTAAGAATATGACTAACTGCATAACAGCACTGCATGCTTGTTTAATGAAAAGAAAAAGCAGTATAAATTTGGTGATTGCTTTCTGCTTAGGTTATAGGAAGAACTCTGGAATGCAGCTGCTGGGTATTCTGTTTGGGTGGTGACACCTGTACCAGACACTTGTCTTCCTGTAATATTGGTGCCTTAGCAGACCCAGATTTCTGTTGGGAGTGGAGAGGAGGGAGTGTAGTTGTTGTGATTTAATCTGGCAGGCAGCTGAACATTGCGCTCACTTCCCCCGCAGTGGGATGCGTGAGAGAATCAGAAAAAAAGTAAAACTCATGGTTTGAGGGAGGAAAAAAAACAGTTTAACAGAGCAGAAAAGGAAGGGGATATAGTAATAATGATGAAAAAATGTACAAAACAAGTGATACATGATGAAGTTATTCAGCACCTGCTGACTGATGCCCAGCCCACCAGCCCCTGGCCAATTACCCCCAGCTTTATAAGCTGAGCATGATGCCATATGGTATGGAATGTCCCTTTGGTCAGCTGGGCTCAGCTCTCCCTGGCTGTGCTCCCTCACAACTTCTTTTGCACCCCCACTCCCCTTGCTGACAGAACTGTATGAGAAGATGAAAAGGCCTTGATTTAGTGTAAGCGCTGCTCAGCAAAATTTAAAAGCACCAGCATGTTATCAACACTATTCTCATGCTATGTCACAACACAGCACTGTGCCAGATACTAGGAAAAAAATTAACTTTTTCCCAGCTGCGAACAAGAAGGCAGTTACATCCTTTGTGGCAGTAATTGTCTTACTGATACTGAGTTTCCATTGATTTATTTCATGTGTCATGAAAAAAACACATTGAAAGGAGAGTTCAGTAACAAATCACTCACTGAAACACTGGTCCTGGGAGCTGAACCTCACTGCAGGGATTTTAAGAGGGAGTTCACTGCTAAGAAGGTTGTCTGTGGTGGGCAGGAAGGTCTTGAACACACAGGTGTGCAGGTCTGTGGGTAGTGCCAGCCCTGGCTGCTCAATCCAACCATTTTCCACTCTGCTGGCAGGAATTTGAATGCCCAGGCTGCCAGCCCAGGCATCTCAGCAGGCACCAGCCAGCTGTCACAGGCTGTCACAGCCTGCTGATGGACACCCATCCGCCACTTGGTGGAGAGGGGGCTGTCCCTGCCTGCGTTTGCTTGCCCATCCAGCCAGCAGCTGAATCACCCAAGAACTCACCTACCTGCTTCAGGCAGAGTTAACAGGTTGTGAGGGCAAAGCCTTTTCACGCAGGTTGGGTCAGGGAGCACTCATGGGATCCCTTTTGCCAGCAGAGCTGTGCAGTCAGTTGATGTTCAGTACAGATACAGAATCATCTTCCAACAGCCTCTGCTTATAAGAATCTTGTTATTTCCCCAGCAGATCAACAGGAGCTCCTTTGGAGTAGTTCTTGCCAAAATCTCTGCTCTGGAGCCTTTGGCAGAGGCACAACAGCAAGCAGCATGAGAATAACCTGTGATAATGCTATTTCTGTAGCACACATCTCTCTGCAGCCATGATGTGTCGCAATTCAATTACTATCTGGCAAGTTGACCTTCTCAAATGGTTGAGGAGTTTTTTGTATAGGTTGTATGGTCCTTTCTGCTGCTATTTGATTCTTCCAGCATCTCAGATTATCAACTTGGCATGAGGTATTTAATCTGTGTTGTCTGGGGAAATCTTGTTTACTCTGAAATCTGGAGAGCTTACTGAAAATAGCACAAGCATGAGTCTGTCTCACTGAGAGTGCTTCATGGTTCTCACTTCACCCAGAAGAACATTAGGCTTGCCATTTTTTGCTCAGCAAAATTGATGCTTCATATTGCAGGGAAAAAGAATAGTTCCTCACAGGAAGAGGGGAGATAAAGTCTGTGTTAGGGCAGGCAGTTACAAAGTACCATTAGACTTTGCTATATTTTGTCAAGGAAAAGCAGTTTAAGATGAGCTGGGTTGTCAGAATAGGAGCTTCAAAATAAATAAATAAAATCAAGCATACATTCTGCCAAAAGGTTAGAAGATAGCTTCCAAGTCATCAAGTCTCATCTCTGATCTCATTGACAACTGCATCACACAGCCTTATTCATAAATCCATCAGGCTTCCTCTCAAAATATCTTTCTGTTAGACTAGAGGAGAACTTAGAGGTAAACATACTTTCTTTGGATGTTATTCAGGTCAGCTGAAGCCTCATTACAAAGTGGTGGATGTATCTGCAGTGAGATCGTATCTCATGTTAGATCAAGTTACTGTGAATTTTTGAGGTCAGTAGTGGCAGGATTGGAATACTAATCTGAAACCAAAAGCACTTAAACAGGTGAAAGGATCTTCAAGTATGCAGATATTAAAGAAAACTAAAAGAAAAAAAAAAAAAAAAAACAGAAGAACAAAGTGATAGAAAAATCAGGTTGGTTTCACTCAAAGCTGATCAGAACCTCATTTTATCTTGTAAGGTTTAGCTATGAATCATTTCCAATGACTCATAGCTAAGTCATTTAGATACTCCTGAGAAGTTTGTGTCCATACAATCAGCACTTAATTCCATGCTTATGGGTGAGTAGCCCTGCTTTGCAGTGTAGGCATCTTCCAATCCTTTCATGGTGTTTCTGTCCATCCTAGGCTCATGTGCTGCCCCATGACTGTCTGACCAAGCAGCATTATTTAAATCATGTGTCACACTTTAGTGTCATCACTGCATAGCTCAGCTTTTGAGTTTTGTCATCCTCTCTTGGGTAAATAATGATTGGCATTTTCTATCAGTTTGTTTTAGAGAAGAAACTCAAATACTCAAGTATTTCAGTTTCTCATACAGGATCCTAGAATATTTGCTAGTTGCCTGTCAAAATAGTTGCCTGTTCCTGTTTTCAATAGGAAGATACCTTGATACAGTATAGACAGGACTTAAAATTCAGGAAGTTGAGAGGTTTTTTTTAAATGTTTTAGTTCATAAAATATATTTCAAAGTGTCCAAGGGGTATGAAGATTTATTGTGCATGCTGGAGAGATGTCTGAAGCAGTATTCTGTGAGAAAATAACAACAGCTCAAGTGCGCCTGGGTTTTCAAGAGTAAAATTTCCCATTATAATTCTGAGTATAGAGTCCAGTTGCTCCTCCAGGGTAAACTCACTGTGATAAGTATCCCTGTAGCATTTCCCCTGTCAAATGTCACCACAAGCCATGAATCATCTGCCCACAAAAGGTCTGACAGTGGTGGAAAGATGACTGGTTGCTTTTTGTCTGGATGGCTGCTTGCCCTTTTGGTAGCCGTTCACTTCAGGCTGTTGGACGGGAGGAGAGATGCAGAAGTTGTGTTGGTTCTCAGGCCTGGGAAGCTCTAGGGTGGGCAGGTACAACAGTTCTTTTCATAAAATCATCAAATGGCTTAGCTTGGAAGAGACCTTTAAAGATTCACTAGTTTCAAGTTCCTGCCATGGGCAGGAGCACCCTTTGCTAGATCAGTGCCCCAAGCCCCATTTTTCCTGGCTTGAACACCCATTCAGGAGTACATTGCCTCTGAGTTGCTTTAATGATGTTCTTGCCCAGGGCACCTGATGCATATGGTAGCCATTAAAGAACTGCCTAAGGATATCTTGAATAGCTGTCCACCCCTGCATGTTTGCCAAGTTTAAGAGCTTTTTATTCCTACTGCATGGAAGATTAGGTAATGAAAAAAGTAATTTTTGGGTCAGCATTTGCCAGCTGAAGGTAATAAACAATGACAAGCAAGCAGGTTGTGGTGACTTAAAGATATAGTTTGTGCTAGCTGACTCTAGCAGCCCTCTGTTCTGCACTTAATTGTTAACTAAAATAACTGTAAAAGCAAAAGTAATGTAGTTGGAACCATCCTCTTGGATCATCTTGAAGCCCAGGTACTGTAGAAGATGTTAACCTCTTTATGAGCAAAAAGAAAGCAGAACTGATGCTATGGAGAATCGCTTTTTCTTTTGCAGGTGGTAGTTGCAGGCATGAATTCCTTACAGGATACTAATTCAGAGCATGGAATTAAACATTTGGTTTAATAGTTTTAGGAATTACTCAGTTTAATTCATGTGTCTGATTTTTCACTCTTCATAGTGAAAGCTTTGGTTGTTTTTATGCAGGACTGTTTATTAGCAGGAATTTTACATGACTACTTGAAAGATGCAAGTGCAGAATTATTAATTAAAAGAAAATACTGAAATGTTTGATGAAATATCAGAGTACACATGCCACATCTCAGCAAGCAGAAAAGCAAAGGTTTCTTGTCTAGTAAAATATGACAAGCTCAAGGGAAAATCTACTGAGCTTATCTTACTGCAGTGCTACTCCTTTTCTTTCAGAACATGTTTCTGTACAAAGTAACTCTAAAGGTCAGGGTGGTTTATATGAGACTAATTGAGCTAATACTGAACGATAGCTCCTTCTCTAGAAATTCATCTCTTCAGGGAGGGAAGGAAATAAACAAACTCCTGAAACTCACATGTGGATTATTTGTATGCCATATATATTTACACTATTTAGTCTATCTGTCTATCTGTCATTTCCATATAGAGTACAGAACTCTGAAATACAAAGGTAAGGACTAGATCTCTGCTGATATGGAAAAGCATAGCCCCTACATTCAGGACTGTGAGGGGTTTTGCTCTCATGTCTACTGAAAAAATACTCCCTTAGCTGTCATGGATTTTAGCATTGCATTTAACTTGCCAAGGACAGTGGCACTCAAGGGGCAGATTTTAAGGACAGTGGCTCAGGTTACTGTCACTGCCTGTGGGAGGTGCATCACTGATTTTTGGAAGCCACATGGAGAGGTTTCACCCTGGAAATCACATCATAAAATCTTCTGTAGTTGAAGTGTGCAATAGCAAATTTCTAGTTTCTATGGTTTTCTATACAGAAGGTGGAGATACCTGCATGTCCAAAGATTTCATGTGCAAAAACCAGAACTGGCCAATCTGCTGCTTTATAAAGTATACCTGAAATGTATTTATTTGTTTGTTTGTTTATTTATTTATTTATTTATTTATTAAAATGAGATGCTGTCAGAGGTAGGTAGGAGGCTAAAGGAAGCGTGGGAAATGTTGATTAACTGAACTGGTGTCATGGCAGCTTTACAGGTCAGAATTCCTTACAGCAAAAAAAACAACAGGACCTGTGATAAACTGCTTGGTTTTCTTATGCCTGTTTCTTAAGAAGGCATACCCCACAAAATGCATACAGCTGAAATGGTATAGCACTGGATAAATATGTTCTGTAAAATCCCTTTGAAATATTTTTATGACATCTCAAACCTCATTGGCACATCGTTAGAACTCCCCAGTGCAGTTTCTGGTTTTGTTTCGGTTTAATTTTCTTGGGATTTTTGGTTGTGGGTTGGTATTTCATCTTCAGGGATAGTCCATGTACACTGGGAGGCAGACCACTTCATACTGCAATTATGCTGAGAGCAAACAAAGGCGGGGGAAAATTGAGAGGCCTCATGGTCTGTAGCACTTCAGGGGTCTGAAGACTGGCACTAGGTTCCCTGCAGAGCAGCCAGATTCCTTGGTGGCTTCAGGCATGTCACTTGGTCTTTGCTTTGCTTAACGGTGCTGGTGCTTCCTTGTCTAACCTGTTGCCTGCTGTTCCCCTCTTTCTCCCTCCTTACTCCCCACCCACAAGGTGTTTAGCACCTTTTAAATACCTCAGTAGTCGGGAGATCACTGAAATGTGGAAGGTAGGAGTTTCCATAAGCTCTTGTTGGATCAGGACCATAGACTGCAAACTCCCTCAAATCCTGGGATTGCTTCCATTTATGTGTGTTACATTGCATTTTGGTCCTAATCACATTTCCAGCTGCATATATAATACAAATAACTTTACTGCCTATGCATTAAAAACACAGAAAATGCTGGAGTACTGCCACGACTGCTGTCTGAAAGAGAATCAGTGTTGCAGATTTATTTTTTGAAGCAGGAGTACTTTTTTTTGAGATTGTGTCAGTTTTCAAGATGTTTGTCAATGGATTCTGCAGTCTCTCCAGCAATCTCAAAGCAACTGTAGTGATTGGTTGTGTAGATGAGCAAGAGCAGAGAGAACATAGATTCTGACAGAGAAATTGAGTAAGACTGTATGTGTGCATGGATAGCATACAAAAACAAGAGTAATGAGGTGGTTTGTCTGAATCACCGCTAGCTGAGAATTCTTGCAGAAAGCCAAAATTTCTGAGGGTAAAAGAAAATAAAGACAAAAAAACCCCACAAAACCCTGAGGCAAAACCTCAACAAACAAACAGCTGACCCTAAGGACAGCAGGAAAATAAAAAAGAGGAGCTGTGTGCAAGATCATGCAGCACTTTCTTAACAAGATGTTTAATCCAGACCATGACACTTCTGCCACATTCTGCTAACACCTGCAGTGTTGTTATAGCAACAGTCCCCATTCACCTTGAAAACAAAACCACACTTCTAATAATTGTTTTTTTCTAACCCTAAACTTGGGAGGACCATGGTTGGCCATGAGCCATAGAAGAGATGGGATATGGCATTTCTTGTGACAGCTGTGCTGCTTCCTTTTTGTGCTTATAATTTTTGAAGGGAAGAGAAAATGTTGTGCTTTAGTCATGAAACAGCATCTTTCTCATGTGCCAAAAGTTCTTGAAAGTCTGTGCCTCTAAAGGTCCTTATAGGAAGGAGAAATACTGCTGATTTAGTTTAGGTTTATTTAAACCTCAGGAGAACAGGCTTCCATCCTTTTTCATTCTTTCAAGAGAAGCTTTGTTTTATTTTCCTTGCTTGCTTGCACACCCCAACAAACTGGCAATTTTTAATTCAGAATCTTCCTTCAGACTAGGAAGCACTAGAATTACATTTTTTTTCTCACTACTAGTGCCAGCAAAATGGAAAAACATTACATTGGGACAGCAGGTGGCAGGTTGGCACCGTGGGCAAGTGCTGTGTATTGGAAGCAGAAAACCTTAATTATACATATACAAAATGTATAGCACTTCCAAATACAAGGGATTTTTACCTCATTCTTGCATGTCACCTTTCCTGCTAAGACTTCCAAGTGTTTCAGCTTTAGTTTTCTTTATTTTGGTGATTCCTGGTTTTGCCTCCTTTCCTGAGAACTGCTATTGCTTTGTCTTCCCCATTCATATTCTTTTTTCTTTCTTTTTTGCTGCATGGAGACTCTCTGCTGTACAAGTGTAAGTATTTTTTTAGCTCTGCTGTTTCTGGCCTACTTGTTTATGGTTTTGTGCTCCATTTGCCTCCGTACTGCCTTGAGAGTCTCCTGGGAGACTGTAGTGCCATCCATCTGCACCTACAAATGAAATTGACAGTGGTTCAGGAATGAGATTGGATTTACAAAGAGGTTCAGCTAATGTAGCATCTGAATTTAAAGGATCCCTTGGTTTTAAGACCAAAGCAAAGCTGAGTGCTAATGTTGGAGGTATAAGCACAAATATTACTGCTCAGAAGGAAAATCTGTTGATTTGGTTTTATACTCAAGCATCATACAGCTTAATGAAAGGATACTCCTCAACATGTTCTCAAAGCTGAAAACTCATATTTTGAAGGAAGACTGGTTGGGGGAGAGAAATTTCAAGAGGGACCAGCAAGTTGTTCATTAGTTTGCTTGAAATCTTTTGAAAGGGAAGTGACAGGAAAGTCATAGAGCATCTCTGTACCTAATAGGATTGAATTTAAATTACTTTGAAGTAGGAGGAGAAAAACATGTAAATAAGCATATCCCTCGGCACTGAGAGTAATTTCAATTATCTGTATAAACAAGGAGAGTATCTGTGATCCTGTTTCTGAAAGTACATTGTTTTCTAGCATTCAAAACAGAGCGATTTCAGTTGTTATTTTTAATTCCCAAGGTACTAGTGTTCTTCCACAGCTGGTAATACAATTTCAGAAAACTCCAGAGACCTCAGATAGTTTTGTGAGGAAGGCAGTCAGAAGGGAGCAATCTGGAAAAGTGATCATGGGAAGAGATCCTGGGAGCTTAAAGTTAGCAAGAACATATGACAGTGTGTAAATAAGCCCTTATTTGGAAGTGTGGTAGAGATTTGCTGGCTGCATCTACTGCAGAAAGGCACATTCATGGACCCATCTCCTGAGATCTCAGTGGCATAGGTGCATGCAGACTTCCAAGAGGTCCTCTCAAATTCCAGAGATGCAGTTAATATTTCTATCTGTTCCACCAAGCAATCTACAATGTGCTCATGGAAAAGTAGGCAAAACAAGGAAGAATTCAGGAGGTGGTGTGCTAGAATGGAAAGTCTGTGGAAGATGTGTATGAGAGGAGGTAGTACTAACAGCTGTAAAGGCCACAAGGGAAGCATAAGGCCGGAGAGCCACGTTGTGCTTGTGGGGCCAGAGGTGGTGGGAAGGCAGAAGATGTGCTTCTGCCAAAGCTGAACTGCTTCCATGAAACAGAGGAAATGGACTCAGGCTGGGGAGTTCAGCTATCTCCTCTAGCAATGACACGTGCACTGCTGCTGTAGCAGACTGTGTGGTGGCTGAGATGTTAAGCAGAGATTAAGCCTAATATTTTGTAAAAGAGCACACTGGCCTATTTAAATTAATGCTTTGACCCATTTTGCTCTGCGTGTGATCTAGAAAGTTCACTTGGCAAGAAGCCTTTCATCTGTGCACTTCCTAAACAGGCTAGAAAACAGAAGGTTTTCAAATAAAAGTGTATGTGGAGCTGTTATTCATGCTGTTAAAGCAAATGGGAAGCATCTCTATCCCCCTGCCTTTATCCCCAGCAGCCAAGCTGCTGATGGATCGTGCCAAGCTGACAGTAAGTTATGGCAAAAACTGCCTGGCTTATGGTCGTCAGCACAAGCCCTGCAGGGTCATCTGGGGGCATTTTCTTCTCTGGGAAGGAAAATGAAATCATTCTGTTCCTGGCTGTTGGAGAAGTATTTGGAGCATTCCAGTCCTTGCACAGGAAGCCTGAAACTTGCCCTGTGCTGTTTTGCTTTGGTGCCCTGGGCCGAGGCAGGTCTCAGCTTGTCTGTGTTCATCCACTCAGAACACTGGCCGTGGCTGTGCAGCTGCTGAGTGACCAGAGTTTTCCATCAGCCATGTTTTCTGCCCTCCTTTCTGATCTTCTTTAGCACAGGAGTTGCTGCATATACTAAATGTAACCCCCAAAAATCAGGAAACAGACCAAAATGAATGTGAATATACCTTAACAAGATAAATGGGCTATGTCTAGAAATGAAACCAGGACTACAGATAGTGACTTGCAATTGTTGTTCCCCAAATGCTGAGCTGCTTCAGCTCTTTCCTACATGAGGTTGGAATGGTTGGTTGTTTCAGGTTTGGGGGATGGATGTACAGCTGTTGAGGTGTGCAGTTCAGAGGCTGCCCAGCTGCCTACCTCTTGCACAGTCCACTGCAGTTTTGGCTGAAAAAATTCAGCACCTCTCCAGCCACTCGCCATCAAACCTGTTGCATTTAATTTATTGGTTGCTCTGAAAGTAATGTCTGACCTTTTGATGCAGCAACACTGCCTGCTCATTAGTGTCAAAGTAAGTCTGCTCAGGTGGCAAACTACGTCCTGGCTGGTCTTGAAACTGTTTTGTCATTTACTGATGGTTGTCAAATGTGGAAGTGGAAACCTGCAACAGCTGAAGGTATCTTTTTTCCCCAACAATGTACATATCAATAAAACCAGAGCTCTGTTGCCCAGGCAGTGCTATCACTGCCCACTCTGTAGTCTTCAAGTACTTTTCTCGTCTTGAGAACATGAGTAATAGCTGTCCTGTCACAAAAATCTGTCACAACCCTGAGCACGTGAGTAGTGGCCTAATGGTCCTCGTGACTACTTTGGGAATATGAATTCAGCACACGTGAGGCTGTGCACTGAACTTTCCATACATAAAAAGCAGCAAATGTTTGCCTTTAACAGTTCATGATTTGTCTGAAATGTTAATGCCAACTATGTCTTTTCTGGCTGATATAAAATTGATACTACTAAAATTTATTAACAAATCTGTTAATGAGTGGCAAGCCATAACAGCTTGCTGATTGATACTCCAGAATTTGAAGCCACTAGATTTGAAGTCACTGGCTTCAAGACTAGCAAGTTGATGGAAGTATATGGGTATCACTAATGCCAGCATGTACAACTCTGTCACAAAAGGAGTCCCATCTTTATAGAAGCTGTGTGGTTTTAAATTAACTTGAGAAAATCTGTGGTCCAGCTTTTAAGCAAAAAGTCCGACAATGCTGTTAAGAGGTTTGGAATTGGTGATGCATCCATTTCCTGTAGCAAACTGTCTTTCTAACCATGCAAACTTTCAGAAGGCTTCAGTCAAGACAAGAAAGACAAGAAAGAACAAACTCGAGTCTTAAGTCTGGGTATTTGCACTCTTAAAGCAATCGACTCCTTTTTTTGGCAGCATGAAGATCGTAAGGCAAATAGCATGTAATTCAGTAACTGTGTTGAACATATGCTGAACTTTCCACCTCTTGTCAATGTGTCTAAAGTCCAGGGAAGTCATGTGTTTGCCACAGATGCTGCCAACACTGACATGGTGTTTGTGTTTTTTGAAGAAGCACTGTATTCTCCAAGGCACATTTTCGTAGGCATGTTCAGTGAGCTGTGTGGTGATGTCCAGGAGCATAGATTCCCAGTAACATGCCACTAACAAATGAACTGAGGAAATGTATTTTGTATCAAAAATAAAAGCCAGAACAATGGGTAGACTATTCCTGGTATTGTCATTAACTGTGCAATGTTGGACAAAGTAATTAAGTCTCAAATGAGTCCCTCATGATCTCTGCAGAGATGAGATTTTAATAGTTCCCTAGTTTTACAATTGGGCATCAAAGAGTTAATGCTTGGACAATTTCAATGATCATCCTGTATGCAGCCTTCAGTTTTAGTGGGGAAAAATTAATTACCTCCCTGATTCTGTTCAAAGTCAGTTGAACAAAATATAAATTTAGAAAAAGTTCTGAATGTATGAGAAAGGGAGGAAAAAACCCATTGCCTTCTGGTGTTAAATCAGATCTTTAAATGGGTCATAGGCTTGAAAAACTGCTTTGTTGTAATTTCTTTTGTCCCCTAAAGTAATTTTTGTTTTGTTTTGTGTTGATAGATGACTCCTAAATCAAAAAGGAAAAGCATCCACAGTAGAATGCTCCGGCCAGTGTCCAGAGCTTTTGGTAAGTGAGAATTCCTTAAAACCATTTTGTTTCTTTGCTTGCCTGATGTGGTTCTAGATGGTTCTTGATTGAAAAGCACAGGTGATTCTCCCTCCCTCTGGACTGCGTTTGTGGCCCACACTGGCTGCTTTGTTTTGGGACTCTGCTAATGTGTTTGATAGTGAATAGTTGCTCACAGTGCTCTGTCTGCTCCCAGAGATGTTGTAGCTAAGTTCCCTGAATATGCTTATAATTACTTGCCACCAAAAAGAGGAATGGCATTGTCTTTTGTTTTAAATATCATGTTAAATCTAATTAGAAAGTTTTGATTTCTCTTAGAAATGGAATTTGATCTAGATAAAGCACTGGAAGAAGTACCTATCCATATAGAAGACCCACCATTTCCTTCCAGCAGGCCAGACAAGCGAACTTCTGGATTCATTTCAGAGCTGCCATCAGAAGAAGGAAGGAAACTGGAACACTTTACCAAATTAAGGCCCAAAAGGAATAAAAAGCAGCAGCCTAGCCAAGCAGCAGTGAGTCTACATTAAAATATTGCTGGCAATGTCATGTGTTGATTGCTTTTTGCCAAGAGACAGGTCTTGCAGTGTGATGGGGACAATGGTTGAAGGTGTAAAAGCCATAAACAACTACTTAATTTTTCTTCTGGTATTCATGTCTTCCAGTGTGCCATCCCTATTACAAGCTTTTTGTCTTGTTTGACATAGCCTAAATCCAGGATATGTTTTATCCTTTCTATTTTGCTTTTGTTTTTTTTTTTCATGGAAGCAGTTTCTGGAGGAGCTTGGAGCTTTCACAGGAAGTGCACAAAATATCATGAGACTTTTCAATTATATTGCAAGGGTTTGTTAGGTCTTAATCCTTTTTTCTGCCTGCATTAAGATGTGGTAACTTGGCATGGATTCTTATTTCTGTCGGCTCTCAGAGGAGCTACTCTGTGACACCCAGCTTCCCACAGCTCCTAAACTGAAGATGGTGTTTGGGCCAGCAAATCTGCAGTCACAGATCTGCTTTTCATGCTGGAGCCTGCCTTAGAAAGGCAAAACAGAAGAGCACTGTCTGTTCACGAAAGGCATCGGTGTGAACTCAATATACGTGCATGGAGTTCCCACAGTTCCATTTCCTTGGCACACCACATCAGTGAAGATTTATTTCTGTGATGGTGTGTCCTCAGGGTATGTAAGGACAGATCTGGAGGAGGTACAGAGTTATCTCACAGCAACAGAGCACAGCTGATACGATAAGTAGCCCTATCAAGGGGCAGCCGTTTTCTCTCTGTGCTAGGCTGCCTCATCAGAAATGCCTGTGGCCTCTTCTGCTTCCTGAGGATTTCCAATTGAGAGCATCCTTGGAAATTTCCCTAATGCTGGGAAAGATCATATCAGGCAGTGGAGTGCTTTTTGTACCACTTGGAAAGGGAGAAACATTCAAGCAAAGGGAATATTCAAGCCAACTTTCCATTCCCTTGTGCTTCCCTGGGAAAGTTAGAGGTAGCAGAAGAATGGATTTGTCTCCATGTAGTGAAAACACATCTGTGTTTACTGCTCCCAGTTTCACTGCTGCAGAACACACATGTTTTCCCAGTTGCTTCCAAACTCAGCGCATCCTGTGCCATCAGCTCAGGGAGGTGGGGGCATGGGAGGGACAAGTGCTTTGCTGCCAGACACAGGGACATAAAAAGTGTCTTCAACAGCAACAAAAAGGTCACTCCTTGTAGAGGAGAAGTCTTACTTCCCATGATAGTGCACTGTTGTGGGAATGCTCATCCATATTGAATTAATTAGGAAATTGAGAGTTTATTTAGTAGCAGAAATTAAAAGGAGCTTTTTTTTTTCCTAGTTAAACTCATTTGTCCCTGTCTTGTTTTTATGAACCGTTTAGTCCCTTATTAATTCTGACCTCAAAAGGAATCCAAACAAATTTTTGAAAGTCTTAAGATGTTTGTTTTGATGTTTCTGAAAATGAAACAGTCATATTTTGGAGGTCATATTCATGAGTGGACTGTGACATTGCTTGCAAAGTTGATTTTCTGCTGGTTTTGCCACTTCAAGATTACAGAAAGCAGTCCTTAGGGAAAGCACTTGAAATGTGAGAGGCAAAATCTTGACTTTTTCTGCCACTTAAAGCAGCTCTGTTGGGTTGTTTGCTGTTCCCATTATTTGTATTCAGTAATTCAAGGGGTCTCAGATGATCGTGGTTGCACTTCTCTGGTTTTGCTGAAAAACAGATTTGTTCTTTGGAAGCTAAAAAATGTAAGAAAAGAAAGGAGAAAATGGAGGAAAAAAGAGAAGCAGACTATCAAATTGAGTTGGGTGGATGGGCAGAAGAAAGATTTGTAGTTTTGTCATCGTTTCTACGCGCATGAGTGTTTAGAGAGGGAAACAAAGAAAAACTCAAAACCATCCACTCCCAAGTAGCTTTAACTTTGAAACAAAATGATAAAACAGTTGTTTATAATTTAGATTTTTGTGAGATCTTATCCTCATGAGTTCTTCCCTCATGTGTGAAGATTTAGTGTAGCAAAAGAGATGAATCTCTAATGTATGAAAGAGATTGTGATTCATCTTATTTATTTCTGCTTCAAAGCCATTTTTTCCTTAACAAAGAAACATGCTTGCTTTTAAACTTAAGCTAAAAGAGAGAGAAAAAAAGGACAAATGAAGACTTAACACTTTTTTTTTTTTTTTAGAGTTAGGAGGGTAAAACAAAATAAACTAGAGCTCAGTCTTACAATAAATGCTAGTACTAAAAAGTGTTACAATAAACAGTGATAAGAATATCCTGTGTTTTGAGGACCTTATTAGACCCTCAACATTCTGTACATCTTTCATTAATTTAAATGAAGACTTAACACTTTCAGATGTAGATGGTTTTCTCTTTGTGAGGTAGATCTTCTCATTTGCTGTAGATCATTAGGTCCCCTTGCTTTTGATACTTTCATGTTTATCCCTACTGTCTGGAGGACTCCAATATCAATATGCTGTGGTTTCTCAGTTCTGTTAAAATGTGTCATTCGCTTTTATTTTGTGTTTTGATTGAGACGCTGGTGACAAGGGGTTTGTGACTGAGACCAACCCAGATGGAGGCATGTGCACTCCTGCCTACTGTCAGGTGTTCCAGCTAAACAAGTTCTCTAGAGAACATACCAAGGGTGGCAGAGTTGGAAATCTGATAAATCATTGTGCTAATTTAGAATAGAACTGTTCTTTATGGGAAATCTGTTGCCAGTTTGATTGGCAACAAAGCAGTCATTACCGCATGGGCTCCTTTCAGATCAGCATTACACTGCTACAGCAGGTATCAATAAAATATTAACTATTATCTTTGATAACAAAATTAACAGGGCTCAGGAGTGGAAACTAAAAGGTTTCATGGCTGTGTCAAAGCATTGGTTCATATGAAGCCCATTTTCCTGACTTAATATGACTGGGTTTATAATAGCAGCTTTATATATTAATAGCAGCTTTTAAGAATATTGAAGCATAGAAAAGAGTTTGTGTTCCACATCAGAAGAGAAGCTGGGATTACTCTTGAGTTATGCTAGCAACTAGGAGATTCCTTGATTTGAATTGTTTCAAATTACAAACCCAGTTATTTTGTGTCCTGGTCCCCAGCACTACAAGGAATACAACTGGGTTGGGTCTTGGGGAGTCCTCTGTTGTCATCTAAAAGGTTTCCATGTGGCATTTAAATTGAAGGAAGTCTCTTTACTGGTAATAGAGCTTTTCCACATCAAAGCCACATACAGGAGCTCAACCACATGAGAAATCCTCCCAGGTGACTGCTTGTTTCATCTTCAGGAGGCTGCAGAGTCACCAGCTAATCTTCACAGGGCCTTTGTGGTTGGCATGTATTTCAAAGCCAGCCTGGTTTATACACCTGAGGTCACCCATATTCAAAATGTGGGCATGGAAACCAAAGATGGGGAGCAAGTTTGCTGTTTTCAGACATTGAGCAAAAGTCTGTGTTTGGTTCCTAAAGTGGAGCACCTGATTCTGTATGTAGAGTCTCTGCTTTTGGAAGTGCTAGACTGAATGAATTATAAAAGGCTCTGTTAGCCTGCTGGAACTCTCTTCCTAAATTTCGTAAGTCCAAAATCAAGAACACAGGTTTTTCTCCAAATAGGGAAACAATTGGCTGTTGAAAATACTTTCTCTTCGGGATTTAATTTTTCCAGGTTTTTTTGCTTGTCTGACTGACCTAGTGCCCTGTTCTCTCAAGCTCAAGGCATTTAATTCCTGACCTCATTCACTGCAGCCTCCAGTTTGTCACTGGTGTTTTGGGTTACTCTGCATTTGATGTAATGCATCAGCTGGCCTGGCTAGAGGGAGAATTCCAGTGGTGATTCTGTTGTCTGCATTGAGTTTTGATTGGCATACATTAACTCTTAATTATTATCACTGGAGCAAACACGCTTAGATTATTATATAACAGAGAGAGATTTTTTTCTTCTGTCAGGTGTCTGCTGGAGTACCACCAGAAGGGGATCAGAATGGCCTCATGGGAAGAGTAGATGAAGGTGTGGATGAATTTTTCACTAAGAAAGTGACAAAAATGGATTCAAAGTAAGTCTAAAAAATTATTTAAATGTTATTTTTAAAAAAAAACTCCATCTTTAAAGCTGGGCAAGCAGCACTTTCAAGCTGTGTATGACTCCTATTCCCAATACACAGGGTTGCTGTTGTTAAAGTCAGAAAATACCTTTGTGAATTCAATTATCTGCCCTTAAAAGTGGCTGCTTTGAAATAAATTGCTTTACTATACAATTCTGGGGGTATTAATGACTAGTGTATATTTTTATAATTCAGTTAACTTCATTTTACCCTTCAGTGAAGCCCGTTAGTGCTGAAGCACAGCTTTGTATTGCTTGAGAGTCTCCCCAGTGCTTGTTGTACACATGGGTGTTTCTCCCTAGTGAGGGGTGCTGTTGGGTACAGTGTTTTCATAGATGGCAATAGATTTATGCCCATTTTGAAATATGTTAAAGATGTGTTTCACCAATTTGTAGTATTCCAGGTTTAAGCAAAACATCAATCTGAGAGATGTCTCCTTCTTCATATAAGGTTTATGGAGCTTATGCAGTTGCTTTGGAGCTGGCTGTGTATTTGCAGAACCATGCCTGTAGGTGTTCTTGAATTCATGCATGTTTTGTTAACATGCATACAGAGAGTATTTCCATATCTAAATGAGAAAGCAAGGGTTATTTCCAGGCAACTTGGAATGACCCTTTCTGTGCTGTGTGTGACATTCATTAAGGAAAACAGTAAGTGTTGACAGGTAGATAGCTTTGCCAGGAAAAGCAAATGTTTTAAAGTCACTGTGTGTTACAGATACCTATAGTGACATGTGAAGCCATGTGTGATACACTATGTGGAGGTATGAAATTATGATAGCTTTGAAAAATGCTACCACAGGTTAAGTTCAGGGTGCTCACAGGGGTTCATTCTCCTGTGCTTCCCTTGGGTGCCTGCCAGCTGCTCATGTCAGATGTCCCTGTGAACTTGCACCATCCCTGTTTACCCATCCCTGGCCATGCTCTTTGCTGAGGATCTTTACTTGGGATACCAGTGGCTCTCTTTCCAGTTTGGGTGCTTTTATGTAGGATGTGTATGTGCTCAGCTTCGCCCTTAAGTGTGACTCTGCTCAGAAGATGCCTCTAGAAAATCTTATCTTTTTTTGCGGTTTTTTTTTTTTTTTGGAGGATGGGCATCTGTACTATAAAAGTGACCTCTGTATTCCTTACTGGAAGCGGCTGTGCCAGCCAGCTCCTATTTTAAGCAGAGCCCTTAAGGAACAAGATCTCCCAAAACCTGTGTTAAACATGTGCTTATGTGCTTAGATCAGTTCTTCTCCTTTTACTAATGGGCCGATACAAACCACAGGCAGTGTCCTCTGGAAACATAGTGAAATTGTATGTTGTGCTGGGTTGACCCTCTGCCCATCATAGCTGCTCTATCACTCCCCTCCTGCTGGAAAGAGGAGAGAAAATATAATGAAAAGCTTGTGGGTTGAGATAAGGGCAGGGAGAGATGTCTTCCCAGTTACCATCATGGGCAAAACAGACTCAACTTGGGGGAAAAAAAAAATTAATATATTACCAATCAAATCAGACTATGATAATGAGCAATAAAGCAAATCTTAAAAATACCTCTCCCCACTAATCCCTCTTTCCAGGGCTCAGCTTCACTCCTGATTTTCTCTACCTTCTCCTCCCCACTGGCACAGGGCAACAGGGAATGGTGGTTGCCATCAGTTCATCACACATGCTCCTTCCTCTTCAGCAGGAGGACTCCTTACACAGAAGGTCCTGTAGACCCCCTGCTACCAAAACCTGACCCAATATATACGTGCATAAACAGCTTGGTTAGTGCTGCTTGGTGTTAGAAACAGCTGGATGTCCAGTGCAGATTAAACAACTGCACAAAGCAGCTCAGGAATCCTCAAGATTGTATGATCAATACTAGTTGTTCTGTTTTTAATATAGAGACATCAGGTAATGATTGCGCCTAGGGCAATAAATGGGTCATGTAAGATTAGCTTTGCCTGGAAGAAGTCGTTCAATACTATTTAAAAAGGGAGGAGGGGAGTGGAGAGAAGTTTGAAATGTCCGTGTCTTTTTTAGGAGACCATCAACTAAAAGTTCAGATGGCAGTGAGCACAGTGAAGCAGGTGATGAGAAGAAGAAAAGGGACTCAAGGAAGAGTGGTTTCCTTAACTTAATCAAATCAAGAGGCTCCAAATCCGAACGGCCCCAGACAGTGTCGGTGGCAGAGGAGCCCTCCTCACCCAAGGTTGCTGCCAAGAGCCCAGCCTTAGACACAAGCAAGAAGGAGGCAAAGGCTGCAGAGCAGAACGGTGGCACGGAGCGATCCGAGGAGTTAAAGACGCCAGACTCGCTGGAGGAGGTGCAGACAGATGATGTGGCAAAAGCTGAGAGGGGTGACAGCAAGGGAAGCCCCCAGGGAGGCAGGAGGTACGGCGTGCAAGTGATGGGCAGTGGACTTCTGGCAGAAATGAAAGCCAAGCAGGAGAAGAGAGCAGCCTCCGCTCAAAAGGTGAAGGCAATTTGATTTCTTTTGAGTTGTTATAAAAAAGAGCAAAACTGTGTGTCTTCAGGAGAGGTGGGTTGGGACTGCAAGGGTTGGTGGCTGGGGCTTGGCACATCAGTCCTGCTTTCCAGCAGGGACTGTGGTGTTCCTGCAAGAGGATTGCTCTTGCTGTGGTGGCTGAACACAAACAGCCTGGCCAAGGCACAGGAATGGAGCAGCAGTTGCACCCTTAAGCTTTTGCTCCCCTTGGGGACGGGGTGACACCTGCCCTTGCACTCAGTGTCAGACCATCACAAACACAAAAGAGAACATGTAATTGCACATATCATGGAATAACTTGGGGCCAGCTAGTAAGCCCAGCTCAGTGTCTCCACTATATGATGTGTGGTTTGTTCACAGTGCATACTGGAATTGCTTCAGAAAAGGTAAAACTAGGACAGGCTTTTTACTGTGTGCCCCTTGCAGTACCTCAGGTATGTGGCAGAGTTAACTACAGTGGTGGCTGGCTGTACTCTTTCAGAAAATGATGTAGACAGATGGGAAGGTCTGTATATTAAATTATATATTCCATGCAGAGAAGTAAATCTGGCTACCAGTCACTGTTTACAATATTTGGCATGTAATTTTGTTGCACTTTTTGATTTTTATGCCTTTTTGTACCACACCTAATTATGTTTATGCCTTTGATTTATAAATTTCAAATACTAACAAGGAAAGAAAATAACCTGTTAAAAATTTGTTTCCAATTGCCTGTCGAGATTCCCTTTACTCTCTGTAATTTTCTCTTCTATGAAGTGCTGATCCTGGGCAGGAACTCTGCTTTACTCTGCAAGTGTAGAGTGGAATATCCTTGTGTTCCTCCAAAGCATTCTGTCCTGGCCTATTTTGCCAGATGCCCATTTGCCATTGGTCTTCCCCGTTATTATCCTCTGCTTCCTGCCAGCTGCAACTGGCATATTTCACAAGTACCAAAGAATCAGCCTTTTTCCACTTCTCTCCTCCTCTCCCATGTGCAGGGCACTCAGATGTTCTCCATTTGCCATCATGGTCCCCTGTAATTTAAAAGGTGTTACCTTACAACAAAGCTCATCTCGTGCTTTATTGTGTTTTCCTTCCTTTAACACGTACAGAGCTGTCTGTCTGTGGCCAAGCAAGGCACCCAAAGTCCATTTTTACCTTTCTTCATTGTCTTACAGTGCTTGCCATGATGTGTGAGCCGTTCCTGCAGACACCAGAGTCTTGTCATGAGCAGATTTGAATTAATGCAATTGTCTATGGATCATCAAAGGGATCCTCAGTGCAAAAATGATTTTTCTAAAAATTACCAATTCCCTCCTTTCTCATTGGTATTAAATAAGGCCCATGAATAGTCTCATTGACTTCTAAAGCACCAAGTTTCAAATAAAATGCCATATGATTTTAAGTGAGAGTATTATGCCCTGCCTGTAATTTATGAAATACTACATTATTCCAGATTATATGAATTTTTACAAGTGCATAATTGTGTATGCTTCATGCTCTTTGGGTCCTTAACACTTGTTATCTACAGTGAGTCAAATCTGGAAGGACATGACTGAGGTAGAATATTAGCATGTGTAATATTTTTTATAAGTGGGAAAAATAGAAATCCTCTTCAATTAGCAAGCTTTCAGAACATTCATTGGAAACTTTAATTTTGTCCATCAGAAGGAAAAGCTGTTGCTTATTCCAGGGTTTGGGGGTGGCTTTTTTACAACACAACTTATTTACTGGCTGGAAAGGTTAGTACTCTTATTTCAGGTTTAAATTACAAGAAAATAATATTATTGATCTTATTTTTTGTACAATTTTATATTTATGGAATGCAAAACTATGTCTTTATACACATATATATGTTTATGTATACACACATATATAAAAGAGTGACAATAAAATTGAACTGAAATAGGAATCTGTACAAAGCAGAGTACTGAGTTATCTATCCTTAATGTTGCTCAGAGGGCACAAAATTGAACTGCTGTTCAAAAGCATTTTTCACATACTTCATCCATCACAATATCAAATAATTTAGGTTTGCACTTCTATTCATGATGCTCATGAAGGTGGAAATCATACAGTGTCCTGACACTTGAGCTGCAGAGAACAGCATCCCACTGCTACATTGTTTAGGATGGTTATGATATCAAGTTCTGTAACATCTTCAAATTTATCAGAATTTCAGTATGATAGAAAATTGTGTTTTTCTGTAAGGTACAGATGGCTGGTTATATTCTGAGCTATTTTACATGAAAACAAAGCCAGAAGGAATTTACTATTTCATTCATACCCTACCACAGTCTTGTTACAGATAAAAGTCATGAGCAGGTGCAGAGTAGATGGAAAGATGGTAAATGCATTTTTGTTTTCTTTTGCTTAGAATACAACGTGGGAATTGGCACTAATGGTAGAGTCAAGTATTTGCAGATCAGTGTTGCCTCAGGACGCACATAAATAGATCTTTTAGCTCCATCTAGTGTTACACACTGGACTTTTAAATACCTGGAGCAAGGCCCAAAAGGAAGCCATTATTCACAGCCTGTTTATTCCCTCTCAGTGGCACCCGGCTCTGCAGTGTTTCCCAGCCTTGCACAAATATTAAAAATACAGCCTGGGCATTATTTATCTACATGATGAATTCACCTGTGTTGATCTGACTTCTTAGGGTAAATTTTTGTAGCCAGTGTTTAGTGTTGTCTGGGGACCATAAGCTGTTTGTAATGTGTGTGCAGTAGGCAGCCAAACATGCTCACATCCTAATTGCATTTTTAAGTACTACACTAATAGGTGCCAGCACTGGCTTTTCTACTTGCCTTGGTACATGGTCATATTTCCCAAGTTGTCCCATAACTAAAGAGGGAGGAAGAAACTACAGTGAAATTAGTTTCATAGTCCTGCAGCTCTCCTAAGTCATTTACTGTAGCTAGTGTTATGCATCTTTCTTCAGTATTTACACACGAAAATTAGTTTCTCTGTGAAAGTTCATGAGAATTTACATTCCATGAAAAGATTGTTGCAAAAAAGGTGCTTTTTCCAAGGTACAAAAGAAAAATCCAGCAAAAGGAGAGTGATATTCCCCTTAAAAATATATAGTCAAGACAGTCTTATAGAAAAACATGTAACTTTAGGAGGTGAACAGGTGAGAATTTTGACAAAATATCAATGTCTGTCAAGAAATGGGAATAAAAACTGAATTTCTGCCCAGTGGCACAAAGCCCTAATGTTTCTGCTATCTTTGGAGGTGACTTTGTTTTGTCCATATGGACACCCTGGCTAAATATTCTGGCCCTACAAATCACAGCATTTCTAGTGTTCATCTGTCCAGAAGACTTCATTGTATCAGGGTAGTTTTACAGTACAGGAAAATTAATGATTATTTTAATAGCACCCTCCTTAATGCAGTGGGCCATTTCACCTGTTCTTAGAGGAGAGGTTGGGAGATAGCATCACCCTGCCAGGTCTTATACAGGAATGGCAAACACTCCATTCTCCATTCTTTTGGTTGTATTGAAGAGAGGCTTTGCTTTAGGAGCTGTGAAATTACATGAACAAAGTGGAGATATCAGTAAATCTGTAAGGCTGACTACACTGTCTTCTGCATCATTCCCCAAAATCATCTTCTCTTGAAATGCCTGGCAAAGGTACACAGCCAGCATGGATATTTGGAGATAATTTCTTTATGCTTGTATTTGAAATACTATTTTCACATTAAAAACATCAGGTTTTCTGTAGTAGGTATATACTCCTGCTACTTGTAACCATTTCCTTCCTTTCTATGTTTCCTGTTGTCCCATTTTTGACTACATGCTATACTTAGCAATCTTTCAGATCATAACCCCCAAAGAGCAGTGATCAGTTTGTACACTGTGTGGCACAGGGTGGAGATTTCTGAATGCAATGGGAGGGACAGTCAGAGCTGGTGTTGGAGCAGTAGCTGTGACCTGAACACATCAGCATGACTGATGTGTGGGTATGTAACCAAATACTGTCGTCATCAGAACAAATCATTTGCTTTAAGTCACTTGCCACACTGTCTTGAAATAGCAAATAAAGATCAATATTGAAGCTGCCTGCCTGCAGAAGTCTATCCCTACTTTTATAGTTTTTTAAAAAATCTCACTTTTATTCCTAGTCTTTTCTTTATAAGGCTTTCTCTCTTGGTGTATCCTGCACCTACTTCCATGTGCTTTTTTGGAATCCTCTCATTTGTTCTTCTGCCTAAGCTTTGGTAGCAAGTAAGGAAGTAAAAGGAGGCTGGTTCTTTTACAAGTGCTGCATAGCTAAGCTTCTCCTGATGAATACACAGGTTTCAAGGTCACTTATCCATGACATGACAAAAGTCTCTGCAGTTTTATGGGGTTTTTTAAGGCCAAGACACTAAGAAACCTGCTTTTGTCAAGAGAAGACAGGCAAAAAATCAGCACGTAAATCAGAAGTCCTCTTTCTTTTGAGGTACTGACGGCCCAGAGGTGCTTGTGGTGGGTAGCTTTAAACACTTTGCAGTAAGTAAGGTCTGTTGGTTTTTAGAGGAATCCTGTAAATATGTGATTACTGCTACTTCTCTAGTTGCAGTCTTATCTAAAATAAGAAGTTATTATTCGGTGTAGAAGAGCATAAGATAATTCAGCAGCCATATTCAAAATCTAGATCTTCAGAAAAAGGTTTTTATTTCAACAAGAAGCTTTTAGATACAGAACTGTCTTTGGAGAAGAGACTGCTTCCAGCCAGCCCCTACAGTTTCAACTCCTGTACATGAGGAGACCTGCCACATAGGAGGCAGTGTGTCATTGCAGCTCTGATAGGCACATGGCAGTGTTAGGTAAAAATCAGAGTAGTTTCCTTCCCACTTAGCTCTCCAAGATCTGAAACAAAGAGAGAGAATGCACCATTTCTTGCTATCACTGATTTCTCTGCCTCGTGGCTTCCAAATTAGTGGGTTTTTCTTAACAGGACAATGAATTGTATTAATTGCAGATATATTACTAATCTGAGAGATTTTCTCACTCTTTCAGAAACTTGGGAATGACACGACTTCCAGAGAGTCGTTTGACACAACAATGAGCTCAGAACGACTGGATGGAAGTGGCACAGGTACAGTATAAGTTCCCTGGTATAAACTTTCTAGAAAATGCAAAATGCCTGATGTCCAAAATCTCGCTTCCCTCTTCAGATTGAATGTCTGCAATTGGTTATGACCAGTGTAGGAGCTTACACTATGTGAAGAGGACTAGAAACAAGATCACTTTTTGTGCTATTGATGGCACTTCTCATCAAGCCAGCTCTAGGGCTGAGTTTATGGCTCACTTTTTTACTCTTGTCGCACAGGGAGAGAGTACTTGGTGCTGGTGCCTGGGGCGCCTTTGAGAGAAGGCTGGCTTTTAATGGGATCAGTGAAGCTGAAGCTCAACCCAAGAGCTTGCAGAAATGTCTGTGCACAAAGTGGAAGTGCTCTATATATCTGAGGACTGAAGTATGACCAGTTTTCAAGCTTTAAGTCTGCTCATACTAACCTAAGTAGAGCTGACTTTCAGCTGACCGTAGTCCCGTCGGTCTGTCAGCAGTCCTGACTCACAGTCAATGGCAGCTGGCTCTTCCCAGGATTTACCCAGTTTCATCGAAGCCAGGGCCATCTGCAAAGCTGTGAAGGCCCCTGGGCACTGCTCATGTGCACAGAGCAACTCTCCACTGTGTAAAAAATGGTGTTCAGCCTTGCAGTGCTTACAGCACCAATTCCCTCTGCACCTTGTCTTTCAATGCCCTTGTCAAGCCACAGTCCTGGGCCCTGACATGGCAGTGCCACACTCCAGCCACCTGAGGACAAGGTTGACAGACTGGTTTCCATGTATACTTTGGGGACTGGTCAGTGAAGGCTTCAAAAGGGATTCAGCTCTGGTGGTTTGTGTTTACTGCATGAAAGGAGTGGTCTGAACTAGGAAATCCTAAGTCTGATTTCTCAGCAGTGGTGGAATCCTGCAAGCCTGGCACACAGGATTGCTAAAACATACAGAAGCAAGGCTGGAAAAACAGGCTAAACTCAAAATCCAAATGTGGCCCTTTTGATTGAGCACTTCAAATATCAATTTTGAAGTTTTATGTCTTTCTAAAGCTTTTTTTAAGAAGCATATTCAAAGCATGCCATAATCTATAAATCAGTGCTTTTAAAGCCTGCTTGTCTTTTGAGGAGGACCTTGTGGACTGTATGTGTCCCCTGATGACAGTATACTGAAGTCAAAGGAGCAAGGATAGTCTGCACTTTGGGCATTGGAGTAGCTGAGAGTGCCTGACCTCAACTTTTCTCTGGTCTTTGTCTCTGTATATGTCACATTTCACCCCCACCACACTGCACTGTGCTTGCCCCTTCCTTTTGGCCTCCAGCTGTCAGTTGTTTCCTTACCATTCTTGCTTGAGAGCTCCCCAAGGCTCCTTTTCATTGTTGCAACTACAGTTTGTCTTAGGCTGGGGCTAATTTATTTTAAATTACTGTGTTCTAATAATGTTAGAAGGCCTGAGGTCAGGAAGACAAGAAAGAAAGTTAATGGAAAATTGCTGAATATTATTACGGGAGAACTATAGCTAGTGGTGCAGAAGGAGAATAAGTTTTGGGGGTTTTATTCCTTGCTTTGTGTCTGGATGTTGCCTGCCTTTTTTCTAGGCACACACGCACAGGTGCAGGCAGTGTCTCACTGTTCCATTTGCAGCAAGAAAGTATTTCATGTGTGCAGACACAAACTCTCCCTGTCACGCACTCACTCTCATCTATATGTGCCACACAGCTGTCTGCTTTGCCAGGGCTTAACTCCAGCTGGGCTGGAAAACAGCGACATAGGCTGGAAAACAGATTGGAGATTGGCTTGCAGCAAACTGTATAAACACTCCCCCTCCCTCCCACTGCCATTAAAACGTCTGTGCTCAGCACTTCCATGTTCAGTAGGCTTTCTGAATGGGAATAGCAGGTAGGTAGGTCAAGTCAGCATCTGTGAGTACACACTTGGTTTTGCAAAGTACCCAGTCTGCATTTCAGTATGCCTGTAATTCTCTTCTGAGAACAAAGATGTGAAAGCTGTTGAAAGTCTCAGGGTAACATACAAGGTCCAAGATTATCATTGAAACTGCTAAATAGAAGCCATCAACCTCCTGAAAGCTGCAGAGTAGGAAAGTAGAGCAGGCTTTTTGCTTGTTAGCAACCTAGAGTCCAGCAGGCTTTCTAGATGGGACTGACTTACTGCTTGTAAGTCACTGTAAATTGATCTCTAAATACCTTGGTCTTTGTTTGGGATAAACAACGTATTAGTAAACTTACTAATGTGTGGAAACTGTAAGCCATGTACAGTGTATTAGACAAATCAAAATACTATATAAAGAATACTTTGATCTGGGCTGAGTTTCAAAATCTCTTCTAGAGCTTGCTAAAAGCAACAAATAAAAAGATGTAGCCTGCTGGTCACACACTTGGGATTTATTTTCTGGGCCAGGATTTCTCTGTTGATCTTGGAAACCCAACCTTTTGTCTGCAGAGACACAAAACAGTTGAGAGCTGCTTTTTCCACTGATCCATCACTGTTTTCTCAGCAGGTAGGCTGTGCCATCTGCTCCTAGAAATATGAAGGAGGAATAAGGTCCAGCTAGCTATCATACCAAATGTATTAAAAAGGGGCACATTCAATTGCTCTCTTGGGCAAATTGAACCACAAATCTTAGCACATGTCAAAAATAGCAGGCTTAGATGCTTTGCTTGCAGTGATTTTGAATAAGACATTAGGGATCCTCTTACACATAGCAATGCATTTTAGTGGTGGTATTTTCCACACCACGATACCTGTGCATGGAGCCTCCTGTGCTGCAGCAGACTTTATTTTATGTGTCTGTTTATTTCAGTGCCTAAACAACAGCAGACCCTTCCAGAGAGTCGGTTTGCATCGAATAAAGGCGACTCCATCTCAGCACCATCAGAAAAAAATTCAAAAGCTGAACCAAAGGCAGAAGCTGGTGCAAAGGCAAGAAGTTCTTCCAATACACCAACTAGTCCAAAGCCCCCACTGCAGTCAACAAAGCCCAGCCTGGCAGGACGACCCACAGTGCCACAGAAACCACGCTCTGCCTCTCGTACTGGTGAGAAGCTCTTCTGGGCAGTTGTTATCCCCAGCTCTGGGTGCTGTTTGTGTGGGCTGTGGAGGAGGCTTTCATTGCCACATCCTGAACAGAAGTTAAATGGAGAGGGATAGGTTCTTCACTGCCTTGCTCTTGACTCACCTCCTTCTTTTCCACCTCATTTTGCCCTAATTGAAATAAACTTACTAAAATGGTTTAATCTGTGATCCTCAACAGTAAAGTGTGAGAAGCAGTAATGGCAGCGGCAGAGCTGTTTTGAGTTAGCCTGCTTTCACAGAAGAGGTGAGCACAGAAAGCTACTTCAGCATCAAAGACCTATTGTAGTAGCACTGACAAAAATAAATGTGTTTTCTCTAAACACCTGGCTATATATACTAAAGTGCTTGGGGATTTGTGGCAGGCCGTTCTTAGCCCCTCAAGCTTGTGCCTGTTATTCTTAATAACTTGCACAAACCAACTGTCTCTTACTTTTTCCTTGTTTAGCCTTTGTTTATTTCCTTATTGCTTTTGACTGAAAATAATTGTAACTGTGCTTTTATATCCCTGCAAGACTGCCTCCTGCCCAGATAATAGCTTAAGGTTTCCAGTAGTGGGAAATGTTTCAGTAGATCTCCCATGCATTTGTCTGTCTGCTGTTTAATAGGCCAGTGTCACAACCTCCCCTTCCCAAAGTACAGCTGCTGCAACTGAGGGGAATTAAAAGCCAGTTACAGGCTTCCCAAGTATCTTCAGCAAATATAGCTTATTAACTGCCAGGGAGTGAAAAATATGAGCATGGCCATCTGTAAGAGGTTGCAGCCCTCCTGACTTTTCCCATAATGACTATTGACCTTAGAATGCTGTCATTTCGGGTAAGGATGAGGAGTCAAAGGGCTGTTACGGCCTCCTCCCTGCCCTTGATGTGAAACCTGAGCGTTCCTTAGTCTCTGCACTCCAGTGGGCAGAATGTGGTTCACATACAAAATCACCTTCAGATTTTAGGTGGATTTACATTTATTTTATTGACCATTTTAGAAATGGTCATGAAAGTGAGGGATTTTGGGTAAGATGCTCATGAAGATGAATGCACGAGGAAAGCTTGGACTATTGAGTGGTGCCTAATCTGTAAAATAGGCAGTCATAAAGACCTGAGCTGTCTGTTTCTGCCAGCTCCTATTTCCTGCAGAGAAAGCATACTGTGGATTTAACACAAGGGACTAATTAATACCCATAATAAGCCAGCTCTATGGTCGATAGTAAAAGCAACACAGCTCTGTTGCAGTCTAACTTCAGTCCTAGTACTTGCAGTAACCCACTGCCTAAGGATGTCCATGCAATGTGATGGAGAAAACCAAGCAATCACCCCTTCTGTGCTCTTGCTCTCACTGTTGTTTCCAGCAGTGTGGCCACACAAATAGTAGCAAATTTTTTGCTAAGTAATCTGGGTGCAAAGAAACACAGCTCAGATGTCCACAAATTGTCAAAGACTGAAAGTCTATATCTAGCTGTGTTTGCCCATCACTCTGCTCTTCCTTGTGTTGATATTGAGCTTCCCCAAGCAAGTGGCCTCACAGGCGTGTCAAATGCATGGAGAAGGTCCAAGAATTGTTGTATCTGTTCATACCAAGTTGCATTTGGTATGAACAAAATACTTTCCTGTGCTGTAAGTGAAACAGTTGACTCTGTGGTGTCTCTTCAGCAGTGATAAATTTTGATTAATTTCTAGTATGCAACTGAATTAACTCTTTTTACAAATACACAATACAGATTATCCTCTGAGTTCCTTTTGTACTTCTGTCAATGCTAATGTATCTTTCTAAGTTCCTCTCTTATGTACACATGCCAATGTTTACTTCTTCAAAAGCAAACTTAAAAGCAGTTTAAGTAATCCACTGTGGCTGTTCTTCCCTACTATCCAAATGAGGCCTGTCTGGTGTAAGACTAAAAAGGTCTTCCTGTAAGGACTGTAAAGATGGTAGTCAACTTGCCTTACATAATCTATATCCAACCTTTTAGATAAACAAGATATCCAGATGGTTTTAAACTATGGATTTGAATTTAAGTTTCAGATTGTCTCACAGTCCAGAAGATGGAAGTTGGGGTTTTTTTTGAGCAAGTCTTTTTGGATGCCCTTGTGTTATGATCTGGGAAGTAATTCACAGAAGTAGAGTTATGTAACCCTTCTTACGTAATTTGTTTCCCTGGTTCACTTTTAGACCTTGTAATTGTGAAACAGGACATCTAAATTGATCAGTTAATTATGTTTCAGGACAATAAAAATATAACTAGAACATATATTTCCAAAAAACCATCCAATTTTTTTTTCAGCTGTTCTTTACAAATTGCTACCTATGTCTAACAGGTAAATCACTTGGTCACATCAGATTTCTATTTGCACTGCAATAGCAGCACACATGAAAAATGCTGAGATTGAGATCATCTCTTTGACTACTAAACACCTTTCACCTGGACTGTTCTCTTGTTGTAATGTAAATTCCTGAATCCTTCTTTTCTGACACAGGTTCTGGCAGTTTTTTGTTTGTGTATTGTGTTGAAGTTTTGTCCATCATAAACAGCACTGTTTCTGTGAGCTTCAGAGTAGATAAAGTTTTTTCTTCTCACCCTTTTGTTTGTGGTACCCCACAGAGGATGCTCCAGAGTCTCCCTCAGGCCCCAGTTCCCCAAAAGTTGCCCTGCTTCCACCAATGCTGAAGAAAGTTCCTTCTGATAAAGAAAAGGATGCTCAGAGCAGCCCCTCAGTCAGATCATTTTCTCAAGAAGGTAGGAGTATTTGTGTAATCTGGAGTCTTCTAGTGAAATTTGATGTTTCATTGTCTCCTGATTTGTTTTCACTGGGAAGGGAAGAGGGTTATGCATTCGAAGGTGCAAAAATCAAGGAAAATGTATCTGGTCACCTATTCAGCATCTTGTCCACTCATCTTCCTTTAATCAAATCAAATGAACAATTAATCCCTGAGTATTAATAATGAACAATTAAGGGATTCATGTGTTGTGTACATTTATGGTTGGTTTGGTCTGAACCGAGATGCTGGTTGATACTGGTCACACAGTAATGTGAAATGCAGCTCTGTGGTTCAGCATATTTCCAGAGGAGCTGAACTTTGTTTCTTGCAGCCAGCCCACTGCTGTCTTTGTTTTCCTTTCTGTGGGGTCTCTGCATGTGACTGAGTTCGCCTCCCTGTCCTTGGGCAATGAGTCTCTGTGTGCCCGGGCAAGGCTTTGGTACCTTTTTATCTTTTATGCACAACAGTAGGCTGCTCTCTTCTCTTTGCTGATTTTCATGTGTGTGCTGGATTTCTACTTTTGCTGATGTATTTTCATGCCCTGAGTTGACTCTTAGAAGAGCTAAAGCTTCCTCTGACAGCATAGGATATGTGGAGAAGGAATGTTGCTCGCCATGGTGTTAGCTGGCACAAGTAAAATCCAGGGGTGAGATGCCTTCCTTCCTTGGTGTCTCCTCAAGAAAGACATTTAAGGTGATTCCCATCACTTAAGCTGTGAAACAAAGGGATGCCCTTTCACATTCTGATAGCAGATTTTCACAGCATAAAATGGGGAAAAACTAATTGAGGCAGCTACGTAGTGCTGGCTTGTGAAGACTGAGAAGTGCTGCCTACAGAACCTGCTGTCATCATTCAGATGATCCATATTGCCAAAAGCAAGAGGAGTCAGGCACTTACTCCTTGCTTCCTTAAACCTCTCCAGTAAAATTAGGCAAACAGAATTTTCTATTGGGCTCTACATGGCATTGTACATATTTTATCAATAATAGTTTAGACTTGCCAGGTCCTTAAGGAGCTGCTGCGCTTTGCGTAAAGTTGTTTGAGAAAGAGTAAATTCTGTTTATTTTTCATGTTTTCTTTTTTATTCATTACTGTCCTTCTTCCTCACTCAGCCATTCCTCTGTCCTTGCTTTCTGCCTCTCTTCAAGCTAGCATGTTCAATTTATTTCTGCAACTGGTAAATCGCTGCAAATCTCTCTGAGTTAGTAACAAAACCATATCTCCTGTGAAATAAAGCTACAAATTAGATGACACTTGATTGTAAAATTGCTTTATGCTGATGATTTTAACTGTACTTCATGAGGCAATCTGAAAATACACCCCTTTGCACTGCTGTAAGATCAGGCTGCAGTTACCAACACCCCAAGATATCTGGACTAAACATGCACCTGGCATACTAATTACTGCTCTCTGAATAATTGATTAAATGAGTTGGATGAGTGAAATTTTTCATATTACCTTCTGTATGTGGGCCTCCAAAACAGCTTTGGGGCATAAATGAATCCTTTTCCTTGCTAGAGCAAACAGGAGATTGTCAAAAAAGAGATGCAGCTCTTGACTGTGCCAAGCCATCTGGCAGCGTGAAAACCACTCCGGGGCAGTATTCTACCAGTGCAGAAGAGGAAGCTAATGTGCTTGGGCAGAGGATGGCACAGCCAACTTCTGGTTAGAAGTTTCCATTTTTCATCAAGATGGTGCTTGATAACTGGCACTAACCATAGTTAAAAAATGGTAATAGCAAAGAAACCACAGAAGGGTGTGGGTTTGTCATCTGACATTATGGGAAAGGTAAAAATCTCATGGGGTTCTAATCATTTCTCTGTCCCCATGGGATTTACACAGCATGAAAAAATTTGCAGATAAAATGTGTGTGCATTTTTCCTTTGTATCAACTCCAATGACCAGTCCCATCTAGCACGTGCAGCCCCTCTGCAGAAGAGTATTCACTACAATCTGTGACTGCTCAGTGCAACACTGGCACGCTGAGGTAGGCTGGCTGCTGCTTGCTGTGCTTGCACACCCATCATTTCTAAGATCATGCACTTTAGTGTTTCAAAAACATTTCAGCATGAATATTGTTAGTGCCAGTTTCAGTGCATCACTCACAAAACCATTTGAGAACTGGGTAAATCAGATTATTTATTGCTACTTTGATTTTCAGTTGCAAAAGCAGATGAAAATACCACCTAAGAACCTAAGCCCAGCACTGTTAGTTGAAGGAGCAGCTTTGACTCACAGTGAGCTCATTCAGTAGGCTATAAAAATGTTTGTTTCCTTTATGTGCTTTTAAAATATAAAAGCTCCTGTTCTCAAATGGTACATGTTTACATGTTTCTCTTATCTCTTAACTGGTTGGTTTAAACAGTTGTTCAAAATTACTTTTTTTCTAGGGTATTTTAATTGTGTATTTGAACATCTTATGCAATTCCATTTACCCACAGTTTTTCTGTTTATAAGACATCATATAACCCTTCCTCAGCCCAAAATTTATCCTTTTGTGGGAGTGAAGCAAGAGGACTTGCAGCAAGGGCACATTTAAGGGCCACTGTGTGTCTGAAGTTTCACTTTAAGTGCAAGTGTGAGGTTTGTAATGCTATCAGTCCTTGAGTAAGGTCACCCTGATTAATTTGTATAATCATCTTGTTGCCATAGCAGTTGTAGGCCACTGATTAGATAAAGAATCTCAACAAGGTTTTACAACCTTCTTTTCCAGTTTATTTTGAAGCTTATAAGTTTGGAGAAAGCCCTGGCTTCATGGAGATTTCAGAGTGCTGAGTGAACAAAGTGGGTACTGTTTGCATTTAGATCATGGGAAGTGCATATGGCCTCCTGCTTTCCCCATTGCCAGTCACAGCAAGGTGCAGAGCCCATGGTCTTATCTGGAAGAGACAATGGTTGGGCTCAGAGCCATGGGTGTCCTTCCTATCAGGGGACAGGAAGGACATTGGGACCGAGCACTGTAGTGGGGCAGGGAGAAGCAGTTTGGGTACCTTGGTGCTGAGGTGAATGTGCTGATCAAAGCTGCTGAGTCAAAAAGGAGAACACGGATGTGTCCTGCCAGGGAGACAGGCCTGCCTGAGATGTGCATCACTGGTCTGGGGGGTGCCCAGCAGGCACATAGCCTGAGCAGTCAGGAGTGCACTGTCTGAGATCCGTCCCAGCTGGAAAAAGAATGCTGTTCTGGTTTGGAAGTGGTGTGATGAGAAGAATATCTCCAGGCCATTTCTAACTGCAATGTTTATCCATGTCACAGTGAAATACTAAGTGTCATGTTTCAAATTTGCCTGAATAAAGCTTGCTCAAACTGTCTCTTCTCACCTTTTTCTGGCTTGAAGAATTAATGGACCTATGCTACTCCTACTAGTGCAAATTAACTTAGTGGGATCAGGAGCAGTTCCCATGTGCATTAAAGATTTTTTTTACTGTTCTTTTTTCTTCTTCCTTTCTCTTCAGCAATCATTAATAAGTCCTGTTTCTCTTTTATGCAGCTGCAAAAAGAAGCCCTGGGCAGCAGTCTCATGAGTTCCAGGAACTGAAGCAGAAGTCCTTAAGTAAAGATGGCCATCAGGGAAGCAAGTCCAGTGACTCTGGCGAAGAAGCAGATAAAGATTTTATTTTTGTTTAGCAATCAGTACAAGTGCTTTGTAGCGCAAGAGCTTTTGTAACAATCGGGGTTCAGCAATCAACAGCCCTTTTAGTCAGCTGCTCTTTCACCACAGGTACATTTCCATGGAGAAAACCTGATCTTCCAATCGTGATTTACAGTACAACTGGCATTGATTCAGTCCCTAATTTCTGGTCTATACAGTGCAGGCATTCCTTTCCATGCCTTTGCCTAAAGCCAGCTATTCTTTCATGTATTCTACTTGAATTTCTCTGAAGCAGCTACAAAGAGTGCCCTGCATTAGGGCATTTAGAAAGCAAAGCGAATTAACTGGACACTGTCTTACACTAATACACTGTACAGCAGGTAATGTGTTGTACTGCTGAATGTAAATGTGTCAGATCTGCACGTGACTTACCTATAAATATATTCTTGCGGTATGCAATTGCACATTGTAATTATATTAAAAGAGCACACTAATAAAATAATTTGTATAGATTATATATATTAAATGCTTGGGTATGGTTTTTACATTCTCCCATAGGGAGCTTCTTTCTTCCTGTTCTCCTATTGTACATAAAAAAAGCTCCAACGCTTACATTTGTGTACTGTCAGAAAGCACAACAGAGAAGGATTTGGATTTCATATAACCATGGTATGCTTCCACATTCATATATTAATGTATATAGTTGACTGGAATGAGGGCAATTGAAATTTTATTAATATTGGTGTTTTCTGGAGGCCTTCCTCGGTTCTGTCTGCATATTAGCTTCCTTTCAATGTGTAATTCTATGAGAAACATAGTTCAACATCTGTAAAAACATTTCAGCTTTTGGGGGGGGGATGCAAATTTCACAGCTACCCACTTACATTACAGGTTGAAGGGATTTTATTCATATGTATATTTGTAACAATAAAAAATGATTTTACAACTGAAATACTAGTCTTTGTTTTTACAGCATTATTTGTATTCTGATGGTCTCTGATCTTTGAGTGCTGGCATTGGGTCAGGTAGGAAAAGACAAAACTTCAGACAGTTGTGCAGTTGAGACAAAACCTGTATAATTTTTCTGCTTCTAGTAAAGTGCCTGTTCCAGCTGAAAGGGACACATACGCATCATAAAACTGCTAAAGGAAGATCTCTTTACTATTCTCCTCCCTTGGAATCTTCAGCAAAGTAGCCTCTGTGTGAGCCAGAAACACCTGCTATCTAAATTCACAATCTTGGTCCAATAGGACAGAATAAAATTGGTTTGTTAACTCTCTCCCAAGAGCAATTTCTCTGGCCCTTTTGTGGCTTCTTGACTGGACAAAAGTGCTCAGTTACCTGCCTGTGTGATGACCTTCTGTCTGATCCCTGTGCCACATGCCTTCTGTTGTCACTTCTATGACACTATAGAGGACTTCTAAGTCAAAACAAAACTTGGTAGAGGTTTACGTCTCAAAAGTAGGCTACAAGGTGGTGGGAAAGAGGTTCTGAAGGCTGGGACTTCCTTCTTGGGGTTTGCCCTGACTTGAAGTTATGCGTTTATCTAAAATTATTAAGAGTCTTCATATTCACATATATACTTTTGATTTATTTGCTATCAGTAAGAACAAAAGAAAAATTGCAAAGGAAAACTTGAAATACCTGTGTTATAAATGAAAATTAATTTATTCATAGGTAATCTGCAATTTTTATTTGTATAGGACATAGAAAAGACAACTGTGTGAGAAGCGTAAGTATGCAAGAAGGGTTGCTCTAATTATTGGTTTTGTGAATTTAAGAAAATCAACAGCAAGGATTGTGATATTAACACAAAAATTTAAAATAGTCTCTAACTTCCAGAGCAGTTAGTTGCTGAGGATTTCTTACTTGTGCTTTATGTTCTTATCATCAGTCATCTGAGATACTGTTCTGGTCCTGCTGCGAGAAACCAAGGCGGTAGTGTGTGCTCATCACCCAGGTATCAGTAAACCAAAAGGGATGTTTCAAATGCTGTAAACAAAGCATGTGTTTGTGCTGTTAAGAAGTTCAAAATCTTTAGTGCTGTAACATTTGTTTGTTGGAGTATAAGGATTTCATTAAACATCAGTATTTTTCCATATTAGTTATGGAAAGCCATTCCAGTCTTTATTCCAGCCACCAGTGTGTTGCGGGCAGGCTGAGTGGTGGAGAAACAACTTTGAGGGAGTGCTAGTGAGAGCTCTTGAAGTCCTGGGGTTTTGCTTTTTTTGTCTGTGGCTTTGGGGTTGGGGAGGAGTGATGGTTTTCATTTCTTTACTTTCTGCCTGGCATACCCAGCACTATCAGCCTGACTGAAAAGAGTTCATGTTGCATCCAAAGCACCCCTCTTGTACCTCTTCTGCATTTAAGAAATAATGACTTTTATTTTCAGTATCTTGAGCTCATAGAGGCCATGGGTAAAGTGCCAGTGTGTTTCAGGAAAAGAACAACCACTGTCCCCTGATGCCAAGTCAGGAGGTTTGGGGGTATCCTTGCGGAGTAGGGAAGGTGCTGCCTTTCCAGGAGCTGTGGGCCCTCCAAGCAGGTGGTAGCTGGCAGAACCCTCATTTCTCCTTTCCTGCTGCCTGAGCTGCTCTGTGGGTGGCCTCCTGTGATCCCCCGTGGCAAGGGTCCCTGGAGATCCTGGGAGACTGAAGAGAGTTCAGGGAGAGGTACCACTGAAGGAAAGGGTTGCTAACTTATTCTCCCAGGGCATTCATAATATCTTTGAGTACCACAAATGCTCTGTGGTTCCTGTCACACACTGGAGCTGCCTGAGCACCTCCAGCTGTGCTGGCAGTGGTGGGAGCAGAGTTTGGCATGGGAGAAGAGGTGGCCTGCCCCCCAGGCATGCTGCTGGCATTCCCCTTGCAGCTGAGGGCATCTCCACAGTGCTGTGATGAGCAGTCTGGTCACACAGAGAGGGCTCAGAGGCTCCAGCTGGGGTTACGTGTGACACCGTGGCTTGGTACCTAGGCCATGACTGCTGTCAGAAGAGAGAGAGCAGTTGCCTTCACCATATTTAGGGGTGACAGCAAAGGGGCAGCAGCATCTGAGGTGACAGCAAGGCCCTCTGCTTCCCCCCATGTACGTAAGCATGTGTACGTTCTGTATGAGCAAACAAGAGGGAAGGACCAGCAGCCCTGGTCACCCAGTTAGAAATGCTGCCCTGGAAGGGGTCTTACCATGAGCACCTCTGTTCAGAGCTGCACCTAACTGATCCACCCTTAGGAAAAGGTGGCAATTCCCTCCTGGAGGGAGCTACTCTGCTCTTTTCTGCTCTTAAATCTGGTTTTTAGGTTTTGCTGCCAAGGAATTTCACCTCTGATGTACGTAGTGGGAGCCTCTCCCCCTCTGACGGGTGCTGAAGAAGGGCTGTAGCTGCATGCCAAGCTCCAGTGTGAACTCAGAAAGCTCTGTACCACAGCTGCAGGACCTTCTTCCCACTCCCTACTAAAGGAGGTTAAAATATGACTGATAGATTTTGAGCTTTCTAAAGTATTCCCTGATGTGCAGTAACAACAGTAAATAGCTGCTTCCTAAGATGGGAATTGCAATCATCCTAAATCTTCCCCCTCTGCCAGAGCCAGTCATCCAGGCTGAGACAATTTGGGAATTAATGTGGTCCATTAGTCACAAATCTGTGTAACCCACCACACTTAGCTGAGAACTGCCACCAGCACGAGCTCTCGTCACCACTCCTTATTAATTAATTAATGTGGAGATCATTTCTCTCTCCTACTGCAAACAAAAAAAGATACTGAGAATAATTTTTGGGAAAATAGCAGAAGGCTCTGCTCCTGTTCGAAATTCATGAGAGCTGTGCTGCTTTCCCCCTGTCCAGGGGTGTTGATAATGGGTGGGTTGTGCCTGAATCCCACCTCTGGAGATTATCCTCTGCTTGTGCTGAAGTTTGGGGAAGTTTTCAGGTAGAAACACTGTCCTTTTCCTGGAACTGTGAGCCAGAGAAGTAACAAACAGCACAGGTTAAGTAATAGATTATCATTTAATGCCTATCTCCTGCTGATGAGGAAAGCAGAGCAGTCTTTCTCCATCCTAAGAAAATGGGGAGGATGAAAATAACAACATAAACACATGGTGCCAACCTTCTCTTTCCCTCTAATGTAGGAGCTCCCCATCCCAGAAGGGATCATGGGAAGATCTGCCAGGCACCTTCACAGCTTTCCTACTCATCTCTGTGCCCATCCTCCTGCAGTTCTTCATGCCTCTTCCCAACAGGGGCCTCTCCAGGGCCAGCACCATAGCAAGTGCCTTTGGAGCCACCTGAGCCATCCTCCACTAGTGTCCAACATTTCCAAAGCCTCCTGACCACAGGCAGGGCAGGACTTCACAGCAGCTGGAGTGTCCTCTCCAGGGGGCAGAGAGGTGGTGTGCTGGTTTTTGGTTGAGAGCAATCAGCTTCACCAAACAGTGCTCCTGGAGTTCCTCAGGCCATGATGGCACCTTGTTTCAGCAGGCACCGCCAGTGACTGGCCGCTTAAAATGCTGTTCTTATCATTGCACATGGAAGTCTTCCTTCCTGAAACTGAGATTTCTCCAACACTGGAGGGCAGTTTTCCAGAGCTGCACAGAGTTTGTGGATTCAGAGACCTGAGGAACAGGCATCTGAGCAGGTGAAGAAATGCAGAAGTGAGGTCTCAGGGTGATCTGCAGGGCAGGGAAACATATCAGATAGTGTAAAAGCTGATGGCAAGTCACTTGAAAGCAGCCTAGTGGGGGGCTGCATCCAAGTGCCACTTGGGATTCTGAGGTGCCTTAGAGGTTCCTGGGTCACGTGTGGTGAGGAGAGGAGCAGTCCCAGCTGATGGAGAAAGGCTGGTTCAGGGCAATGGCTGAACTTCCGATAAAACTCCTTTTTCCTCTGAATTCAGGACAATGGTGTCAGTTCTCAATCAGCAGCAAGGGACAAGGTGGTCCTCAGGATGAGGCACTTGTTTGGGCAGGAACCAGGACCAGGATGCCATCTCACCCTCTCCCTGGGCACTGTCACCTGTGGTTGCTCCTGCTGCATCAGGGAGATCCTGCAGGGGCAGAGGCTGCGAGTGTTCTGGGGGCGCAAATTCCCTCCATGCCAAGTACCAGAGGGAAATCGCTGTGAGAGCAACAATGCTCATCAGCACAAAGCTGAAGAGTAAGACCCTGTGTTTTTGAGTAGAAAGAAAACAATCTGTGAGTCTTTGCACAAAGATGGTGTCATTATGAGGGATCTGTTATTACAGGACTTAATTTCTTCTGCTGTATCCCACAGCAAACTGAAGAGGCTCCTGCAGATAGAGTCTCTTCCCAATTAGACTGCTCTGCCTTTGACACCCAAACATCAGCTGTCCTAGGGATTTATTACATGCAGATTCCACGTGCCCGTGTTTAGGAAGCCTGCATGGAAAAGCAGATATGCTGCTGTGGTCCTTCCCAGCCATGTGATGCTCTGTGTTGATGCTGCTTTGGTAGTTTATGATGAGTTCTGCCAGATGACCCCGAATCCAATCCGTCAGAGCCTGTTTTTTCTGCTTTTCCAGTAAGTTGAACAGAGAAGAAAAAAGCTGCATGGGATAAAGAGTATTTAATTAGATTGATACCAGCCAGGGAAGGCAGGAGAGGGGCTGCTAGCTTGGCAAATCCAATTTGGTTTCACTGAATGGAGGAGTCAAGTTAACTCTGTAATCTCTGTTTAGCATCGTTCCAGGAATGCCTCCTTCCCTTCCTGTTTGCTTAGATGGGTAAGACCCAGCAGAATGTAGAGAGAAGTGCTGTGGAGGCTGTACAGCCCAGGCTTCATTTGGACAACATTAAATTCTAGCCAAAGACTGAAATAATGAAAGTCATGAGCTGTAACTGAGACTGCAGTCCCTGGGTAGCATTGAGCAGCATGTAGCTGGGGGAAATATCAGCTTTTCTTTTGGGAAATCTCAGATTCCTTCTGATGGCCTGAGTTCTGACCCCTCATTTCAGTGGAGTCCTTGTGGGAAGAGGTTGTCTGCTTCCTTATAACACTCAAGGGATCCTATTGCTAGTCCAAAATGAAGAAGACAACAGAAGACTGAAGCCTCACAGCTTGGAGGGCTGGCTGGGAAGGCTGGAGAAACTTGGCCTTGATAGGAATCTGTGGATGTCTGTGGGATGGTAGACTTTGTGTCAGAGCACATCCATCCAGACCTGAACTGTCATTGAACTTCCTTGCACCCTGAACCCACACGCTCTGCACCACCTGAGCCAGAAAGATGGATCCAGGATCTAGCCCAGCACAGGAATGTGAGATTTGCCAGGCAGAGGGAGGGAGCGGGATGGAAGGAGGGGCAAAAGAAGGGCATCCATGTTGGGAGGTGGGGATCTACTGCTAATAAGCAGCAGGGTGGGTTGGAAAGAAGAGTCTCTCTCTTTTCTGCAGCTTCATCTCTGACTTCATTTCCAAGAAATGGTACAAATGGTAGGGGTCTTCACTGACTGTATTATTTCCATTTCAATTTCTTTTCAGTTTGCCTTTCATTGCTTCTGCAGTATTTTCCTTTGCTGGGATGGTCACAGAGCCCTTGCTGGGCAAGAGCACATCATTGTCACCCTCAGCAGCCCCAGCTGTGCACAGCAGCTCAGCCAGCACACCCACCTCCCCCTGCCCTGATACAAATCAGGGTCTGGGGAAAACAGGGCACACCAAGGATCCAGGCTGGGGCTTTCTGCAGGACCCACACAGGACCCAAACCACCTGTGAAACACCTTCTCAGTGAAGGATGAAATGCTGATGTCTGGTGTTAGCTTCCTCAGTGTCTCTGGTCAGTGCAAAGCTGAGGGAAGCAAAAGCCATTTGATGAGGAAAATTATTTCCATTTAACTGTGTCTGCATGTATTTGGAATTTTCTTCTGTAAAGATAAGGAGCAAAGTCATACCACAAATCCAAATATTTGGTTTAATTTTTTGTTCTCTAGTCTATTCATGGGAACCCAAATGTTTCATTTCACATCAACACTTTGAGTCTAGCCCAAAAATAAGGCATTTGTCAGCTGCCCTTTATTTTTTTTTTCCAGATCAGCCATCTGCACTTTTATCCATGTTTTCCCATTTACAGTTGCCTGATTAAGCCTTTCTACAAAGCTAGTCAAGGCTGGGGTTTGGCTACGAGCTCCTTATTTTGCTTTTTTACTTGGCAATAATTGACATTTATTAATTTATTATCAATATCAGTTAAATAAACAGCATTGCTGGTGTCCTCAGCTGGAGGGTTCCTTGACCCACAGCAGGACCAAGCAATGGTGGTGCAAATGCTTCCAGCCTCAAGGGACCTACTGAAGTACATTCCTGTAAGAGCCAAGTACATCTCTGGTCAGGGTGAATACACTTGCTTTTTTTTTTCTTTTTTTTACCTTTTCAAAACAGAGATTTGAGCTCTTCAGCCACCAGGGCAGAGTGGTTGCTCTGTTTGGTACATGAGTTGCACACACAGCTATCTTCAGTGTGTTGCTCTAATACTAATGCCAATAGGTCCACAGTTCAATGTGTCCCTCAAATTTACAGTGTTCCACAGAAAGTCCAACTGGATGAGTAAAAATTGTTCTGAGCTGTTTTTTGTTTAGTTTGTTTTTCTTCTCATTCAGGCTTTACTGAGCCACCTAAAGCAATTGGAGAAGCTGAACACATCTGAGGCATGCAGCAGGATGGCCACATCCTCTCTGCAGGCTGGGATTTGCCTGGTTTCAGTCACTTTGAGCTAAATTTTGCTATTCCTCCCTAAGAACCCTAAATCCATTTTGTGCAGTACTTGAGGTTGGGCAGAGCAGCTAAGCTGTGTATTTATGGTGTCCCCCTGTATCTATAAGGTATTTTAGTAGAGGGTTTTGTGGGGAGAGCAAAGACATAGCTGGTGCAAACAGAAGAGGAATCCATCATCTCTACTCCTTTTTCCCCCTTTGCAGGTATGCTGCTGTGTGAAATCAAAATATGTCTCTGCCAGCACTGAGTGCCTGGAATGAGAACGATGCTCAGATGGATGGACACATATCATCCACATTCTCATGCACAGGTAACAATGAGCTCTTGTGAGAGCCCTTTAAGCTTGAAGGTCCTTTTTTCTCTCCAAATTGGACCTTGCTTCACTGGAGTTGTGTGAGATGCTGGATAAATACAGGTAGTTTAAACAAGGTGTCACTTCTTTCCTGCTCTTCCTTCTATGAGAGCATGGGGGATAACCAGCTATGAGAAGCTCTTCTCAATGTCCTGAGCTTTGCATCCAATCCCATAAAATCTTGCTGTCTCCATCCCTGGCAAATGGCAGAGTGCTTTCACTTGCAAAATATTTCAAAACATGGGTAGGGTTTCCTCTTAAGTTAGTTTTGTTACAGCTATTTTTAGTAAGAAACCAGTTGTCATGATCATTATACCCTGGGACCTTGTTGGTTATCAGCCACGGTGGTGGTTTCCAAACCCAGGTTGCAAACCACATTAGAAACTGATAAACTCTTTCCTAAAAACCTGGATCAGTATGCTCCATGTCTGGGGCAGATGTGCTTTGGGTCCAGGGAAGAGAGATGGAGCCAAAAAGTGATCTTCATGCCATGGAGTAGTGACAGGTGACTTCCACACAGGAGATCAGGCAGCTCCCATGAGGCACATGAGGCCACCACTGCCAGGGAGCCATAGTGGGAAACACTGGGAAGAAGACACTGAAGGAGGAGTTCCATGAGGGAGCCTTCAACCCAAGGTGAGGCCTGACTTTTGGCAATGAGGCAAGAACAGTTATTAGAGAAACCTGTGGAGTGACTCTGGTCTTGCCTGCAAGGGACTTGGGCAGGTGGCCCCTAAAATTCTAGACTTTTCCATGTCATTACCTAATGAGTTCCTCTCCCATGCTGGGGTTCCCCACTTGAGCACAGTCAGGGAGTGCTTGTGGCCTTGCTGTTGCATTAAGATCTTGATAATTTTTCTGAGGTCCAAAGGTGATCCCAAGGCTGCTGTCCAAGGCTCAGTACAATCTTTGTACTGAACTGCTCCCATGTTGCTGTTTAAACACAGCAGCTTACAGCATCTCCTTTTTCTTTGCACACTGGAAAAGCTGGACATTTCTGTGTGATCTATGTTGAAGAATTTCCTGAGTAAAACACAACTGAGTTCTTCAGGTGTTTTTTTGTAGGGTTTTTTGTTTTTTTTTTTCCCCTCACATCAAATAGGACCCTTCTCAGGGTGAGCACTAAATAGTTTTTAAAAGCCTTTTCTAAGAGCTGCTTCTGAGAGCCTCTGTAAAGCAATCATGTGAATAAAATTGAAATACATATATATTGAATCAAAGGCAATCTAGAAAAAACTGTCTGTAAGGGTCTCAAAGGGGATAATAATGATTCTGGGAGCACACATGGAGACCAGCTCAGTCCCAGGTGCCTGAAATCACTGCAGGTAAATACACAGGTGACATTCAAATCAAATCTACTCCCAAGCAGGGCCTTCATGAACATAATGCTCTATCAGCACAGAGACCTTAAACCCCATGGTGTCTCCCTTTGATTAGTATTGTAGGAGAAAGACAATGCAGGTTTCTGTCCGTCTTCATCCTCTGGCTTTTTATTCCGGGGAGGGATACCCTCCCAATGGGTGTGAGGAATGAGTAGGTGAGAGAACTGTGCTCTGCTTTCACAAACCGAGGAGGAGAGTTACAAGCTTTAGAAAACTCCTTTTGCTCCCCTTAAGCTCCACTGCTCCTCTGAAGCCTCGCAATTCCCTCCAGCACTTCCGCCTTCGTTCGGGAATGGTTGAAACTTTACAGGTCGTTTGCGAGCGGCGCACGGCTCTTCCGAAGCGGGGGCNGAAAGCCGGGCCCGGCGGCGGGGCCGGGGCAGAGGCTGCGGCGCCGAGCGAGGGTGCGGGTCAGGGCCGGCGGCAGCAGCACCATGGAGAGCGGCGGCGACGGGCGCCTGGACGCTGCCGCCTTCCTCGGGGCTTGGCGGCGCTTCGATGCCGACGGCAAGTGGGGACAACACGCGTGGGGGAGCGGGCTGAGGGGTGCGTGGGTGCCCGACCCGCCGGCTGCCATGCAGGGGTCTGTCCGTGCAGCGGGGAGGTGGGCCGCCGGGGTGGGTGCCCGTCAGGGTGCGTGTGTGGGTGCCTGGGATGCTGCACATGGCACTGTCGTGTCCAAGCTTTACCCCCAACAGGTCCTGCAGGTGTTTTCGAGCTCCCCTCTTCCTCCTCACCATGAATACCACAGCTGTCAATCCTCCTTTTCACCCCTAAAGTTTTGCCTTTTCTTCACTTCTCCGTTTCATCTGCTGCTCCCTCTTTTGGTCCCAGTTTGGGGATTTATTTTTCTTTCTGAAAAGTTTTCTGTAAGAAAAACTGTGAAGAAAGCACCGCAGGTGTGCCCAGCCCTCATACAGAAGTTAAGAGATGAAATTGAACAGGAGGACATGGGGCTCCCCTGAGTGGGCAGGCAGGGCCCCCAGCTGAGATCCTGACCCTGAAGCCTTGACCTACCTGCACACAGGTTCCCGGAACTCGGGCAGCACCCCTGACCATTAATATATTTGCTTTTTATTTAGACAATGGTTACATAGAAGGGAAGGAGCTTGACGATTTTTTTCATCATCTCCTGGAGAAACTGGGACCAGAAGTAAGTGCTGTGCTGTGTTAGTTGCGCATCAGGTCCAAGCAAAAAAGTTATGCTGAGAGGTGGTTTGTGTTTGTTGTTCCCCAGTTGTCGACTTCCTTAGCAATCCCGAGGTAAAAGGCTTTTCTCTTGGCAACAGGGTGGCATTTAAGCAGGTACAACAAGTGCAGTCAGCTGAGCAGTTTAAGCAGTTGTTTCCAGCCCAACAGCTGCTGGTCAGGGGGAGATTGCAGTTGGCACCAGCTGAAGGGACTGGTTGGCAGTGTGGAGAGAAAGTCATTTACTGCTGTTGAGTAGAAACAAGTGAAAAAGCACCAGCACACAGCCTGGCAGGCTGAGCAGCAGGGCAATGTTCATGGTGTATTTGTTCAAGCCTGTGCTGATTAGTTTTGTTAATATAATAGGTTCCTTTCCCAGGTCGATTTTTAACAAATATACTGACATTAATTTTAAATGGTGCTTAGGAAGAAGGCTTCTGTCTATATTGCCTCAAATGGCTAAAAGCCAAATGAGAGTCAATTCTGTTGTTTCTAAGATCCAGACCCAGCTCTACGGTGTTTCTAGGCTTCTCCCCTGGTTTCCTTTCCTGGTTTTGGCAGCATTTCCCCTCTCTCATTGTCTGCATCTCCATACAAACAGAAGTTACAATTTACAGGGGCTGCTTTCCTTGGCTCCAGGTCATACCTTGCCTATGAGTGTCACCATCAGTGAAGGAGAAATCCAGCCACTCAGGCCAGCACTCAGAAGTATACAAGGGATATAGTAGTATTTTCACTACACAGCGTGTGCCCAGCTAGGAAAAGGAGGAAACATCTTCCAAATGGAAGGAGAGGGTGTGCCAAAAACCAGAGGTGAAACAATTCCTTTAAGCAAAAAGTAATTAACAACAAGCGAAAAGGTAGCTGATAAAAGGCATAAATTCATGAGTATCAAGTGTAAAATCAGAATTGTACTTACAGTTAGTATTCTTGGATCTTTAGGGCTACAGTAAAAAAAATAGAAGCTATGAGTAATTTTTTCAAGCATATTTTTATTTAATTTGCAAGTAAATTTGTATTGAAATATTGGAAGTTTTGCAGAAATGTCTTTCAGAGCATGGATAATTAAATGAACAGATGAGCACGTAAAAAGGCTTCAAACGTATCAAAAAAGATTCAGCAATAAGGACACAGAAAATCTGCTTTAAAGAGAAATCATAAATCTCATGATTGTTTACCCAGGAACAAAAGATGAAATTGAGAGCTGCTAGTCCTGGGGTATTGGAACAGCAACGCAAAGCATGCTCAAACAAACTCAGTGACAGCAAACATGAGATATCAAAGGAGAAATTTAAAGTGAGGCTGCAGAGCTCAATGCTGCAGTGGGTAGCTGAAGTAAGGGACCTCCAAGTGGGGCTCCCTGGAGTGAGCTGGTGGTGGTAAAATCTGGGTCTGACCAGAGATCTCATCCTAAAAGCAGCTTCCTAAGGATGTGAGTCAAGAGAAACTGCAAGCCCCACTCTGGCCCCTAGCTGCCCTTGTGCATCCCTCACACGAGGTCCTGGGACAGTGTCACAGCAGCTGAGTAGCAAACCTGGTGTGTTACAGCAGTTTTTGTGGTCTTGCTGATATCAGTGTGAGCTCCATTACATTGTGTCATTTATCAGCACACAGAACTTGCAAAATGAGGGTGTTCTAGCAATGAACTTGCCGCTTTGAGAAATCAGTCATAGTTTTATTGCTTGTTAGAAGTCCCTGCTTGGATGGCTACAGCTTAACTCAGCACCCCAATCCAGTTTGCATCTCCTTTGCTTCTAAGTTTTGCCATTAAAAGAAATAGTTTAACACAAACTGAATGGAGAAAGAACCAACTCCCTCTCCTCCTATTAAACAGAAGAAAGAAGCTAATTCTGGAGGATGGTGCTCACTAACTTTCAGGGTGCTCAGACAGGCTCTCAGGTGCTTTTGGTTTTTTTCCTCTTTAACCTTCTTGCCTATTTTTGGCAGTATTTCGACTTTGGTAATATTAGGGATGAAGCTACATGGCAGGCTGCAGGCAGAGCAGGCTGCCTTTGTGGCAGAAAACCCAAGGGGAGGTTTGCAGTGGGAGGCTGAGTGTGGTCCTCTGCCCACTCCCCTGGGGATGGCGGCCACTTGAGCACCAAGTTAAACAAAGGTCTTTGCTAGCTTTGTACAATGAGTTTGTCTAACAACGTTGAGCCATTTTTCTCTTTTTCACATAATTTATATTGTACAGGCTTGTGATTATGGCAGGAGGGGTAAAGGCTCCCCTTTGCATTGGTTTTACCGTCCTACAGAAAGTGTCCTCTGTGATAAAAGCAGTGAGCTGGGACTGAGCATCTCTCTGCTGTACCACTCATCTTGACCTTTATTTCTTTGGGTTTTTAACGTCCTTATTTCCTTGCACAGTGAAAGGGGGAAACAGCAATACACTGTCAGATACAACTTACAATACACTGTACAATACAACTTACAGATGTGTCACAAGGATTAATTAGCGACTGTGTCTGAAGTGCTACACACGTGATAAATAATGTTATCAGCACTGGAAGTTGTCTCTGCTTGAATAGAGAATGGCTTCGTAATTATATTTTTTCAGCCTGCATTCTCTAAGCTGTTATTTTTCTTAATGACCACTGTGGTCTTTCAGCTCTGTTTTTCCTCCCAGTTACTCTGCAGCATCGCCAGCTGACACTAAATGCCAGGAGGTTGGAGCAGCTGGGAAAACAATGCAAAAACGAGCCTGTTGGGAAGCTGAGAGACACAGCTCTTCCTGACAACTCTGAGAGGGGAGAAACTTGAAATAGCATCCAGTGATGGAGGCCAATTCATTTTCTTTTATTGAACCATCAACAACAGTGGGGGGAAAGGGAAAACTTTACAACAAAGGTAGACCTGTAGTAAACCAACCAAATCCCAGATGCTGCTTCCTGTCCCTTCTCCTCCAGCAGTGGGTGATTGCTGGAGGCATTTGGACAATGCACTTAAGAACACACTTTAACTTTTGTCCAGCCCCAAAGTGGTCCAGCAATTGGGCTAGATGGTTGTTGTAGGTCCCTTCCAACCGCAATATTCTATTATCCTATCCTAACCCAGTCCTAAGAAAATCCCTTCAGTTTCCAGATGTGTGTGATCCTCCTGCCAGCATTACATTTTCAAGTTGCTGACGTTATCCACCTGTTTCTCTTATCACTGCTGTGACTTCTCTCTAACCATTTGAGCTTCCAGCTTCCAATCTGCTACTGCATGACTGCTGTGAGCTGCCTGGGTTCTCTTCTGCTCTTTCACAAACCTCTTTCTTCTACATTATGGCACCTCTTTCCATGCATTTTTTAAAAGTTTTTATACAAGGTGAAAGCCCAGTGGAAAGGACAGTTTCTTCCAGCATCAAAGAAGTAATTTTATTAGAACAGGAACTACAGCTCCTGCATTTGTCTTATGTTCCTGTATATCTTTTTTCTATATCAAGATCATTAAGGGTCTTCCTTGCTTGCTCTTTCCTATGGTTTTAATGAAGTTCTATGTATATTCTCATAATAATTAGATAAGAGTTTTATGGAGGAATTGCTATCAATTTTGGGGTTGGATTACTGAAAGTTTCCATAAAACCAATGATGTCTGGGCAGATATGGAGAGAAATGCAATTGCCATTGGGCTTTCTCAGAAAGCTATTTCACTTTGCTTAAATTATATTCAAATTAGATAGAAAACTTTCAGATAAAGGATGGTTGCCTTCACCTAACTGTAACTGTGTAGGCGACCACAACAATTGTTGAAGTACAAATTTGATCAGACAAGACAGGTACTAGCCTTGTTTAAATCCTTCCTGCCTGAAAACCACATGGATAGTTATGACTGGAAGGGACTGAAGTAAATCTTCTGGATCTCACTCTGAGCAGACATTAAAGATTTGTCTTTGCTTTTTAATTCCAAATAGAAGCACCCTTCAGCTACTCGTGCACTTCCTCCTGCCTTGCACACTGCATTGTCTGTCTAAATAATGTGTATAATTTAGCATGGTCAGGAATGCAACAGCTAGTCAAACAAAGTTTAATGGCCAAAATATCAGCCAGCCTCAAAGCCCTCCAAGGCAGACTTCCCCTGTGCTTTACCACCCCAAGAGACAGTGGTCAGTGGTGACCAGCAAGTGAACAGCAAGACGACCTCTAGCAGAAACCAATCAGCTTGCATCCACAGCCAGAATATTTCAGAATTCTAACCCCCAGGCAAACCTGGCTCTTTAAATATTTGGGAAGAATTCTTTCCTGTCAGGGTGGAGAGGCCCTGAGCAGGATGCCCCATCCCTGTGTTCAGATTGGATGGGGCTTTGAGCAACCTGGTTCAGGGGAATATGTTGGAACTGGATGATCTTTGAGGTTCCTTTCCACACAAACCATTCTATCATTCTGATTATTGCCAAATAGATTTATTTCTTTAGGTGTGGCTTTCATCAGCTTTGATTACCTCGACCAGCTCCTAATCCTGTTCCTCCACATTAAGGCATGGAAGTGCCTCGAGGTATTTCTTAATGCAAACTCAACATATCCATGGTACAAACGACATGATGTTTTCATCACCCAGATGCACGCCAAACAACTTTCAGCCTAGCAGAGAGGACAGAACAAAGAACCTGTCCAAAACCTAACCACAAAACCAGGATGGCACAGGGAAGGCTGTAGTAGCCTTTGTTGGATGTTGGTGTCTACTACAGGAAAAAAAACTTTCCCACATTTGTGCTGATGAGAGGTAAAAAAGGAACAAAAATGCAATGTGGGATGACAAGGTAAGTGCTCATCTATTGTCATGTGCAGGAGTACAGTAAATCCTAATCAAAAATCCTAACCAAAGTACAGGGCCAAATTCTCAGGTGACAGCATTGAAGTTAAATGAGCAAGACTGGCCCAAAGGAGAAATTGGCCTTGGAGATGCTGGGTGATATCCCACAATTAGTCAGGCAATCCAATCTACAACTTCACAGGGGTAACAAAGTCATTCATGAGATTCGTTTTGACAATGAAGAAATGTCTGGCCTGAAAATGAAAGGTTCTTCTAAAATCAAAGTGTACATTATTGATGTCTCTCATCTGGTCCTTGCTGGCCTCATATCTGTACTGCATAGCTTTTGGCACGATAATAGTAGCTGATTTTGTTTTCCAACTCTCCTTCTTGGCAGACACAATTTATTTTCATAGATCTTGTAGGAACCTGATATCTGTGGGACCCTTGGCCTTTCTATCATATTTGGCTGAAACACTAGAAGACACGTTTGAGCCAGCATTTTCAGAAAATTCTCCAGGTTTTTTTTAGAAACAGTGTATAATAGTCACTTAAATGTAGTTTCATCTTTTTTTACACCCTAATCAATATAGTGGTTTGCTTCTAAAATCATGTCAAGAAGGAAAAATAAATCAATTTATTAAAGGATTTTCTTGACCAACAGGAATTGAAAGAGATATCCCATTTCATCGAGTCAGAAAGGCTCCACAATGCTCCATACATTCACTTTTTGCCCCCCAAATCAAGTGACTCTAGCTGTGTTATCATCAAGGCAAAATTCTGCCAAGCACATGAATCCCTTAAGGAAAAAAAATTTAATTAGTCAGCATGAGGCAAAGAGTGCAACAGTATAAAAGGAATGGATTAACAAAGAAGACAGATTACAGCCAGGTTCCAAACAATCATAACCAGCCATGCCAAAGAAATTAAATGCTGTAGAAATTTATCTATGTGATCATGCCTTTTCTGTGATTACAAACACTATTAAAAACCAGATTACCTTTTTGATGCTACAAATTCTTCTAAAAGGCTTTCATAAAAGGGAAGACAGAGACTGGACATGGAAAGGAGAAAGCAAAAAATTCATTTGTTACAGCAACTTGAAGCACAGAAGCTTTTCTCTGTAAAACTCTGTGGAAGAACATCTGTAATAAGAAATTTACTTTTTAACCCTGAAAAATATGTGAACAAAGTCACAGCAATATTTTAAACTGTGTTCTTTTATGAGAATAAAAATGACATGGCCTTCTCCTCATGGTAAGTAGTAAAGATTTCTTTTCTGGCTGCAGTGAGAACAAGCAGCAGCCCTTGAAAACCACACATCATCCACAAACTCAGGGAGGTGCATGCACCAGGGAAAACAAGGAATTACAAGAAGCTTTCCTGTACAGAGTGACTGGAAAGGATGCAACAGCATTCACTTAAGCCCTTACAAAAGGGAAAGCTTTACAAATCTTTGAAACTGGTTAAGGAGCTGTTGCTTGAGATAGGCAACATAATCAAGACAGCATTTTCTGATAAAGAAAGATGTGCTCAGCTGCAGATATTTATTTGCTGCAAAGGCATTTCCTCCTGTTCCATCTTAGAAGACAAGAGACACATTTTAGTATGCTGCTATTTGTTACACTGTGATTTAACCCAGCAGGCAGCCCCCCACAGCCACTCAGTCAGTCACTCCCCAGTGAAATGGGAGGGGGAATCAGAAAAGTTAAGTGAGAAAACTCATGGGTTGAGATAAAGACATTTTAATAGGTAAAGAAAAACCCAAGGGCACAAGCTAAGGCAAAACAAATAATTCATTCACCACTTGCCATGGGCAGGCAGCTGTTCAGCCATGTCCAGGAAAGCAAAGTTCCGTCAAGCTGACTTCAGAAGACAAACACCATGCTCCAAATATTTTCCTTTTCTCCTTCTTCCCCCAGCTCTATATGTTGAGCACCATGCCATATGGCATATCTTTTGGGTCAGCTGGGGTCAGCTGTCCTGGCTGTGTCCCCTCCCAACTTCTTGTGCAGCCCCAGCCTCCTTGCTGGTGGGGTGAGGGGAGTCTTCAGATCATGTCCTTGCTTGGACAAGGGGAACAGATCAGGTAGGTTATGGGGTTTTCCCAGCCTTTTAAATGTTTTTGGAATAGAAAGGAAAATAGAGCAAACTACTTGCTTATACCACCAGTAGGTCGATCTTGAAAACCAGGTCTCCCAATCTTAGTTTCTATTTAGAATGTCTTACTTGATCTGTTGTGGTTTTTTTCAGTCTTCTAGGATTTTTTTTTTGGTAAAGAGAAAGGTCCCTTTTGAAACCTAATGGTCATAACACAAGGTATATTGTTTTTAGTGTAAAAATTTTTGATACAGGAGTAATTTTGTCTTGAACATGCATATTGGGAAAGCCAGTTTGTGTTTTATTATTTTATTCTTTGTGAGTAAAGGCTGAGTTTTGGTAGAACTATTACCAATTGTGTTTCTTAAGTAGAATATTTATGAAGAGAGAAAGACTGTCCAAATTGAAAAATCCACTGTAGTGTAACCCCTCGGACTAAAAGCTTTTGGAACTGTGTAAATATTGTAAGTATTCCAGGCATTTACTTGATGTATCCCATAGTTTTAATCAGTTTATAAAAAGAAGGAGGCTGTACTATTTTTATGCAGGTAGCAGTGTCCCTGCCACAGAAAGCTCAGTGAAGTGGTGGTTAATAGCTGCCACCAAGTTGAGTAGTAAGCGTTTTCACAAATGACTACTTTGAAATGCATAGCACAGTTTTCAAATATCAGCTATGATTATCATTTTGGAAATAACTCATCCTATTGGGCTCAGAGGAGGATCATTTCAGAATACTTTGCCAGTCTATTGAAGTTGGCAACTGATAGGCTTGTTTAACTCCTGGGAGGTGTCTCAAAGGGTCATGGTGCTGTGTGAAGGCAATTTAAATAGCATGAGAGTGACTTATAATGCCAAGGGGAAAAAAAACCAAAGTGTGTGTTCAGTGATGTGCTGTGCCCTCAATATCCAAGCCCACAGGATTTTCTGGACACCACCATGGGAAAGGAGGATCCTGCAGCCATGCCCTGGGACTCCCTCAGCCACTCCTCCTGGGGCTTGCCATCTTGGGTGCATCCCAGTGGAATCACTGCTTGGTGTTTCATCCCCAAACTGAGCTGCCACCCTTGGTGTTACACAGCAAGGATGCACCCCAAGGGCTGCTGCGTGGAGCTGTGCACTGCGTAAATTTGGGAAAGTCACTCGTGGTTTTGTGTCACAATAATAAAAAATGGAGTGTACAACCTAACAGAGCTTCAATAGCAGCTGGAAAGAATGAGAAACTGGCTTATCCTTCTCCCTTCCTTCCCTCCCCTCCCAGAGAGGGCTGCCTCCCACGACTGGGAGAGTGGGAGAGAAGCCAGGACCTGCATGCTGTGGGTGCTGAGGGTAGCATAGGAGTTAATTGCTTAGGAAAGGTTAACTAGGAGAGCTTCCCAGCCCAGCCATAAGGCTCATATGACCAGAAGCCTTTTTACATGGTGCAGAAATTCTATTTTGTGTAGTCCAGTCAGAGTGGGAATCCTCATGGTTTCTGCTAAAGAAATTGTGCCTGATGAACCTAAGCATTGTATTTCACCTGTCACAGTGATGCCTGTCAAAACACATAACCTAACAAGTCTGGAGAACTCCTCACTGTATATAAATCGATTACAGGGTTGAGCAGATACAAAGGGAATGTCAATTGCTAGGATTTCTGTGCTGTTAACCCAGAAACACTGACAGGGCTTGGTGCCAGGTCTTAAATCAGCTGACAGGCAATAATAAGCAACAATCCAGCTCCACTGACACCTTTCAAAGCTGATGATCTAATGAACTGCAGAGATGTCATTCAAGGATATCTTCCTAAAAAACACAAGCTGAAAACAAACACGATGGAAACTGCTGAAACACACCTTGAGCAAAACCAAACCCCAGTGATATATAATGGGAATAGCTGGCTAAAGCAGCAGGAGTCACTGAAATATTTTGGGGTTTCTAAACATTGATCTTCCAACTGAAAGCTTAGTAGCTGCAAAGATATGCATAGGACTTATTTCCAAAACTTCATCCACAATGATGTGTCTGTGGGCTTTTAAAAGCATTACCCCCAACTGTAAGAATGCAATGATCCTGGTGATTATCTGTGAGTGAGGAGAGATTTCTTCTAGGAGGGTCTTCTGGTGCCCTCAGCAGTTTTCATGCACTTGTTTTTTTCCATATGGCAGAGCACCATCACAGAAGAAGACGTTCAGAGGATGAAGGAGCAATTCATGTCTGTCTACGATGTCACCACAGATGGACGCTTGCAAATCCAGGAGGTATCTCGGCCCAACCCCAGCCCAGGATTTCTCTTATAGAAAGATGGAGAATTAGAACAGACCTTTTACAGGATCTGTAGCAATAGGACAGGGGGTAATGGTTTCAAACTGAAAGGGGGTTGATTAAGGAAGACTTTATTTTTAATGAGGGTGGTGGAGGACTGGAAGGGGTTGCCCAGGGATTTGGCCCCATCCCTAGAAACATCAAAGGTCAAGTTTGATGGGGCTCTGAACAACCCGATCTAGTTGAAGATGTGCCTGCCCATTGCAGGGGAGTTGGATTGGATGACCTTTAAAGGTCCTTTCCAACCCAAACCATTCTGTGATTAAGACCTGTAGCAGACTTGGGAGATCTGGAAGATAGAGCCTGAGTGTAGAGGAGGCGACTCACAGAGTATTACATTGGCCAGATCCTTTGGTCTGGAGTTTATTTCCAAGGGAGAAACATGCCAAACCTCTATTTCACATACTGGGTCAGCAGCTACCCAAGTTTTTTCTTTTCTTTACTGTCATGGTGTGGGTTTGTTTTTTGTTGTGGGGATTTTTTTAAATGTTTTTTATCCAGCTTGCGAATATGATCTTGCCGGATGATGAGAACTTCCTTCTGCTTTTCCGACGGGAAACTCCCTTGGACAACAGCGTGGAATTCATGCGGGTCTGTATCTCCACGCTGCCTCCTCCCTCTTGCACACCATCAGCTTCTTCAACACCAATCCTTCTGTCCTCTGTAACATACAACTTGGCAAAAAAATGGGTATTGTGGAAGCAAAACATGTTTTGACATGTTCAGGTAGAGAAGGTTTTACATTATTTACACCAGCAAAACAGAGGAGTGGTGTCTGGGACTGGACCAAGGGTACCCAGAGTATTCATTACATTTCACAAACACTCTCAGCCACCTATGAGTCATGCCACCACAGACAAAACATCCCCACTCATCAATTCACCCCTGCAGCTCCTGACCTGCAATGTGGTGTAGACCAAGACAGCAGAGCAGGCACATTTTAAGCACCAGTTTATCCTGAAACATTAGACTGTTAGAGCATGGAGAGGCAACCTCCATAAGTTGGGTCACCGAGCCCATAGAACTTTGCCCAATCTTCCTCTGATATCTGCCCCCAAGTATCCCAACATGGAATTTCAATTTTTCCAAGACTGCATGCAGTTACTTTTATTTCACATACAAGCTGGGAGCTTCTACAGATCAATGGCCTATTGTATACGGCCTTGACTCAGAGTAATAAAAGAAGCTGCGTGTACAAATTAGGTAAGAAATGCAAAACAGTTTCTTCATTGTCTTCCTTTTATAGACAGTGGGTCTGCATTAAACATGTGATAGCAGCATGTAATATGTACAGCATCCAAGTGTGAGTAAGAGCTATTGTGTGAAAAGCTTATTTTATTTCATCTACAGTTAGTTAAATGTTGGCTAATACAACAACTTGGTCATTATGGAAGTTCTGCTTTGGATCTTTACAATCTATCACTGAGCAGATGAGTAACTGCAATATTTATGTGCTCATGTCAATCTATCACATTCAGATCTGGCGCAGTTACGATGCTGACAGCAGTGGATTTATTTCAGCTGGTGAACTCAAAGTAAGTTATTCCAACAAATCTCTTTGGGCTTGACCTACAGCTCACTGATGTCAATGGGAACCTTTCCATCAGCTTTACCAATTTGCTGTGTTTTTGTGTGATTTACAAATGGCATTTCTGGGTTGTTCATAGCAAGTTTAAGGACTTGTGCCTTCTGGCATGGTCTCAGGGGCCCTGCAGGAGGGAGGATGATTTGCTGTTGCCCTCGATGTCCTGCTTCCCCCTAGCCCTGTCCCATGACCCCAGTTGTCTTGGTGACCTGAGGCATCCAGTGAGCCCCACAGGCACTGCCTCACCTTGGCTTCACACATGTGCTTCTCCCAGCTAAACAGAGCCAAAGCCATGGTGTTTTATTAAGGGGATTTCTTCACAATCTCTTCCTGAACCTGCAGGTTTTCTGAACACTGATTTCTCATTAAAGCTCAGGCTATTGAGGCAAGTGCCTGGTCAGAAACCATAACTCAAACACTTTAAGCCAGCAATCACAAAAGTCCGTCCCTGGGCTGCACATTCTCTGCCGAAGTCTCAGGGTGTGGCTTCAGCCTGTGTCCCAGCAAAGATGTCAAAGGAGGCTTGAGTGATTTGCTGAATGTTAAGTATCTTGATTTGAGCTCAATTAGCAAATATTGCAGGACTTACTTTGGTTTTTGCTTATTTTGTGAGTCCATTAGGACTCACTCCAGCATGCCTATACTGGGGAAATTTAGTTAATTTCTAATTTATTAAAAAACCTCACATTTCAGCTAAAAAAAAAATGAACTTTGTCAAACTGAAGACACTAGTACTAACCAGGAATGTGAAACTAGATTTGTGTAATCCTGATGAATGTGAGTTGAATTTCCTACTGTTATTTCTTGAATTTACTCTGGAGAGTAAAATTTCTCTCTTTTCTTACTACAGGATTTCCTGCGAGATCTCTTTTTGCAGCATAACAAGATGGTTGCTGAAGTAAAGCTGGAAGAATATACTGGTACTATGGTAAGAATACAATTAATGTTGTTTAGATCAGAGTACAGCCTAAAATCTCCTTTAGGGCCAATGTCTGCAGGGCTATAAAAGCCCTCTTAAAAGGTGATCCCTGGAGGGAGTTAGCATACACTGCTGCTAACAGTTCTTTGCACTGGACATCAGCTGTGAATGCATTTCAAGTAGTTTTGCTGACAGTTGAACAACTTCCTATGACAAAAGAGCTCAGCTTTACACCAAAGCTGAGCTCTAAACCCCTTTAAATATAGGTGAGGTGCATCCTTCTTCAGGATATGTACAGCCTCAGCCAGACCTCTAGCTCATTCACTTCCTTCTTTACTCTTTTCCTCCTAGCAAATCCTTTTGCTCTCAAGACGTGCAGGTATCTGGCTTTTCTGCTCTGCAAAGCCCAGCAAGCCTTGCTGGCTCCCTGCTGCTCTCTGAAAGACTGAGAGGTTGAAAGTTTCAATTCTCCACCTGGCTTATCACAATATACCTTTTATACTGCAATCAACAATATAGCATTTGGTATGGGTTTAGCATCAGCCACCTGGATTTCAGAGCAACTTATTATATCTAAACATAAAAAAACAAGAAAAGAAGGAGCAAAATCTCATTTCTGTATGTCATTCTTAAGGGTGTAATTTCAACTCCACTAGCAGACATCTATCACTGCAATTTTCTAAATGGTTTTCAGATGGGACTGCCTTGTTTCTTGCACAAAATCTGTGTTTGTACCTAAAAACCAGCTTGGTATGCAAGCAAACAAAGAGCTGCCCACATATTTTGCAATACCATGTTATGTATGTGTGATGTGTGTGTGCCTAGAAATGTGACCCTTTAGAATAATGTGGGAAACTGAATTTTACAGAAGAGTGTATATTTTGTTTTTCATATTTATAAGACAGTGAAGAGAGAGGAATGCCAGCTGCAGAAATTATTTTCCAACCGGCAGAGTTTGAAAACAAAAAACAAAAAAAAAAAAAAAAAAAAACAAAAAAAAAAAAACCAAAAACCAAAAAAAAAACCAAACCCAAAAACAAAAAAAGCCCAGAAATTACAGCTAAGACAAAAATCTTTCTGGTAGCATTTGCTGGTAGCAAATATGTTTCATTCTACTCCATTAAGGTTTCCATCCCTTAATCTCTGATCAGGTGCTGGGGAGTAGGCAATCTGAAGCTTGTAGGCAGTGGGTGGTTCATTTCCATCTCCTTTCCCTTCCCTTTAATTTCCCAAGAAAGATCTGTGATTCCACTACCCCAAAGCAGCTAGGTACCAATGCAGCCCAGGGCTGAGAGCCAGGAGGTCTGGTTTCTATTCCCCTGGTTTCGTGTAGAAGGGCTTTGTATCTCCAGAGAGGCAGTCTAATCTCTATGTTAGAAGATAAGATTTGATCTGGGAAAAGGGATGCTTTGTATGTCTAGGGAAATCTATGATCTGAAATGCAAATCTGGCTCCTGAGAACAAGGGTTTTCCAAGATGCAATGTCAAAAGAACCAGGGATGTTAATGGTTATTAGAAAATGAGAATATGGCAGATGATTATTTTTTTCCTTGCAATTCTTTTCTCTAAGCTATGAAGATCAAGGATGTTTATAAACACACCTGATTCCAAAAGCTAAGGCAGGGAGTGAAATTACCATAGGCATAATCTTATCCTATGATATGCTGGAATAAAATAGAGGATACAAATTCTGTATGTACCAGCAAATTATCCTGTAGCATCAGATACACTCACAAATGATTGCATAGGAAGTTATCTGAAGTAAGAAGGCAAAATTTTAAGGAGGGAAGAAAGATTCAGCCTTGCATTTGCAGGGCTGGATTAAAGAGGGAAAAGTGACTCAAAGGTTTGATGTCAAGGCCCATCAGGGTAGTGGCAACACCTTGCTTCCTGTCTCTCTTTTCCCACATGGAGTGAGGGGCTGCTGGAGTGCAGAGTCCCACTCCCACTGGACTCTGCCACCATCACCACTGTCTAGGATAAATGGATCAGTGGCCCATCCATTTTTTTCCTGACAACAGACTTTCTGTTATATCTTTGACAACCAGCAGCAGTGATTCCTTTTCTGCAGATTCGACATACTTATATTTCTCTCCCCTACTGCCTTGCTCCCACCCTTTTATCTTTTTAGCACACAAAGTCCTTGGGAGCAGGACCAGTTTCTGCTGCACACAACTACAGGGTCTCAGAGGGTGGCCCATCTATCCAGCTCAGGGCTTTTAAGGGCCAATGAAATTATTATTCAGTCAAAATAAGCTGTGTCTCAAGGAGCTGTAAACCCATCTCCACAGATCTCTGCCCTTTTTTCTGTACATGCACAGCTGGCTGCACACATCTTAAGCAGCTACTGATATCCTGAGTGGACCCTAGGGCCTTCTGGATAAAGGGGATAAGGCAAAACCTATCATTTTAAAGAAGTTAGCCCAGGTTTGGGGGGAAAGAAAAAAAAAAAAAAAAAAAGACAGCATTTTATGTTTCTGTGCTGGATATCTGCAGTTCGTGAGCAGTGTGAGCTGATGTTGTATCAACCAACCAGTGCATGCTAAATTCTTGCCCCTTGTGCTGCTATGAATGATCTCATACCACATTAAAAAAAAAAAAATGCTGAGAAGAGGGAAAGAGTATTTCTGTTGGAAGCAATTGGTTGTCTCTGGAAAGGAACATCACTTTATCAGGTTGCTTAGCAGCCACTTCTTAAGAGGATATTCTGTTTCCTTGTGACCTTGACATCCTTTCTTCAGAGAACACTGATATAGATCAGGGAGTTCATGAGCAAGTGATGAACTCCTATAAAGACAACAGGTAATGAACACATCAGCATTGCACAAACTCTGTGAGTCTGCAAAATCAAATTTTAAAGAGCACTCAAGTCACTGGAGAAAGTCACAAAAGAACATTTGAGTTCTCAAGACTCTTCATGGGGCAATTGAAATGACAATACTGTGCTGACGAAGTCCCTGTGTAGGCACTGTTCTTGGTTTTTTTTTCCATGCCTACATCAATGCATATTTATATTAATAGTCATTAAGTGTGTATTAATAATTATTTGCATGTACCCACTTGCAGTTTTGAGTTTTTGAAAACAATCTGTGGGTTTGTTGCCTTCCCATGGGCACCAACCAAGAGCTGTTGGCAGGAAGCAAGTGCTTGGAGGTTGAAGTGAAGCCTGGTATTGCTCTAAGCTTCCTGAGAAGAGGCCCCAGGGTCCTGCAGTGTGTGCTTTGGGAGACAGAATGAGCATAGCTGAAAATGGATGGAGGGTTTAAATAGCACAGTGAGAATTTTCTGCCTTCCTGAATTAACACAAGCTGCAGAAATGGAGACTGGCCCCCTAGATGCTTCACAATGAGGATACTCTGGATGATGACAGTAGAACAATTTTTTCAATCCTTCCCCCCTCCCCTCAGCCCCCGAGGTCAAGCTGTTAGTAAGTTTCTGAGCACTGATGAAGTTTCAGCTCAGAAATATTTATCTCACATATGCATTTAGCAACATTTTTTTATGAGTGACAGATTCCCTTACCTGTGCATGCACGCAGCTGTGCACTTAAGCAGAATATTGTAAATGCCAGGATATGAATTAGATTTAAGATATGGTCTCTGATAGTCTGCAGCTTCCTAGATAGCAGCCTGTTACTTGTAGTTTGTAATCCCAATGTCTACAAGCTGCATGCAGGGCAAACTCATTTCTGAGTCAAACTTCAGCAATTTAAGTTGTTTATTCTGCTGAAACAGTCACACATGTAACACTGACATTCACTTTTTTCATTGTCTTATGTTGATAATGTCAGATGGAGCATAAAAAATTCCTTTAATTTGTGCATTATTATATTTCAGTAAAATGCAAAAGGTAGTTCTTGTCCAGCCAACATGCCATCTTTGCCTACCACAGGTTAATATTCTAGAGAGGCAATAAGTGCAGTGACTAATAACTCAAGAAGTATTTGTCATGAACTACAGCATTCAAAAGCTTGTAGATGGTGATGACTGAGGATGAAACCTCAACCCCAGAGAAGTCAGAATAGATGTTTTTCCCAACTGTAATGACACCAGGGTTTTGCTAGAGTTGTTTGCAAAGATCCTCCTGGGCACTAAGCTATGTGCCCTGAGTGCACAAACTTGCAGCTGAGGGGTCCTCATCTTTTCAATGCAAAGGGAAAGAGGTTGTCTTATCTGTGACCACAAATATGCACCATAGACTACCTTTATTGTACATTGGGGGGATTTCTGGTGCTTTTGTGGCTGCTGCCTGTCCCCTCTGCAAGGATAATGCCAGAGTTTCAGTTTGGTCAGTTCCATGGCTGTGAAAGTCTATCTGTGCTCAGTGCTGATGTGAATGTACTCATGCAGGTAAATAAAAGCCAGAGCACAGAAAATTCAGGTGATTTAGACCCTTTACATCTTACTAGTCAAACTAGCATATCTTTGTCAGCAAAGTCTCCTATGACCACCAAACAAAAGGTGTAATAATGGAAAGACAAATATTTATTATATTGGAAAAAAGCCTAAATAGAATTTAAGATTTGTGAACATACCAAGCAAACTTCCCAAAGGAATAGAGTGTAGCCTACAAGACTGGTTCCTAAAGTGCAGTCTTTGCTCATCCTTTCTCCTCCTGGTTGTGGTCCATGCTGGGCTCTCTTCCAGGTGCCTGACAGGCCCCACACAGCTGATGGACACAAATTTGCCTCCTGTGTCCCGTCTCAATTTAATGCCAGCGGTGCTGTTACCTCCAGTTTTGCACACTTCTGTTATGCACATTTGCTCTGGCATAAGCCAAGGGAAGCACAAAATCCCATTTAAGCTCAAACTTCCTTTTTTAAGATCAAAACCAACAGAACTCAGGAGCCTGCAGGCTTTTGAACACCCCAGCAGATAATGCCTTGGTTTCTTAGGAATCAAAACACTCTTAGAAATCCCGTGCTAAAGAACTTGTCTATGTGACACAGGCAGTCCGGCTGGGCAAGACACTGAGCTTTTGTCCTGAGGGTAACTTGCTGGCCACTGGGCCCTCCTGCCACTCTGTAAATGCCTTTGTGACCCCATCCTTCCCTAAAGAAAGAGGCCATAGGCAGTTCTGCAGCTTGGGTTGATACCTGTCTTTGTACAGTCTCAATAACTTCTGTACTCCCTGGTCAACTTTTGTTTCAGCTGTCGGGCTGATGCCCATGATATATATATTAAAATATATTTGTGAGAGTAGGAGGTCAAGTAAAACTGACTCTCTCAGTGTCCCACTTTATCACACACAAAGAGAGAGAAACAGAGAAGGTATAAAAGCAGGTTTTAGTGAGTCTGCTGATCATAGAACTATTTATTTTGGTTGTTTACTTCTTTCCTTATCTCTGTTATGGAAAATAATTCAGATTTATATTGCTCTTCAAAGAATGTGTGTGTTTGTCATATCATGGTGTTTCAGTGGCCCTTACAACACTGGACTGAGAAAGCAGAGGTATTTCCTTTGCTGAATTAAAAGCCGATGGCAGTTTTGATTTTGCATTTAAAAAAAATGGAGATGTAACAACTTTTATTTGCAAACCAAGCTCTTCCATATTCTCTATCTGTCTCAGAGTGCCTCAGAGTACATTCAAACAAACAGAGGGCATGCCCTTGGTGCACTGCCATTAAAATGTCAGTGAATTAATTTGTGCAAACACTTTAAAACACGGGGTAGCTTGACAGTAAAGGAAATGCATCATTTTATAAAGCATACTGCTAGATGCAACAGAGCTTTTAGTAAAATTGAGTGCTATTTAAACATGCCAGACCTTGTCCTTAACCACATTGAGATGTTTCATATCAGCCTGGCAGGGTAAATATACCTTTCAAGAGTGTAAACTGAAAATCCATCAAATTTAACATATCAAGATGGTGTGTGAAGGCAAAAGTTTAAATTAGAAACAACCTCATAACCGTTTCAATTATCTGCTTCTCCCATGATGTATGCTTTGTCATATGGGGTGGGTACCCTCTGTCATTCTTTGTGTACTCATGCACACAATTAGGAGATCAGATCAAACACTCACATGCTTGGAACTTGAAAGTTTAATTAAAAAACATTTCCCCAGGCTGTTCCCCGAGTAATGCAGCACATGATTGCCATGTAGTGGGTATGCATGAGCTCCACTTGTCCCAATAACGGGATTAGGTCTATCTTATTAGCTGTGGTACCTGAACTAATTCAGTGAACACTAGCCTTTCTTCCCTACATGTTTTCCATCTTTCATGTGTTAGTCACTAGGCAAGAATTAGCTTGGCTTAGCTCTTCCAGACAGACTTTTTTCTTTCTGTTGATGGGTATGGACGATCAAAATATTGCATGTGTTTGGAAGCTGTGTTCAGGGTAGTTGTGGTGGTTGTTTGCTTTTCTGAGCCATCACAGAGAGAAAAACACACCTGAATTTGAAGTCTAGGCTGAAGCACTGAATGTTAATCTCAAGACAGTAATTCTGAGATGCAGCAGAAATGGGAAAAAATAAAACACACTTTCAGGAACTCAGAAACATGTAGAAGAATCCAAGTGAAGTACAAAGACTGCTAAAGGCAGTAAGTTTTAGTGTGTTTTGGTAAGGATACTGTATTTTTGTATGAACCAAAGACCAGTGCCTTCAGCCAGAGCTGCCCTGACCTGGCAGCATTCCCATCAAATGCTGTTCTGTCTCACCCCACCAGCTGCACTGCTTTGTGGTGAGTTCCTACAGACCATGTGGGTAACTAATGCTCCTTGGTGGCCTAAACCAAGGGATTTAGAGTGACATTTTCAAAGCGCTGAACTTACTGTAGAGTCCAAGGACTATGGTGTTCCCACCACCCACATGCTGGTGGTGTTTCTCTAGACATCTACTTAGGGGCTGTCTCCACAAGCTTCCTTTAGGCAGCATATTTTAGAGCAATGATGTATGCTGCGTGTAGCAAAGTCACCTCTGGTGGAGAGTCTGCAGAAATGAAGGAGTAGGGGTATTTCTCTCTCTCCTCAAACAACAGACAAAACCAGGTTAGGCATTGATGGTCATTTGGAGAGAGGATTTTAAAAGTGCTTATTTATTTCTAGAAAGAACATTAATCATTTTCTATGACCTGCAGAGTAACTCCTTTACCAGCCAAGAACTGAAGGCTCGGGTATATCTCTCTGATGGCAGTGGGAGACTGTCATTGCAAGGACATTTCTCCCCTTGGTGGCACCAGCAAAGGCAGCTTTTGCTCTCATCCCTTCCTCTGGCCTTGTCCCACTGTTGCTCCAGCAGAGACCAAGAAAAGTGCCATAGTGGTGTTGAAGATCTAATGGGGCAGGAAGCAGTATGCAACAAGTTAGATCAGCTGGAAAGGAACAACTTGGACTGATGCAACCAGAAGGAAGTCCTCAGGATGGCCTGGCAGCTTTATTTGTCTCCCCAGCTCTAGAGCAAAGGACGATTCAGAAGTCTTTCCTCTGTCATTTAGTGGCGCTGCACAGAGCATATGTTTGGCAGAGGCCAGTTAAATGGGAAAATAGCTTTCCTTGTGGCACTGAACACCCACATGGCTCTCATGATGCCATTTTTCTAAATATCTCCATATGGGTGTTCAGTCATTCACAGGACTTTCATGCTGTCTTTCAGTGGGAGGAAAAGTGAGGCCATACCAAATGTCTCCTCAAAAATTCCACCCAAACCTCACAAGTGTAAACTACTCAGAATAATGAATGATATAAAGTCTGTTGCAGAATCTCAGTCTAAACATGGTACAATAAAGGGTTACCATGGAGTTGCTGTCCTTGCTCCCCTTGAGCAATGGGCAGAGAAGAGGCAGCACTGACAGAACAGGCAAAATCTCCCTGAGAAGTGGCTTCTCTCCAGATGCCACCTTTTCTCACATGATTATTAGGCTCTGCCCTGGCTCCATTCCTGGGAATGGCTCAGGACGTGCTGCTGGCTCCCACACGTTCAGGCTGTGTTGTAGGGGATAATCCTGTCCCTCTGAGCTTTGCCAGATGGGGGCTGGTCTGTGCCTTCTCCAGCAGCTGTGCAATACTCAAAAGATCTGTAATGAACCAATTAGTCTGCACAACCACTAAACAAGCAAATGTGATCTATCAAGGTAAGATTAATGCATAGTCCTGAACTGAGTATTTGACATAGGAAGGTAATCTGTTATAGTAAAATATTCATCTTCCCCCATACACAATGTGGAATATATTTTTTTCTAGAACTTTGAGCCATATGTTATTCAGGTTTGCAGCACATTAAACATTCCATCCCTTTCTTTGTAACAGACCCTTTTTTGTGCCTTGAAGAGAAATGCAGGACCAAATACAACAAATAAATAAATAATGTGGGGTTTTGTGATGGCTCATCAAAATGATGCTATTCAGGAAAAGAAAAAGATTTAGTCTTGAATTTACATTTAATCTCTTGATGTTGGCAGCCTGAACCTTCTTCTGAGTGGTAGTGCATTCTAGCAGCAGGCCTTGAGCCAACCAAGCCTCACAGCTTTAGTGGTGTCAAATCCTGACCTGAATGCTGATTAGAAGGTGGTATTTGTACCTCAGCAGCCACAGCAAAGGTAGGAATCCAGGTGGAAGTGTTTAGAAATTTCCCCCTTTTTCTGGCTTTTTTTTTTTCAGGGTCAAGGCAGTGTTAGTGTTTAGTTTCTGAAGGTCTTTTCTGCAGACCTACTTTATCCCCATGCAAGGTGGGAAGGGAGCAGTACTGGTATTTGATTGCTTTGGGTTGTTGCTGTCAGAAAGCTGATGGGTTTTGCTATTCCTTTGTGCCACCCTTGCACTTGGTGCTAGCACAGGATGCCATGCTGCCCAGGGTTTGGGCAAACACCCTGAGCAAGCAGGGGGAAGGGCACAGGGCTGAGCAAAACGTATATTGGCTTTTCTTTTGGTATGTGTGTTCTCCTCATGGCCCACCTATTTTATCTCTGTCTTCTTGATTTATAGATGAAAATCTTTGACAAAAATAAAGATGGACGACTGGACCTCAATGACCTGGCCAGGTAGGATTTATTAATGTTGGTGGGGTGTTTCAGCTCACAATGGTAGATCCATGCAAGGTGATGCTCTCCCTCCAGGAATGTGCAGTTGAATTCTACCTCATTTTGAATTAGATCTACTCTGATCCCACATCTCCAACACATGGTCCCTTACTACAATAATCTGAGAATCTATAGCCAGTGATAGGAGCAATGCCAGGATCTGTCTGTACAACATCAACATGCTCTGGCATAATCTGAGGTGCTTCCCAGGAGCTGGCAAAGCAACCAGTCCCTCTGTTTCTCCAAAAGAAGGATGACAATCCTTTCTACAGGGTCACAGACACACGTTTATTTTGCATCATTATGTGCAACAGGGATTGGAAAGAATTTTTACTGCATTTTGAATAATGAAAATGCCACCACAAAAGAGTTTGGCAGTGGCAGTAGGAAAGAATTTGGAGAGCCAAGGTGAGATGCTTGTGAATGAAGCTGGGGACTCAGTCATGGGCCTCTGTCTCCTTTCTGTCCTTGATACCTCAGAGGCTTTTAGATGATTTTCACTGCCTAGAGGTAGAGAGTATGCTTCTGTCTGTAAAACTGTATGCATTGGTTGGATAGGATTTTAAATTTGCAGATACAGTATTAAAAGACCAGTTTAGAGGATGAAGGGACAGAGGTGCTGTTTGCCACTGTTACTCTCTGCTTCAGATCCTGACAAATGCCAGCACAAATGACTGCAGTGCATACTGCAGTTCCCTTTGAAACATATGAGGAGAATTTGAGGCAGGACAGAGAATATCTAAAGGGGGGTTGCTGTTACAATTTTCTCTTAAATACAGCTCCTTTTTGGGAACCAGGAAATCTGAGGCTCTCCTCCAGTCTAACATTTCTCAGATTCCAGATGCCTCCATGTGCTGACACAGCGCAGCATGCTCTGTGCCATGGGCTCTAAAAACCTCAGAGTTAGCAGAGCAGTTGGAGAGAGAAAAGGGTTTATCAGAGCTTGACAGGCTTTAGGAAATGAAAAGAGAGGAATTCTGCCAGTCTTGGTGCACAGGCCAGTATTACTTTGTCCTTCACTTTTACAACCACCAAGTCTCCCTCCAAGAGAGAGCCATAAATCACTTTCTTTAATGCAGCACAGCAATCCAGTTACAAGTCTGGTAGCTCTTGCTTTGGAAGCTGACACCCTCTGTTGTGCAGGACCACCAGAAATGCTCTGGGAGAAGCAATGGTGCTAATAGGCATGTCTGTGGTGAACTAAAGGGCACCCTCTGTGCCCCATCAGAGAGGAGGAAGGTGTGTGTTCCCACAACAGTCCTCTGTAAATAGCTCCACAGGCATTTTTCTCTTTTATAGGCCTTTAATCTAACCTCCCTTTGTTTTGCAAACAAGGAGAGCTCAGAGTAGTTCATGTGTAGATGATAAAGTGAAAAGATCATAATTTAAATCTCTCCATTCAGGATTCTGGCACTCCAGGAAAATTTCCTTCTACAATTTAAGATGGATGTAAGTAGCACTGATTTTTGATATATTGATCCTGTCTCTCTCAGCTAAGATGACCTGGGCCCAAACTTGAAGTTTCTGCTTTAATTTTTCATTTGTTTGTCCTGTCTGTACGCAGGCTTGCAGCACAGAAGAAAGGAGGAGAGATTTTGAGAAGATCTTTGCACACTATGATGTTGTGAGTCCCATGAGTCAGTTCATTCCCTTGCGGTTTGCAAATGACAGATTTAGCATGTGCTGCTGAGACCTTCCTCCTGCTGGGTGACTCTTGCTGGAGTCATTGAGGAGCAGCAGCTGTGCCCATGCCCATGAGCCCAGATGCCAGACTGGGAGGGGTAGAGCAGGGACAGAGAGGAGCAGTGCTCAGAGATCTTGTGTCAAGGTCCCATTTTGACTTTCTCCATTGCCACGGCCAGTGTTGCTTCATTAGCAGTTTTCCTGCAGGAAATCCAAGGGAGCCAGAGGAGGTGGTGGCTTTAGCCCTCACAGTCTCTGGCAGTTCAGGACCTGCATCACCACTACGTTGCAAAATAAACCCCCTTCCAATACTGAGCCCATGGTTGTTTAGGGAGTCTGGCTCAGGAGAGACACAACCATTGAACTGCCTGTTAGACATCAGCAATTCAGTGCTGCTTCTGATAGTCACACAACTCCCTCAGGGTGGTGGGAGATGTTGCTTCCATTTGGTGGGTTTGGGAAAAAATGAGGGATCTTAGATATTAGATATTGGATATTAGATATTGGATATTAGATATTAGATATTAGATATTAGATATTAGATATTAGATATTAGATATTAGATATTAGGAAGACATTCTTTACTGTGAGAGTAGTGAAGCACTGGGACAGGTTTGCCCAGAGAAGCTGTGGACTTTCCAACCCTGGAAGTGTTCAAGGCCAGGTTGGATGGGGCTTTGAGCAACCTGGGCTAATGATAGGTGTCCTTGGCCACGGTGCAATGATTAGAATTGGATGATTTTTAATGTATCTTCCAACCCAAACCATTTCATGATTTTGTGAACTTTATGCTACAAAGCTTGGTGACAAGGTGGTGGTACTGACCAGTAAACACTGTAGTGGTTTTGACTCATTGGGGAGTTTTGATGTTTATTCCTTCTTTCAGAGTAAAACAGGAGCACTTGAAGGCCCAGAAGTGGATGGGTTTGTCAAAGACATGATGGAACTGGTCAAGGTATCTTCATGGCTCTGTTTGTTAATACTCTGTTTTTCTTAAAGATCAGTACTTTTGGGAAGGCTATGTACACAGAGACACTAATAAGAACATAGAGTCAAATTTTAGTTTGATCATCAGTAGAAGGGAATGTCACCATCTCAGTATACATACTGTAGAGCATTTCACTGTATCACAGAAATTCTGCCTCACAAATTCATACAGCTTCCCTCAGCAACTCTATTTTTAAAAGGTTCATTCTAGTTCATACTTTGAATTAGGCAGAGGTTATAGCATGACATGATATGGATGGATCATCACAAGTTCTTTCTTCTGGATTTCTTTCTGGATGTGCTTCTCACCAGAGTGACCTTATGGTTCATTAGTTCATCTCAGGGCTACAATTGAAAATTACTTGAAGTCTGTCTGTAATCTAGTGTGTCTCTTCAGCCTCTGATGGACAGAAGAGTCTGTCTTGATTGGATTATCTTGAGTTTCCAGATGCAGTCTAAGATAGAGCTTTTGACCCAAACAGAATCTGATCTTTAGCTTCCTCTGAGCCTGAGCTGTTGCATTTCTATACAGTGTGAAATAGCTGTGCTGCCACGTCCATTCAGGAGAGAGCAGACAACAACAGCTGGGTGCTGATGGCTGTGTGTGTGTGTGTGTGTGTGTGTGTTCTGGCTATGTAGTGTGCAGGGAAGGGTGTGGAGACAGGCAGGAGGATGGGTTTGTGCTGTGTGTGAGTGTGTGTAAAGGAAGGAGGTTTGTACTTTACCTAAGGGCCTCCATCAGCATTGCCCTTGGACACCACAAGAGGTGCATGTGAATTTGATCCTCTCCTGAGAATGTAGGAAGCCGAGCAGGCAGTACAGCATTAGGAGCATACTGTAACGGTGTAGCCTGTAAAATGTGCCTTCAACATGAACTTGATCCACAAAAGGTATTTTTATTTATTGCTGACTAGCCTGTAAAATAGCAGTATGCTGACAGAAATGTCACATTAGTCCTTGCACAGCAGGTTTGAGAGAGGAAACCAGATGAAAGAACAGGTCTGGTAGAGCAGGGATCTGCATTGCACAGCTTTCTGAAGTTTTGTTTTATATGGATCAGATACTGATGGCCTTGACTGAGCACAAAAATCATGGTGCATTTCTATACAGTCACGTACAGTTCCATGCACCTTCTGCCTTTGCAGGGCACCCTTTCCTCATCTTCTGTTTGCTTCCCCACGGCATATGAGATGATGTGGGGCTTTTTGGTCATTTCTCCTTGGGTGGATTTCCCAGTTGCTACATGGTGGGCTGGTTTACAAGCTGGGGAAATCCAGAGCCATTTTCTCTCTCAGGACTCTTTTTCTCTTTGCCTGCAGCCCAGCATTAGCGGGGTGGACCTGGACAAGTTCCGCCAGATCCTGCTCAACCACTGCGATGTGAACAAGGATGGGAAAATTCAGAAATCTGAACTAGCTTTGTGTCTCGGGCTAAAAATTAACCCATAACTGGGAAAGTGCTTGTGGTTGTGTTTCCCTTGAAAGATTTGTCCGCTGCTCCTCATAAAAGTGCGTTCTGTGCTGCTGTGGGAGTGGTGGGGAGCTGAGGCACCGTGCTGTCAGGATGGAGAGTGGGATTTGCATGGGGGCCTCCTCACTCCACCAACTAACTCCTCTGTGATGTTCACTTGCTGCTGCCTCTTGTGGGTCCACTTAGCAATGTCTCTGCCCACCAGCAGATGAGCTGCTCAGAAGATTGCTGTTCTTCTGCCCTCATGAAATGCTGCCCTGCCCATTCTCCTAGGATAGGAATAATCATCTCCTCAAAAACATCCCCTCAGTGCTCTCAAAGTGCAGCTACTGTTTCTGATGGTCACTTTGTATATGTGAAGTCATTACTTTGGTGAACACTGTGCCTTGTGCATTTAAAATATTGGATGGATGACAGTGTATTTGTGCAGAAATAAAATGGCTATTACAGAAATTCACTAACATCAAAGTTTATGTGTTATGTACAGAAAGCCATCTGCCACAGACTGGCAGACTTTGCATAGTCGCCTTTTATGTAATATGCATCAAATGGCAAGAGCTTTTGCTATGCCTATCAGTTGTGGGGCTTAAATCTGCAATGAAACATGGTAGATCCTTCCCATGGGGGAACCACACACACCATGTGTGATTCATGTGTCACCCCCACACGTCACCCTCAGGATGAAGCCACAGAGTATCATCACTGCTAGAGGACACTTCTTTTCTGACTCAAAGTGAAATAACCTACAAGGTTTCAATAAACTGGAAAACTGGAAGGACAGAAGCCTGATGAGAGAAAAGCTCCTACATATGCTTGGGTTTTTTTCAAATCTGTTACAGTTGGTAGATTCTTGTAACACTCACTGAACTTAAAGCTTCCTATCACTCCTAGACCATGAGTGTAGTCCCAGAGCCCAACAGCAACAGCATCATTTCTGCCACATATTTCCCTATTCCAAAGGTTTTGACTGAATATTCAGAAAGTTTCATGCCTACACCATCATGCCCATGTAATTCTTTCTTCATTTCCAAAGAGAAAATTGCGGAGGAGGGATTGTTGGCAAAAAATCCTCACATTTCACAATTTCTGTCTCCTACACATGACAGACCCACATTTGACACTACTAGAGTCTTTCTGATTATGTTTTCCTAATCAGAAATTGCCTTCAGTCAACATGAATAGAGATGTAAACATGGATTACATAAAGCTCTTAAGAACATACTCAATTTATGCTCATTTTCTATTTTCATTGATCATAATCTCACAGGCCAAACAAGTGGTAAGTGCTTGTTTAACCCCAGCACAGAGCTAGAGCTTTAAATTCTGAAACTGCTTTTTATTACCCCGGCAGCAACACAAATCACAACTACAATAACAGAGCTTTACAATGGTTCACAAAAACCATAAACAAGGAATCAGGCCTTAGCATTAACTCCTCATGCCAGCAGGGGTGCAGTTTTACCCATGGATGCTCACACCCCTCTAAAGGAAGAGCTGTGGTCAGGAGTGCAGGACCACCAGCAGAGAAATCCCCCACAATGCTATTTACCAGACATGCTTTGAACAACTTTTAACAAATTTAACAGGGTACAACAACTATTGTTTTATTGTACCTCAAATAGGATGTAGGATGTGACTGATTAACGTAAAGAGTTATGTCTTTAAGTATATTCTTCTGTTTCTCTCCCTTCAGTCTTTATGTCATTCTAATTGTAATAATTCTTTTCTTAAACTACAGTTTTTATTCCTTTGGACACGGGAGATATTTCTGTACCATCCTCTTTGATATATTTCCCCATAAAGATGTACGGCCTTTTTGCTCTTTTTATTTTCTAGTGATGGCAGGTCTATTTTGTTTCCCCTCTGTTTAATCCTACTCATATCAGTAGAACACTTTTTTAATCTATTGAAGTATAAATCGAAGCATATTCTGTCCTGCCTCACCAAAACTACAGCAACTCTTAACCTAAAGAGAAAAATAATTTTTAAAGACTTTATACAACCACAGCTACCATTTCAAGAATTATAAAACAGTTCCTCTTTATTGAAACCCTATGCTTTTCACATCCTCTACAGCCAATAGTTTTTATTCAACAGACACTGAGCAGTAATGAATTTGAGATGTCAGTATCACAATGTATTTTGCTTCTTTTGTACAAGTATATGATTCATTTTTTATAAAATACTGATTTTGACAGAGGCTTCACACAACTAGTTTTACTAGCTTTTAATAAGTGAGTGCATAGCTCCAGTAAGTCAGTTTAAAAGAGCATTTTACAAAACATTAGCACGAAGTAATTTTTAATCATGGATTAAAAGGTTATATATAGAACTAAGAGAATGAGTTTTCATGATATTTTTTAGTTAGTTTTCCATTCCCACCACGGTTTGTGTTTTTTTATTGAGTCCTGGCCAGAAACCAGAGAGCAGGAAAACAGACATACATGCTGTCTTGTTTGCAAGGATCATAAGAGAGAGCCATATCCCAGTGGGACTACAGCCTCAGTGAGCTGCAGATCCCCTCTAAGCAAAACAAATGTCAGGTGCCATGGGATTTGAGCCCACATTACAAAGGTCAGTCAGGCAATCACTAGTGAGACATCGTTTTATAAACTTGTAATCTCTGAGAGTCAACATTAAGGCAGGAAACAGGCATTTTGAGACTTCTTGCAGAGAAGACCTGTTCCTTGCAGAGCTTTTTTTGGTTGTGGGGGGTTTTTTTTGGTTAGTTGGGTTTTTTGCTTGTTTGTTTTTTGGATTTTTTTTTTAAATTATAATTTTCACTTCAATGATAAATTATCTACCAGGTCCTTTGGTCTCAAAGTCTGGTAATATCAACCTTTTAGGTTCCTGTAGATATAAAGCTAGGTAATGCATCTGATAAAGTATAGGTGTTTTCCATTTTGCAAATTGGAAGGGTGCTTCTATGTACTTCTATGTACAAAACACAAGATAATATTTCACATTTGAAGGGTTACACAAAAATACTTGTTTTGCATTAGATATACAAAACCAGCAACAATTTCTGTGGTTATCACTCATTTTTTAGGAGGCTGAATCATGGTAACTAGTATTCGTACGCAGAAAGTGAATAAAAATTTTTGCAAGTATAGTTTCCCCTTGCTATTTTCATGTTTTTCTTTACAAAACTGGGGTTAAGGGATTCACAGTTTCCTATCTCTCCACAGTATACAAATCTACTGAAATAACTTTAACTGACTCATCATATTTCATAGATGTATTTCCAAAGCATGTTTAGCAGCCACCAGTGCAGTTGTCAATATGCAGGGTGCTTCCAAATGTGCATTTTTATGGTTGGTTTTCTTCCTTTGTTTGTTTACCTGGCAAACTGCTGGATCTGGAAATCAGTGTGTGAATTTCCTCAGAACAAAGCTGTTCCTTTGCTTCCCTTTTCATTGTGAGTTGTATGAGATCATGCCCTGCTCTCCTGTCATGCTCCCTGCTTGTTTGGCCCTTCTCATTTTTGGTACTTGACATAACTTTTATGTGGATGACTTGACATGACATCTTTGTTCAGGCGAAGCTGACTCTGACAGCTTCAATTGACTGTGTAGAACTGATACCCATGAAAAATTAACATTTCTAGAACTTTAAGAATCAAATCCATCCCTTGTTTAACTTAATTTGTTCTGCTGGAAATGAAGGTCTCTTTTCTTCCATCATTTTGAAACTCAACACACTCTTTGCTAGTCCTAAACCTTCTTCACGGGGACTTGCCATGGGAGGCTCCCACTTTCCTGAGTCAGCCTCACAACCCCAAAAAGCTCACATGCCAGTTGTGCCTTGGTCAGTGCAAGGTCAGTTATCTTTTTTCCCGAAGATAATGAACCCATGTATACATACTCATTTCCCAGTCTGAACACACTCCAGCAATCTCACATCACTGACACACAAATTAGAAATAAATGAGATGTTTAGGAGCTGTAGCATTTAAATTTAATCAGTGCTTTATTTTCAGATTTTAAAAAAATTATTATCTCTCTTTGTTCTCACAGCTTTGCTTTAAATAGCAGGTGTGGAGCTGCCTGCACCTCTTACAAAAACTGCTCTTTATTCCAACTGAAAACGAAGAATTGAGTATCAGTCCAAAAGAGGGGTTCAGAGCATAGGAAACCAGCATGGTATTCTGATTAATCTCTTTTTCTGTTTGTCTGGTAAGAGAATTGTGTCAATATTAATGAAAACAATTGTGACTAGTGCAGTCAGCAAGATATCAGAGAATCTTTTGCCACGTTATAATAGGAACCCATCACTAGAACCACCTTAATTACAACTATTATCTCTTGAAATTTCTGACTAATTCTTTACATTGATCTGATTTGAAATAGAAAATTTCCATTATGTAGTGCAATGTTAAACAGGGCTTTGCTGTGTAATTACATGGGGTAAAGTAACTATGAAAGTCGATTTTGTATGAAGGCTACACAGACTGCTAATGAAAACATCTCATTTTCTGGCACCTGTATTTTCAGTATTTCCATGGAGAATTGAGTCTCATTTTAAGGAATTTTCACATGGGAAAAGGGAAAGTAAAGAATGCAGTTATGGCCACTATGAGAGAAAATAAGATAACCATTTGTAAATGCCAAGAGATATCTACAGGGACCTCCAACTAGGTCCCAGAAGTAAAAACATTTCCCTGACCTCTCTTAGCTTGAAATCACTGATTTTCATGAACTTGTTCCATGGTGAAGCATCCTGCTTGCTGCCTGCCATATGCTTAGCCTTTACACTGGGTTCAGGCACTTCAATTTATTCCTTCAAAGTTGCTCTAGTCCATAAAAATACACCCTGCAGGTGTGCTGAACACCTTGCATAGATGCTGACAGAACCAGAGTGGATGTCTCTGCCCAGAAAAAATGTTTGGTGCAATAGCACACAGAGTGTGGTCAAATGTTCAGGCTGCATCTCTGACATCATCTGGCATCTCTCTAAATGAGCTCTTTCAGGAAAGAACTAATTTGAGTGGATTTTAGGGAGGCACCACAGCCCATGAGAGAAAATATTATCAGACAACATGTCTGGAGAATGGATGTCTGCTCCAGGCTCAGAGAGACCTGGTGTGGGGTCGCTGCTCTCCCCAGCATCGTGGCTGTGAATCTGAAATATTTTCAACCTGCTCAATCTTTCCAGGGGAGGGCTTCTGTTGTGAATAATGAGAGCACATAACCACATATTTAAAATTAGTCATTTTGGTTTGGAAGTGTACTTTCAAGGGATATATTCACAATAACAGCCATCATATTCCCACTAAAGGAAAAGTGAACGTTCCAGTGCCCACATGCAGTGTGAGGGACTGCATGGCCTGCACTTTGCTCTGAACCTGATTGTGCCTTTGAGGTCCTCCTGCACTGGACCCTGGATTCAAAACCCAGGGAAGGATCTCCAGAGGAAATACAGGGAATTCAAGCCCTAAATTAATTTTCAATCCAGCTGTGGCCTGCATCCCTACAGTAATGTTTGTTCCAACTCTTCCATGCTTCTGTTCTGTAATCAACACTAGAATGTAAAGAGAGAGAAAAGGGTCACTGCCAACATGGTGGGAAGAAATCACCCTTCCTGTGTCTCTCTGTGATGTGGGAGATGGGCTTTAATGACAGAAGCTGCATGAGGCAGGCACAAGCTCAGTCCTCTTCCCCCAGCTGCTGCCAGCCTGCAGAGCCCCCTTAGCTCCAATGGAGCAAAACCAGCTCAGGATGGCAGGAGAAATGGCTGTGGCTATGTTTCCAGACATATCCTAAAGCTTTTAAAGATGAAGGCTTCTAAATTAAATAGCGACAGTGGTACGAAGTGGCATCATGGAGGCTTGCTCAGGTTGACACCTCAGTGAAATACCCCTTGCTCTGAGTGAGGCTGTTGTCTGCTTTATACAGACAAAGGGATGTTACAGAGTTGTCAAGGGGCTTCTAGCAGCTGGTGGAGCTAAGGAGAACACATTCTCAGTTTTTGATTCCCTGCCAAGCCTCATGTAAAATATTACTCCCAAAGCTTCAAAGAGGGGAGGATAGAGATACATTCATCAGTCTTGTTTAGGTGGCTGTTTGAATAGATTGCTATCATCTGTCACTTTGGCCAATATGTTTCTTAACTTTGATGGTGTGACCAAGTTTTAATACTTAGGAAAGGGGTTCATTTCTCCAGCATATTAAAATTATGAGCCAGGAGACTGCTGGGGTGTTCTGTACCAGGGTCAAGGAGAAGCCTTGAAAAATTTTGGTTTTAGATGAGGATCCAGGTAGCAGCTGGATGGCAGAGCCTGGAGGAACATAGAATCTCTGGCTTTTAGATGAGCCTCGATTTAGCTGAGAGACAGAGCAAGGGCAGCTGGTTGCTGCAGACTGGGGGAAGAGCAGTGCCTTTTGAGACATGCTAACCAGTGTTGGTTAAAATCTCACCAGGCTCCCATCAGAGCTCAAGCTCAATGAAGTAGGGAGGAGCTGTATGGCTTTTCAGTCCACACAGAGAAGGGCAGGAAGGATGGCATCAGGCACAGTCCTGACAGATGCCTGAGACTTTGCCCTCTTTCCACTGTCTTGGAAGTTGCTGGTGCTGGGGGTATCCTCTTTTGAAACCTTAAGTATATATTTTGTTGGCCACATTCCTAGTTTCTAAAAGTCCTCCTTCTGGGAGGATCCTTCTGGGCCTTTGGAAGCAGGAGTGGGCATTGCTTGGACTCAGTCATGGGGAATCACATTCCTGAGGCTGCTGCTGACCACATGAGATCCCCAAAAGCTATGTGTGAGGAGCTGCAGCATACAAGCTCAGAAAATTCTGTGTACTTCTGGCATTTAAAAGCAATGCAGGGAAAATGATCCAAGAGCGGGGAAGGCATTGCCTCTCAGCTGGAGGGTATTTGGAAAGGAAGATGCAAAATTTCTCATCCCAAAGTACAGAGTCCTCAAGGGCTGCCTGGAAAGGTGCTGTGGCCCCAGTTGGAGCAGGTAGCTGAGGAGCCAGAAGTCCCTGGCATCTGTCACACAGCTTTTCCCTAATACATTTCCTTATGTCCAGTACCTTACAGAGGAGCACCAATAGTACACAACTGATGTCTCAACGCCAAAACCCTTCAAAGGGAGGAGACAGCTCACATCAGTGGGATATTTATCCTTTCTTGAACTTCAACTTTTTCCCTGAAATTCTTTTTTTTTCCTCTAAAAAAGCAGCAAAAATTCTTTCACAACACATCTATTTATTGATGCCAATTTTGCCATTTCATCATAGAATAATCTAGGCTGAAAAAGACCTTTCAGATCATTGAGTCCAGATGCAGCTTTTCATCAAAAAACCCCATCACAATTCAGCTCTAATGCCATACCAAACACACAGAAACCTCTCACTTTGGCATAGGACAATATCAGTAATTTTCCCAAAGTAATAAAGTTGGGAAGAGAGCAGAAATTGAGACAAAGTCTCATAACTTTGTGGAGAGGTTCAGTGACAATAGGCAGCACTGAGGCAGCACTGTTATATGTAGCCCCTCTCCCTGGATCCCACTGTGTTGGAAGGACAACCCTTGGTCAGGGGTGCCTGGCAGGGCTAGCAAGTCTTAAAGTGTTTGCAGAGGTTCAGAGCTCCTCTGCTCTTGGAACTTTTTATCACTTTACTTGTCTTGTGCCTGTGCCTGGCAGTGCCTCTGGGTGCTGCTCAGCTGTTGCTTTTCCTGCCCCAGCTACACGATGTCTTTCTTTAGCTTTGCAAATAGGCTTTCCTTGTTTTTCTGATCTCTTCCTGCTCTGCTTAAGGAGTCTTAAATCACTGCGTGTCAACTGCGTCTCGGGGGGATTTGGGGTTCAGGCATGGGTTACGTGTGACAACAGCTCTTCATGCCAGCCACAGCAGGCTGAGAGCAGCATTGCAGGAAATACAGATCATTTCAGGAAACAGCTTGGGAAAAGGACATCTTGCTTTTTCTGGAGATTCTAGGTCTGTCCAGGTAGTTTCACAAGGCAGGATGTGCTGTAGGAATCAGCTCCATGTTAAATGATGCAGATGGTCCCTGCCAAGCACAGCAGCCAGCAAGGAGGGACTCTTCCCACGTGTCACATAAATATCTCAGGTTCATTTATGACCAACAGTGTCATCAAGCTGGCTGATTGATCAACAGCAACATTCACCCTTTAGGTAGCATACTTGGACATTTCCCAGGTCAAATCCTGTCCTCATGTCAACACATCCAAAACCATTAACGTTAACTAAGAAGAAATTCAGCCTCAAGTCTGTAAGGGACACAACAAATGCAATAGCATGGACTATGAACTCCCCTCCTGAGCCACTTAAAGCCATCCAGCAGCACAGGAGTTACACAGGGGTCCCCACAATGTGGAGAAGCACTGAGGAGAGATGAGCTCCCTTCCTGTTAACTTGGTGGGCGCTGCTTTCCCTCAGCAGCAATGAGTGGTTTAATAAAAACACAGGTCCCCAAAACCATGTTGTGTGTGGGTAGAAATGTATCTGAAAAGGCTGATGGATTAGTCAGTGACAAAGATGTTTCTTACCTTAGTGGAAGAATAACAAAAATAAATGGCTTGTGTTAGCATCCTCTGTGTATATTATCTTCTGCTGCACAGTAATACATTAGTAAGTTAAAATATAGTATGTATCCGTACATCATCTCCTTCAGGAGATTGTCTGGTTTTCCTTTTTTTAAAGACCATTTCAGTAAGGATCAATTTCCTACCACATTAGTTAGTTTCTTTTGAATTTCAGTAGGGAAGAAGTCACACGGTAGCTGCAGGCTCCAAATATTGGCAGGCTCCTCCAGCTCTGGTTTGAACCATCAGCACAGTTAACTTGGCGTTCACAGAAAAATAATAGGAAACTCAGCTGATTTTAATATGCATAGATAGGCTCCTGAACCACCCAGACATAAAAGACTTCTCACAAATAATTGGTGGTGAATAATTGATGCAATTAAAACATCCACTTTTCCTATCCATGGGAGCAGATCATTCATTTGTGATTGCTTCAGCACTTTCTGAGGGATCTTTGATCAGCTCTATAAAGCACACTATACATTTCCATTTTCTGCTTCAGATAAGTTTTATCACTGGGCCAAGGGCTTAAGGAATTAATTTAGCCCATGAGTCTCTCAGGCTTAGATTTCAGCGTAGGAAGAAATGGAAATCTCTTAAGTGTCAAAGCCTTCCCTTTAACGGCCGTGTAAGTCTGCTGTAGGTGCCCTGCTTTGAAAAACAAGTGCATAGGAAATGCAGCACTTGGGTGCAGAGATAACAAAGCCCATCGCTGGGATAAATGCATCAGATAGTTGTTGTTTATTTAACAGTCCTATTAGAGACTTTCAGGCCACACCACTCAACAAGCAGGCATGTGTCCACTTGTTTCTGTGAGTCTTATTGCAGTAAAGGGAGTTCTTTGAGAGAGCAGGAAATTAGTGATTCATTAATTTAAATAGCTGCACATTCCACTTGGGAGTTGTGTTAATGGTACTCTGTGCATCCAGATCTCAGTTCTTCTAACATTCCTGTAAATTGCAATACTACATCCATATAAAATCATCACAATGCAGAACATCAGCTTTGAAAAATCATACTGGTTTCAAAAAATCGTCTTAGTCACTCTTTTTTGAGTTCTTAGCGTAATTTTCCAGTTGGGACTATTTCACAGTCTTAAAATTTACCTACCACAAACCAGTGTGAAAGGCAGACTTCAGTTAGTCTCAAGCATACAAAGAAGGAAAGAACAGAGATCAGTGATCCATGATCTTTCAGCCAGTACTTCTGGCTTTCACATTCCTACAGGAAATTTTGCATGGGCTAATATTAAGACAAATTATAGTTTTGGGTAGGCTTTTATTTTTATGTCAGAGCTGTTTTCTTGTCAGCACAGAATCAATAGGTCTGTTTTGTTGTACATTAAACAACATGACCGGTGTCCATTTAGCATAGTGCATCCTCTCCCTGCTCCTTTCCAAAGGAAGCAACTATGTATGTAGCATTATAGCGTGGTAGGATTTTGCAATTGATGTAAAGGACTGCAAGGAAAAGCAGCCCCAATCCACAGGTTAAATCAGTCCTGTGGACATCTGCAACAGATGTGAGCTAATTAAAATTAACATTAAATGAAATTAACATTAAATGAACTACTTTATATTTGAAAATCCACTTGAATTAAATGAGTCCTGTTTCCTTCCCTTTGTTTTTTTCTATTACTAATATTGACATTTAAAGGTCACACTATTTTCTGAAGCCTTTTTGTGAGGTTTGTTGTTTTTCTGGTGCTTCTCAAATCCCACAGTCCGGGTGTGCAGCGCTCTGTGCTTGCGTGGCTGAGCCCCCTTGCCCACAGACATGACTCCTCATGCAGACCAGCATTTGAAACTACAAATTAGAAAATTAGATTCAATTGCCTCATGGCATTCAAGGAAATGGCCATTTCATGCACAAATTAGGGGTTTTGCCAAAATGAACATACAGAGCAACATGGAGGAAGATGGGCTGAAAGTGCCACCCGCAGAATGCATGCAAGCAGACACCCAGGCTGGCATGTGCAAACTCTGGGATATTTTCTATTTATTGCTGTACCTGCAGTGGGCTGCACAGGCATTCCTTTATGATCTCCAATTAGGGTTAAATGCAGTATATTTAACTGCAGTCAGATTTCCAGCCTGTATGGCTCATAGGGCTTTCCATACCTTTCCAAGGTTGTTTTTTTTTTTCAGGGTTTTTCTTTGAATAAAGAAAAGCAGTGTTTTTGAGGTATCTGTCAGAATGTAGCTCTTTCTAAGAAGGATATGGCCCATAACATCTTCTAAGTGTCAGCTTAAGATTCTCTCAACCTTTTTTTCACAGGCACTGTGTACTTGTTTGCTAATACCAACCTAGAAGGTTTCTGTCCAGGGATGATGTGTGCATGATTTTTACTAGAGTATCAGTTGACACTTGTACCTCCAGCCCACAGCACGTGGCTGAATATCTCTCAGCCAGACCCAGAGTTAGCACAAAGCTGGAATCTCACAGGGCCCAGCCTCTGCTAAGTCAGGCTCTTCCCTCATGTTAGTCTAATATGACAGTCTCCCACCATGGAGGGAATCCCTGTATTCCATCTTCAGCCTAATTTCTGAGGACACAGAGAGTCCCTTCTCATCCCTTCCCTTTTTTTCTGTGCTTCTCTCCTACAAGAATAGTCACTTTGTTTCCTATTTGTAAATTATGCTGAAGGATAACAAAAGTGTGTTTATGGCAGTTGTGCTTAGCAGCCAAGAGTCTGTTTTATTCATGACCAGAGAAAAAGGAGCAGTGAAAGCCAGGAGATTAGTTCAGATAATTACAGCAGGTGAAGAATTGGGTCTCAATCAGGAGGCTTTCATTGCTCCTGTCCCACCTTGCATGAGCACTGGGAGCCAGTGTTAAACCAACAGAGAGCTTGAGAAGAATTACCAAGGCTTGCTGTTTTAACCTGCTTATCCTGCTCCCCACAAAACTCTTGCCCAGGGCACTCCCAGACACGCTTACCTGACAGGTAAGGGAGGTGCATGGGCACCCAGAAGGGTTGTGGGTGATGGGGAATCAGTGAAGCACTGCAGCAGCCTTAGTGCTGCAGCCTCAGCTCAGAGGCTGCTTGGCAACTTTGGCACAACACAACTTGAACATCTTTTATGAGGTTGGCCAGAGATCACAGCTCAGTGGCACGACCCTTAAGCTCTTGTCTGGACTGGGGCTGGAATGTTCACTCAGTGCTACAAATGCCACATTAATACCTTCCAGTCACTCATAACTGATTGAACTCGGAGTAAATATTTTACAGAAGACACTTGAGCATCACAGTAGATGAACTCCTCATTTGCAGTCTAGGAGCCAATGTGGAAAAGTCGAGATGTGCTTTACTCTGACTGTGATTTCAAAATAAATCATGCACTGCAGAATTTTTCATGGTTTCTTATCTATCTTATTTAGTCTGTTTTGCTTAAACAAATTAATATTTCTGCTCACATCGGTATGAGGACAGAGCCACAGCCTGCAGGTTTGCCAGCCTTGCCTGGCTCAGGAAAGCTTCCCAGCAGGTTCAGTTTGGGCAGAGACCACCTTGCCTCTGACTTGAAGCCTTGTGTACCAAGGAGACATTAGTGCTGGTAACAGCTTTGGTGTGCAACAGGGCTTCACAGACAGGAATCCAAAATGTAACTTGAATTAGACAATTCCAAATTTCTGAGGGCACCATGTATCAGCCACACACAACTACACATAGGGGTCATGTATATGCAAACATATTAACAACAGTGGACAGATTAAATGCCAGAATTCCTGTATAGGAACTAAGCATGTGTATATTTATTTTATTTGGAGGTTGCATGTATTTTTCAATGAATCAGAAAACAACAGGGATGTCTTATTAGGAAAACCGTGATGGAAACATGCATGGGATGCCAGAGACAGTAAAATTACCCTCTAAGTAATTCAAGTCTTCTGGGGGTTTGTTTTACACTGTAATTTAACATTTCTGGTGTAAGCAACTCAGTCAGACTGACATTTAATTTTGATGGTTTGGAACTTTGGAGCCACTGCAAAGTTTGGAATAGTTGGCTGCCACTGAGTCTGGTCCAGACTGCTCCAGCATCCAATTTCTGCTGTTGGCAGGGAAAGAAGGCTTTGACATAGCTTCCTCCCAGCTGCAGGACTAGCCAGCATGCATCTGCCAGCCACGTGGCCAGGGAGCTCCACAGGGCTGCTAGGTAGAGTCCCTGAGTAAACAGAGTGCCTGGCATTAACAGTACCTTTTGGACTAACCAATTGTTAAAGTTATCCTACATAATGATTAGTGCACAGGTGGTAATTATTAGTAACGAACAATTATTAAATTACACTTGAAAACCTTGTTGTGCCAGCTTCTGAATAAATACATCTGAGGAAAAATGTCCCTGCCCTGAGTTCTTAAAGCTTTGTTTGGTGACTGTTCTCAGGGTGTGGCCAGAAGAAAAAAACAAATAACAAAATATGTTTTGAGCTTTATGGTTCAGGGGAAATTCTGTACGAAGCATTTGCAAATACTATGTGCCCCCCGGCTGCTGGGTATCATGACTCACAAAGGTGAGCTGGTAGAGGAGAAGTTTGCAAAAAGCCTTGCAAAAAAATTTCAAGACAGCATTCCACATTATGACATAGAGTCATAGAATCTTTTAGGTTGGAAAAGACCTTTAAGACCATTGAGGCCAACCATTACCCAGCACTGCCAAATCCACCACTAAACCATGTCCTCAAGTGCTACATCTACAATCCTTTAAATACCTCCAGGGATGGTGACTCCACCACTTCCTTGGGCAGCCTGTTCAAATGGCTGACCATCCTTCCAGTGAAGAATATTTTTTTGATATCTAATCTAAAGTTCCCATGGTGCAACTTGAGGCCATTTCCTCTCATCCTGGCACTTGTTACCTGGGAGAAGAGACCAACCCCCACCTGCTGCAACCTCCCTTCATGTAGTTGCAAAAAGCAAAAATGTACAGCTCCTGAGCCTCCTTTGCTCCAGGATAAACACCCCCAGCTCCCTTAGCTGTTCCTCAGATGATTTGTGACCCAGACCCTTCAGCAGCTCTGTTCCATTTCTCTGGACACACTCCAGCATCTCCATGTCCTTTTTGTTGTTAGGGGCCAAAAACTGAACACAAGATTTGAGGTGAGGCCGCACCAGTGCTGAGTACAGTGGGATGATCCCTCCTCTGGTCCTGCTGGCCTCACTCTTGCTGATCCAGGCCAGGGTGCCATTTGCCTTCTTGGCCACCTGGGCCCACACTGGCTGATGTTCAGCTCCTGTGAGCCAGCATCCCCAGATCCTTTTCCACCAGCAACCTTCCAGCCACTGCCCTCAGCCTGTAGCACTGCCCGGGGTTGTTATGACCCAAATGCAGAACCTGGCACACAGTGTCACACATTTAGCCTCAGCTGATTGAGCCAGCCTGTCCAGGTCCCTCTGCAGAGCCTTCCTGCCCTCCAGCAGATGAGCACTCCCACACAACTTGGTGTTATCTGAAAAATGACTGAGGGTGCACTCAATCTCCTTGTCAGGTATTACATGGGACTGGCCCCAATGCAGTCCTAGGGGACACCCCCTGTGACTGACCACAAACTGGGTTTAAGTTCAGAGGTACTTAATGCCTCCTTACCTCGGTGTTTAATAGTAAGACCAGTTTTCCTAGGGGTACACAGCCCCCTGATCTGGAAGACAGAGATGGGGAGCAGAATAAAGCATCTACAATCCAAGCAGAAATGGTCTACACCACCAAGACAAACACAGGTCCTGCACTTGTGTTACAACAACCCCATGCAATGCTACAGGCTTGGGAAGGAGTGGCTGGAAAGCTGCCTGGAGAGGCATAGGCACATCTCACATTTTGAAAGAAAGTGTGCAAAGCATTAAATAGCTGCAAAATAGAGCAAGACTAAGTGATGACATATAGATGAAAAACATCCTTTCACTGCCTTTGGCCTGATTGGAATTGTTTCTGTGCAGTTGCAGGGTGGATTAAAGACAGGATTTGGATAACACAGTATCATGGTCTCAGAGGACTAGTTAGTCAAGTTTATCTTCATATAATCGTTGCAATGTACAGTGTAAAACAAGAAAAGGATTTTAATCTGTTTCTGTCTAGATATGTTTCATCATCACAGAAAGCACCACTAAAATATTTAAGTAGAGAAAGTATCATACCACCACTGGGATAGACAGCAGCTCATTTTGGAGCTGGAGTGGTCCTCACTCAGGTTGCTGTACTGCAGGCCATTTGCAGAGTGGGTGACTGTGGTCCTTTCCTTTTAGCATCAGGACCTCTTTCTGTTCTGAGTCCTTAATTTCAAGTGAAGATCATAAAAAGGCAAATCCTCTTGAGCTGTGTGTTTGCTGGACAGTTGTGAAAACCCACCTGAGCAGAAGCAAACCAGACAAATGGGGTCCCAGCAGGTCCCAGTACCCTAGGACCTGAAGAAGCACCCATGTCAGGCTTGTGCCCTTAAAGCTTACCATTACCTTATGAAACCTACTATCTTATTTTGCCTGGGTTCATTTTCTCATTAAACATCAACATCCTGATTTTCAAAGTAATGACATTTAAAAGGTATTGCCACAGGGAGGCCAAATTAGATCAGGGTCGCTGCCGTGCCAGGCACTGTGCGTGCACAGAAATAGATGCATGGCTGGGAGGACTCCTCTTCTCTTAACCTCTTCCTAGCAGACCTTCAGACACTTTGTTGAAGCCTGATGATGGTAGGTACTGTCAGTGTCTGGCTGACCACGGGCTGGGGAAAATCACATGCAGCTGTGAGGAGGTAGAAACTCCCTTCAGCCATGTATGGTTCATCACTTTAAAAATTCAGCCTTAGCCTGACCAGAGCTACTACCAGGAAGGTTGAGTAAACCTGTGTCAAGGGCACAACTGAAGCAGTGCAGGGAGCCCTGGCTGCTGGGGAGAGAAGATGGACCCAGAGTGATGTGCTTAAGCTGTGTAAACTCCAGCACCAGCAATTCCATCTGTTATTGAACTGCTCTTCATAAAATATTAAGTGGAAATTCATTAGGCCAGAGGAAGTGTCCTCTGTCCCTCTATGCACAGAGCATTCTTGTCCTCTGAGCAAATGCTTTTTTATATTTCTATGCTGCTCTTCTTCATGCTACCAAACATGTTAATGCACTGAGGTCCTTTCCCACAGTATTATGGGAGTATTCCTGAGTTGGTAAGAGAAATTCTCAAGGATATAGGTAGGCATAATTTCTACATCATCCATGGACTAGTCTACTGTCTGTTACTGGTGAGAGGGAAGCAAGTTGACCTGCTTCCTTCAGTTTGCACTGTGAAGGTCTTCCTGTAATATAAAGGCATACCCAATATTAGATCTCTTTCACTTTATCTGGGCTCTCACTGTGATAAGAGGTTTCCAAAGGCCAGGAACTCACCATGGAGTTTGAATACCCTTTGACTGATCTGAATCCTTATGGGGAAATACTGGGGGGAACTCCTCACCAACCACAGAGGTTTGAATTCCATGTAGAAAGATGCATGGAAAACAGCTGTGACACTCCATTTCCTGCAGAAACTATATAGGGGAAGGAGAGAGCTGGGCAGACAAATTTATTCTACTTCAAAATGGCCCCAAAGGGTGCCCTGGGTCAAGGTACTTCATGGCAGGTGAGTGGCTCTATAGCATCAAAGTTTAGTTGACAAAATTTCTCTCATCTCTTAAAAAAACTGCACTGAGTAGAAAGCTCAGAGGAGGAAAAAGTAACAGATGTTAACAGCAATTACTGTTTTTACAGATAACTGTGGTCACTGGTCCTAAGCCAGATTTTAAAACAGTGTGAGCTTGTCTTCCTTGATAATATTTGTACTTCATACTAAATCCCAGGTTGTGGTAATGCTCTGAAGTAATTTATTGCTAATTTCCATTCTGTTATTTTTAATTAACTTGGGGATTCATGAATGTACATTTTCTATGTTCTTAGAGCAGCTGAGGTGCTTTTCCTGCTGTGTGGTGTCGGCTAAGAAGACAGGATTGTATTAGGTCTCAATTACTAACATTTCTCAGTTAAACTACCCTGCCATCAGTAACATGTTTAGATGTACCAAGGAAGGAGTGAAAGCATATGGGGAAATTCAAGTTCTGTCAAAGTCCCTGGCCCTTGCCTTTCATGGGAATAGCTGTATCCAGGCCTCCTGCAGGAAGTCCCTCACCCTGACATCCCAGTTCTGGCAACAAAAGTCAAGGCCATGATGAGCTATCTGGGCTACATATGGTGTTCATAGCAAAAAGTTGGTACCCAAATAAGAAGAAAACCTGTGAGAGAAGGTTTCCATACTTGGCCATAGCTTTGCTCCTAGAATATATGGACTTCTGTAGGGCAGGACACCAGCTCCCTGGGCTCTAAGCTGTTCACTCAGCTATGAATTCACAGGGAAAGTTAATGAAGCCAGCATTTCTTTTCCCTTTCACCTGTTCTGGGCAGTATCATGGACTTAAGGTGCAGCTTCAGTTATGTGAGTCCTTTAAAGAAAGGACAAGAAGAATGGTATTTAGAGGAGACCATTTGCATTCATAGCTATTTATGTTCCTCTCAGCCAAGTAGCCTTCAAGAACAGAATACACATGTCAAAGCTCACCAAGCAACCTCACTAAGGTAGATGCCTTTGAGGCTTTTGCCAGGGTGTTTGCCCCAGCACCTGAGCAGAAGCAAATGCACCCTTGCTGATAAGTGTATGTTTGCTGTGTAACCTGGTAACTCTGCTCAGGCTCATTGTGGCTTCCAGACAGCTCCTTTCCCTGGTCCATACGAGCTCTCTCTCTGGTGTCATTAACATACCTTGTATGCAAATGACTGCAATACACCCTTGGAAAGAATTATTTGCTTACTTTTAATGAGGTATACTGATAAATAACCAGATTATAATGTTGTTGTTGCCGTAATGCTGATGTGAATGTTTAACTCACTTAAGTGTGAGGAACTGGTGTCAGCTGAGTCAAGAAGCCTCCAGCAGCCCTTTTAAACACGAATATTTTAAACCAGACATGGGCAGAAAAAGCAGTAGCAATTTAGACTTGCTTGACTGACTACTCACAGTTATGGCCAGGAAAGCCTACCTGGTCTTGAGGCACTCCTGGGAAGGAGGGCAGGCTTGAGTATGGCACTTCCCAAAGACCCCCCAGAGAATGCCACATCAGTTGAATGTTGCTGGTCTAGAAGTTATTAAACCTCTTAATTTTATTTCTTGACTGTAACCTAGAGATAAGGTTCTTGCTGTGATAAATGTGTAGGAGATGTATAATTAGGCTTCCAGTGGCACACAGATGGCAGTTTTCCTTAGTATTTAAGGCTGAGGCTGACAACTCAGCCTTTGCCAACCAATATTCTAGGCTAGGGGTATTTAATTTAATGCCTTGGATACCACAGTCTAACTGCTGACAACATTGTATTTGTGCTATTGTTTCTCATGTTGTGTACACTGAAAACAAGGCATTTCAAACTGCAAAGCACAGCTGATGTAAATAAAAAATACAGTTGTTACCAGGAAACAGCTGATCAATATGCAGTGCCACAGGAGCATATGGAGAGTAAAATGAACCTAGACTAGAATAAAGTATTGGCAGGAGCCATGCCCAGGGTATTCTACACCTGAGGGACAGGAAAAAATATCCATAAAAGGAAGGAATAATTATAGATAAGAGCTTTTTCTACAAAAAGCAAGGCTTCAACTCACCTGCAAAAGATCAAGTTCAAAACAGATTAACTGGATAGCATGGATCTCTCAGGGAGTTTGGAGATCAGAATAGGTCCAGATGCAGCTGCTGGTGATTAAAGGCTGTTGACTTCATAGTAGCAGGAGGATATCAAGTGTCCTCAGCTATCTCACATGAGACATTTGGACAGTGATAGCAAATAGCAAAGCTTGCAGGAATGACCTGTCTAATTATTCCTTTCTGCTCTTCATTTAGTGTCATCAGGAGATCAACAGTTCTCTCAGGTTAAAGCGAAGTGACCTTGGTCTGCTGTCTTGTGAAATGGCTTTTCTGTCTTTACAACTGTCTCAAAGATTGGTGAAGGCAATCTGAACAGCTGAACAGCTGGAAATCATGCTGTTGGTGTCCCTGAGGTTTTTTTTGGTTGTTGTTGTTGTTGTTGTTGTTGCTTTTTGCAGAGTTACTCTTTACTGTTTTTAGGAGTAAAAAATCTCATTTCTTTAGCGGATTTTCTTAGTGTTGCTCATTGCAGCAATGAGAAAAAGAATTTTCCAGCAGACGTTTCCTTTCCTTGGTTAAATACCTTCTTCCCTTGGTCATCTCTCCCAGATAACTAGCTGGGACCATCTATATGAGTAAATAGTATTTGAAAGAATGGAGGTTTATATCATATATTTTCTGCTTCTATCATCTTTTATACTTCTTCTACACTGTGTAATAGGGTATTTTAAGGAAACATTAGGCCACAGTTCTAGAACAGGAAAGTTCCTTGAAAAATTCCGTTTGCATGTGGTTGTGGCACCTAAGTCTGTGCTAATCTTCAAACAGTGGAAGTACCCCTATGAAAAGTAAATCTCAGTGAGGTTTGGGGGGTTGTTTTGTTTTTCTTTTTGCATGTATGTTTCCCTGTGGTACTTCTTTTATGCTGTTTATGATGAAAAAGCAGTTTGATCAACTGGGGGTTAGTGGAAATTCTTTCTGCTCTTATACACTATACCTCTTGCAGAGAGTGAAAGAGAAGAATCTGGAGAGCAAAATAAAATATTAGATTACAACTGACAGACTAACAGGACAGATGCACAGGGGGCTCTGCATCTGAGAGGCAGAGAAATTATTCTAAAGAGAAAGAGTGAATTTCACTTCTTGTATGAGGAATGTCTTAATTTTATCAATATTCTCTGGTTTGTGCAGACATCTTCATACTAATTAATCTGTCAAAGGAGTTGTGCAGGATTCATAGAAATTTAGTCAGTCCTGAGTCTAGAAAAATCAGTGATCTTTATCACTTTCCCAGTTAGTTCTGTGCTGATAATGGCTTGTATCTCACTGCACAAAATCTTTATCTTGTATTTCTCAATACTGCCGGCCTTCCCAGAAAGACCAACACAAATAATTCCTTCCTGGTGGAACAACTGTCACTTGCTTAAGATCTGAATCCTGCAAACATATAAGATTGTATTTAATTGTGCTCTAGCCTCCATTCCCATTGACATCAGGAGGGCTGTTCAGACAGGGAAAACAAAGTGTTTATGTGCTTTGTTGCAATATTAAATTTTGTCCTTCCTCTTGCTATCAGTCCCGGCTCTCCCAAGTGCCTTTGAAAGCATAAGACTGTCCAAGCGCAGATGAGCCAAGAAAGAAACTCTGAACAATTAAAGGGGAAGTTCAGCTGGGCACCCACGGCCTCTGCTTTCAAATGTTGCTTTTAACAGTGTAGCAAGAGCTGTTTAAACTAGCAACATTTTCTTTGAGAGAGAATTTGTATCACAAAGATTAAATAACTCATGAAAGGCGCAGGAGCCAGCTCAGTTACAGGGTGTTTTCAGTCCCCCTTAGCTTCCTGTTACACAATTGCTGAAGCCACACAGTTGCTTTAATGCCGGCTGCTGATGGGAGAAGGTCAAAGCCTTTGGCTCTGGATGGAAGGATCCCAGGCACTTTGCCTGCAGCATAACAGGGAGGCAAAGGTCAATGAATGGTTGCATCTGGCATGATTTAGTTGATATAACAGAAACCTAGCTGGAAAACACATGATGGTCACTGGCTGTGTTAATACAAGTGGGGGGAAATAGAGAACTGCAGAGGCTGTCGACCATTGGGGCATCCCTGAGCATGTCTGAAAGCAGATCATGATGGAACTGACTTTGCTGTGGTTAGTCTCAGAAGAATGGACAGACTCCCAGAGGGTGAGGTATAGGGAAAAACCTGGAATCAGCTTTAATTCCACTAGAGAGGATGATGTCCATTAAATTTTTGGGTCCTGTTGTTTTTACCTTATGTCAGCTCTTCTGCTAAATCAGGTAACACACTGGGCTTCTCCCACTTGGAAGTTCTACTTAACCATTCAGCATGAGCCTCTCAGAAGCAGAAATCATCCCCCCTGGGACAAAGGGGCTGAGTCACTGCCCTTCTCTCCACCACAGGTGACCACAAATGCCCAGGCCAAACAAGTACATTCAGTACTTTGTGATGGGATGGGGAGCAGGTGTAAAGGGCTGAGTGAGGAGCTGAGAGCCAGAGACCACCTGTGGGCTGTGAGCCTGAAACCTGTGTCCTTCTGGTCAGGGAAAGGTACAGAGAGGAATCTGGTGACAGGAAGACATGAAACTTTAAAGATGAGGAGGGAAAACTGGTGTCTGTTTTGCCCCCCTTGGTTAATAATGGGGGATGTAATGCCAGTATCATCAGCCTGCCAAAAACAAGAGGTTGGGTAGCTCTCTAGGTGACAATCAGGTTGGGCTGCACAAAACCAAGGCACCTTATCCTCAGCATGAGTACACAGTGTCACAGACCAAGACACTCCCAGGCTACATCTTTTTCCCATGCAGAAAAACCACCTTCTAGGAATCAGGAGTCTCTTACCCTGGAGGATTTGGCTTTTGTAGAGCACCGGAAGCATCATTAGCCAACCTTGGGCCAACTTCTGCCAAACTTGGTCACCTTTCAGTCTTGTCAGGAAGCACCATACTCAGCACTGGACTGATACCACTAGTGTATCTGGTAGTGTAGCTGTGAATTTAGTGTGATGGACATGTCCTGAGTGCACCTTGACGTGTTGGATGTAAGGATCCTTTACAAAGGGATACAGATGACATCAACAAATTTAGATCCATTATGTTAATGAATTTGTAGCCATTAAAAAAGAAGCTGGGCCATAGTCTTTTCTTAAAAATAAATTGTAGCAGCTTTGTCATAAAGACTTCTACAAAAAAATCCAATTGCTTAAGATATTCTACAGAAATATAAGTTACTTAAACATAAGTTCTTTTTCCCCACTCATAGCAAAGCCTGAATGGGGAGGTGGAGGAACAAGTAATTTTCTGAGCTTTTAGGACAAAACTGCCTGGCACAACCAAGCTCTACATTTTAACTTCCTCCTTTGCAATAGTGATTCATATTGTTGTAAGAGAAGCAACATGCTACAAAACCAGACCTAGAATATCTTGTACATAACCTGTATCAGAAGTAATGACCCTAAAGTGGACAGAATGGTAGAGACTGGGATCTGTGAGTGCAATAAGGAATTCTTGGCATAGCCCCTCCACTCTGTTTTCCTTTCTGCAGATCTGCTGTGCTGCACATCCCAGAGGCACAGCAGCACCACGCCAATATGTGAGTGCAGTACCAGGAAAAAGCCTCACACCAACTTTGGGGTGATGCTAAAGGGTAACAGTTCGGTGAAGACAGAGAGCATGAGCTTGGAAATGTTGTGTGTCTGCATCCCCTTCCCCTCGCTGCTGCACGTGTGCTCAGGGAGTTCTCTGCTGTGCAGGGGAACCTGCTGCTGAGCTCCAGGATGGGCAAGTACAGAGTCCATCCTCAGAAACAATTCCTCTGGCAGTTCAGCTTGGTTTAATCTCTTTAATCCTTTCCTCAGCTGCCTGTTGGAATCACAGAGAACAAAAGCACCTTTTCTTTTTGCTGCGTGCTGATGAGGCATGGTGTCTTAATTACAAACTTCTACCCCAGAGGGAGACAGATTGCCTCTCCAGCCCCATTTTAGAGTGAAAGAGCTAGCTGTGCTCAGTCACACTGATCCCTGTACAGAAACCACAATTATCTATACTGCCCCGTTTTCTGCTTGTCTTATAAGCTGAAGAATACAGAGATACAGTGCTTCATTAAAAAATTCAAACAAACTAAACCAAACAAGCACAACACAAAAAGCCTGCTTGTGTAAATATTATTTTAAAAATCTATATTTGATATTTTTCCTGCAGCCATATCTTTTCTTTGATTTCCTTCAATACTCCATTCATTTATTTACATACCACATGTAAGTCAGTATGGTACTTGCTGGTACAGATATGCATTAATGTCTTAAACTGTTTATTTGTAGTAGGTGCAGTTTTCTTGAAAAACAGCTCTGATTAATTGCATTTGGACAGTGGAAGTTAAGACAGTACTCTCCAGTACTCGGTTCAGGCTCAAGTATGCTGAGTGGGGGCACTGTCCCTCAAAAATCCTTTTTAGTAAATTAAACTGCTTCTAGGGCTTTTAAAAATACATACAATTGGGCAAATCAGTTCTTTACACTGAGTGTGTGACTAAAGGCACAGTGGAGAGCTCTGGTACCTGAGACTTGGTTCTCTTCCAAAGGTCAGGAGGTGGAGGACAGCTTGCAGGCAGCAGACCAAGGTCTCTGCCATGACCTGTAAGAGTTTAAAGTACAATGCAAATGTGGGGGTTTTAGAGTTTAAAAGAATGTGTATGTGGATGGACTTCATAAAAAAAATCTTAATTTTGAATTAAAGTGAGAGGAGACCCAATAGGTCATGTACTGAATCAATCAAAAGAGGAATAAGGCTGTAAGTTCACCTTCCTCTTTGTCATAAGACCACATACAAAGATGAACGACAGGCAGTGGCCTCATGTTGGCAGTTTGATAAACCAAGGCTTTGCGTGTCTCATCACGTTTAATTAAGGCTTGAAAAACCTGTGGCCAACAGCGTTTGTCGTGGCTGTGCTCATTTGTAATTAGCATGTCAATCCCTTCCACTTAACTGGCTGCCACTACAAAAGTCCATAGCAGGCCACCATCCAAAACATGGACTTTTGGGTGGTGTTGGCTGCTAAGTCTTTTATGTCCCTGCTGAAAGAAGAGGTGCCCTCTCTGGTGTTCTTCATATTCTTGACTCTCCCTGCCTCTGTTATTGTGTCTTGCTCATGTAGGATTTGATTGTTCATTTCTGAAGGTAATTTTAAAACATCTGGAAGCAATTACTTTGCTTTCAGGGTTTTTTTTATACTCACCTTTCTTTTTTGCACTTCAATCAATTTCATTCGGCCACTGGGGACTCCAAAGAGCTCCTTTCTGTGCATACCCCAGCACGTGTGAAATAAAACATCATAGTTTGCTTACTGCCATAGGGCAAGTTTTATTTCAGCTTAATCCTTAACTGATGTTCTCAGGCCTAATCCTGCTTCCCCGCTGTGTTGGGAATATTTTCCAGAGCAGGCTGCAAAAGCCTGGTGGATTTCTGTGCACTCATCCAACAAAACCCATGTGCCCAGAACCAAAAATGGATTGTATTCACCATTTTCTTAATGCTTCCTCCAAATGGGTGACTCCAAGGATTTCCATGGGGACCTCATTCACAGGTCTGCTGGGAACTTCCCCATTACAGTCCACTGTCCCAGCATATCTCCCATTGATACAGGGATCTTTTCAGCTGCATCTGTGCAGATTCACCCACAGCTTCTCTCCTGGTCGCCAGGAGCTGATGCTAGTAAAAAAGCCAAGGGAAAAAATGCCACCAGCTGCTCATGCCCTCTGACTGGGGCTCCAGGGCACAACCACAGCCTAGCCAGTGCAAGGTCCCAGGCTCCTTTTCCTGACTGCAGGCATCACCAGGAGTTTCAGATGGAAGTGACAGACACACTGCTGGTTCCCAAGAGAGGAAGTTTCTGAAGGTGCTGCATGCTTTGTGTTGTATGCATACAACAGTGCTTGCGCCCCTGCTCACAGGACTCTTCATCCCTGGCTGCTTATTCATCAAACATCCTCTTGTGTGGGTCCAGCCTAGCCAACATGTCCTGTTTGCAAAGCCTCTGTCCTGTGTGACTCCTGTGTGACTCCCTGTGCACCAGGGCTCAGAAAGGTAACAGCACATTGCACTGGAGCCCCAGATGTAGGGAGCGTTTTTGACACTTGTACATGTTTTCAGTAACTATTCTCATTCTTATTGTTCTCTTGTATTTTGATGTTTACTTTGACTCTTATTTAACACATCCAATAGAAATTATTAAATCTTGCAAGAAACATACATAAATTTGCTGTTTTACTGGAATATTTCATTTGTTCCCATTGAACAGTCTAGGCTAGAGAAAGGGAAGAATATTTTTGTATACAACATTGCACTTCTAACTTTCACCCATATAAATAATAAAAAAAGAGTAATGTATGATATACAACTCATTCTCTGAAAAAGCCACCTCTGAAAAAAAAGAACTTATCCTGCATAGTTTGGGATTCTTACTTTTTCAAATGTCTTAGTTTTTTTAATTATCTAATTCAATGGGGCTTTTTATGTCTTACTACTAATTTTTGAAAGTTTTAGAATATACTCATTCTGACCCAAGGAAAAGGCATCTCAAAGCATCAAATCTTTACATATAAGTGTATATGTACACACACTCATGCACAGAAAGTCCATCTATTATATCACACATATAAATATATATTTCAATATACTTCTAAAAGCAAAACCACAAGGAAAATCCTCTCATCTCCTTGACAGCTCTTTGTGTCTTTGACAGATGTTTCTAATAAAGCAGTACAAACAAATGCAAAAGGTTAAACAATAGTTCTGTTGAAGTCAGTGTGGCTTCTGCCACTCATTCCTTGTAGGGCCAGTACTGCCCTCCAGTCTCTGCCCAGACCAAATTAACAGGAATGTTAACATCACTAGCTTTCCACGTGGGTTTGGATTCAGTGCGAATATTAAATCATCTGTGACTCCCTCCCCCCTCCCTTTCTGATTGCTCTTAACAGATTGAAAGGATCATCTCTAATGTTATTAGAAAAAGAGAAAATATTGTAATATTTGTTACAAATACAATACAATAATGTAATTTGCTGTTGCTTATCTATTTGTCTTATATTTTCTGCTGTTGCAATATAAAAATAAAAAGATACATTTCTGTATTTGCATATTATATCAATTGAACACTTTTATACAACACATTGAATATGTCTCTCGAGCTTTATCTCCAGGAGACAGAGCAAATATCCCCAGATTGAGGGCAATATAGGGCACTTTGCAAAGTGTCTGAATCCAGAAATAATTAGGAGAAGCGCTGCTGCAGAGTGTAATTCTCTCTCTGCCTGCTTTTTGCTCCTTTTCTTCCATGGGAAAAAAATTGGGGGGGGTGGGGGTGGGAGGGGGATGTTATTAGAACAATTTCTGTTACCCATTTGTGAAATGATCCTGTGTTAAAGCTAAAGGGAGACAGGAGACGTTTCTCTCCTCATTATCTTCAGAGTGACCTCAGCACTGTTTTTGCCTATGGAATGCAGGGGTACATCTGCTCCACATCAAAGTTCATTCCACATTTTTCTGCCCTCTGTCATCCCATATTTGCAGTACATTCCCCTTTCTTTCCTTAATTCTCTTTTGCTTTTCCCCATTCTTGGCAGACTTCAAGGACACTGGAAAATTCACCATAGTATGTGTTACAAAAATAAAGAAGAATAAGCCTTTGTTATTTGAGGATCATCAGAACAATTTCTGATGAATTCTCAGCACTCTTGCATGTGGCCTGCTTTTCTAATGCTGTTATTCATATAATTTCCAATATAAACTTTTTCCATCCACTGTTTATTTTATTAGGTTTTGGTGAGCTTTGCTGCACATGGATTGCAGTTTGGATTACAAAGGTACCTTTAACGCTGCAACAGCAAACTTTGCTCTGTGAGACATGAGTTTTTCTTTTGTTTATGGGGCAGAGGTGCCAAAAAACACACACACAAAAGAAAGTGTGACAAACCTCAATTAAGGTTGACTCCACAGCGTAGCACACAAGCATACATTTGCTAAATAGAGATGCTGCTGAGCTCTCTGCTAGCAGGTATGTTCCTCATATGTTCCAAGAAGTGTACAGGCAGATCTACGCAGTATTTTCCTCGCAAGGATGAAGCCAAAAGATTATTTGACTCTGGCCTGACTAACCTATGAAGCAATAATGGTCAGAGTTAATTTAAAATGCCAGATGATTTTTTTGCCTGGTCTGCAACTTTTAGCCATCTGCACTGCACTGGAGATTCTGAGGTTCTTGGGTTCCCTTTTTAAAAATTGTTTGATTTCCTTTAGGACAATGTCTGGAGCTCATCTTCTAAAGGACTAAAAGATTAGTGCTCTAAAGAACAGCACTGGAACTACATAGATTTTAGTCCCAGTTACCTCCACAACAGTTTGTACCCTCAGGGTGTTCCTTGTGCCAAAATTTGGTGCATGCAGTGTGCAAACTTCAGCTTCCTGTTATTAAAACCTTCACCCTGGCTGCAATACATCCATTTCAGATGCACTGGAATAGAAAACAAAGGTGTTTTTGGGATGCCACATTGAGCACAATAGAACCAGGCCATGTAATCTGCAGGGCAGGAGGAACAAGGCTGCCCTGGGGGTGGCTACCATGAGCATCATGGATAAGCCCTTTTCTGTGCCACATGGCCTGGCCATGCCAGTGCTTCATGTCCTGCCATAGATGTTGTTGTGGCTGCCGTGAAGACATTGAAAATTGCTCCAGCAGTGATGACAAGAAGCATTATTCCTTCTTACTGCACAGTGAAGTACACAACATTCCTGAGCATCATTTTTTCTGAACTAGAAGTGAACTAGGCTTCTATGATGGGCATACAGGTAAAAAGAAATGTTCTGGGCATCCTCCCTATCCCTTCTCCCCCAGGCTACTCCTGCTGAAGGCTGGGTTGGTTTATCCCATGTTTACATGTGAGCCTCTCAGTACCAGAATGCAGTGCTGATGGTCACAGCGGGCTAATAATTAGGTCTGCTTGTCAAATGCTTTGAGATCATCTTTTCCTTCTCTTCACACAAATCAACTTACTCATCCATAACTAATTCCCAAATGACTTCACTATTTGTCCTGTTATGTTACTATGCATGCAGATTCTGTATAGAGGGTTAGGTGGCTAACCCTCTATACAGAACCTGCATGCACAATTTGAGATGGGAGAGGAAGATACAATTTTAGTTTTACTCAAACTCTTGGATGTGACTTTGGCATAGGAAGCTCAAAACCAAAGGCCCCAAAAGGTCAACTGTGTCCTACTTCATTTGCACAACTTTTATCCTCTTCAGGCTTTTTAACAGATATCTCTCTCAGAGAACAAACTTGAGCCCTTTGTCTTTCCCTCGTGTTGCCTTTTTTGTCTAGGAAGGCCACTCACTGGTGTAACACTGGATCAGCTTTCAACAGCTTCACCAGTGTGACAAGGACCATTGCAGGGCAAAGATCACTATAAAGCAGGCATAGAAGAGAGTCTGTGGCTCTTCCCAAATTCATTGGTGGTTTGATTTTTTTCATAGTTCCCATCTGTGTTACATTTAGTGGCTCATTTTCCAGTCGGTTTTGTTTTCAGGAAAAGAGAAACAATTTGTGCCATCACACTGCATTTCTTGTCTATAGTTAGACAAAGGGTAAATGGTAAGAATGCATTGTGAGCATTCACCAAGTCTTCTCTGAGCTCCTCGCTTCTCTGCCTTTGAATTCCAGGGATAAAACCCCCTGCTATTCTCTTTTGCCCGTGAAGGAACATTTCAGTTTCAATCTTGCCTTTTAGGTTGTTCTGCTCCCCGGCCACTGCTGGTTTCACAGAACACAAATAGTTGGAATATGCCATCTATGGGCCTGAGGAAGGCTTGCAAGCTCTAATAATTGGTTACAGAAGCCTGTTCTGCTATTTAAAGAGGGAGACAAGCTGTATATCCCATTAAAGAAGTAATGGCAATGTTCGGAGACAACTCCCATCCCTCATCTTAAACCGCTCCCATTCTAAATATAAACCTGCCTGGCCACAGAAGTGCTTCCTGTTAGCAAGTGAATACTGATTGTGTCTGATTCAATAGCAGTTTACAGTGGTGATAGAAACAAACAGAACAAAACTGTCCTGATGTTGTTTTGGTGTTTGGTTGGAGTTTTTGCAGTAAAATATAAATTAATATCTTACTTCACACAGCTTCTACCAAAGTCCCAGCTGCTGAGCCAGCCTGGAGTTGTCTAAGACCAGAGCTGGACTTTCTGTTACTCCTATCAAAGTCATATTTGGGGATAAATAAGGCTCAAATGCCTTATTTAGCACCTTTTTAAGTGAAACATCATTTCAGCCAATAAAAGGCTGCAAGGTGAAAACTTCAGATAGATCTAAGAGGGGACTGAGCAAAGAAAGCTTGTCCTGAAAGTGCACAGCATGACAAATCATGAGACATCTTGGTATGTAACCAAACCTCAGCAGCTGTGAGAGGTACTTAGAAGGGGACAAGACTAATATTCTTATTCCTGAGGCTGGATTCACTGCTTTTCACACTGGAGCTGCCCCAGTGTGTCAGTAGGGCCAGAATCCAGCCCTGGTCCATGGCGTGCGCTTCAGTGACACACTGGAGGAGAAGAGAAGATCCAAGGTACACAAATTAGTCATTGCTCCGTGTAATTTCTGGTAATTACTCATGTGCATGCTTTAGCCCAAGGTTGATTGAATTACCCTTCAATAAGGGACAGTTAGCTGATCAACTCAAATTCCCTGAAATTTATCTTGACCTTAGAGCATGTACAGGGACACTCATTATGGACAAGCACAACCTGTGGCCAGGGCTTAACTTCCCCTCACCACACAGTGGTGCAAATTCTGCTCTTTGTTACGTGTGCCTATAGAACCAGACACAGCAGGGACTGAGAGGAGTGAAAAGAGGTTCATGTCCCAGTTTAAGTCATGGTCACCAGTAATTAACTCAGCAAGACAACAACAATATCAGCCGGCACTTTCAAATTTGAAGTCTTTGGTGCAGACCCGTAGACCTATATTTAGCATCTTTTGACAAATGAAGGGATATGTCCAGCACCTTTTAAGAGAAAGAAACTTTGGTTTTTAAATATTCTAGGCATTTAGCCAAAGAGGACAGCTGATACTGTCTCCTCAGAGGTTGCCTGTCAACTTCATGTCAAGCCAAGTCTTTCCTGGAATGATCCTGTTGCTTTGTACTAGGAGTTTGCATTTAACCTGTGTGAACCTGTTTGTTCATCAATGGGCCAGAGAGGTTGTTCCAAGAGAAAAATCAAACATAAAAGTCCCAAAATTTTGATGGGGATAGTACTCAGAATCTATTCCTTGAAAAATATTACAAAGGACATGCAGTAGAAAAGGCAACCTGGTCAAGAGCCAGCCACTAGTAGGGCACTTTACAGTGGACACTAAGAATAAGCAAAGAAACAGGCCTCTGACCAGAGACGTTGAAGCTGCTCAGGCCACAGGCATAAGCAACCTCTGAATTAAATCTGCTGCCACCTTCTGAGTGAGGCTGACTTTCACTGATATGTTGGTGTGGTTCACTAGATGCTCCCTCAGAATAGAAGTGATGCAAAGCCCAGATATTCTCGGTCAGCCTCCAAGGGAATCTTGGTTATGCCTCCCAGTGATGTTATTTTGAGGTTAGTGGCCTTGAGAAATAGTGACCAAGTCAATTATACTCTTTAAAGAGAATGGCAAGGCTGAAAGGAGAAGGTTTTAAAGGTGTGTGAGCAGTTTCTATAAAGAGCAAGCTTATCTGGAAGGGGCAGCTGCTCTGCACTCTCATTTGATTGTTTCTAAATAAAAGTGTTCTTCAGCAAACTGTGATATTGATTCTCTTGCTTGCTGCAGACACCATGGCCATTATGCTCCTCTCATACATCTACAGCTTATCCATGAACTGCTACTTTGACCCAATACTCTTTTTTCATATCCTCAGACATTGGCATCATCTAAATCATGCCAATTTTCTGCACAGCTTCTTGCTCAGCTCATAGGCATATCTAAATATTTGTATTTCTCTAATCTCCTAGAGCTCTCCTCCAGGCTCATGCTACTTTCTTTGCATCCCTACCACAGATCCTACATCTTGACAGCATCAAATACAGGCATTTTCAAAGGTCTTCATAAGTGAATTAAGGATTCAGTCTCCCTTTCTGGATACAGACAGGACCCTTGAAGACCTTCAGTGATTGGCAGAGAGGACGGTTAGTGTCCACTTCTTGTAAGTTAAAAACCTAAAAGAATAAAACAATTGTTGCTAGCTGTACTCAGATGAGTGCCAGTGGTCTTCCTCATCACATAGCTCCACAAGGAGCTCCAGGAATTACTATGGGGGAGACTCCTCTGAGCAGTGCAGGCTGCATGTCTTCCCTTCTTTTGTCTTTCTCCATTGAGTGTAACTCATAAAAGAAAGTGAGTGCCCAGAGGGTGTGATGATCTATCATAGCAGTTGTTAGTGCTCTGTGCATGGAGCTCAGACCTGTGTCCTGAGAGCTGTGCATTTGGCTTGAAACAACATGAACACTCCACTGCTGGTGTCATGGCTTTAAGAGGTTTGTGCTCTGGTGAAGCACCAACATGTGTTTATGCAGAAACCCAGAGCTGAGTAGGAAAACAGATTCTATGTGCATCAACCCCAATTTCCCATTAGTTATTCACAGTTTGTTTGATGGAACAGGTAGTTCACTCAGAGTTCTGCTTTTCAAATACGTATGGCTGCTGAAAGTGATGGTTACATTTTTATGCCAGGTGCAGAGGGATGAGTAGGAGAACTCAGCTTTTCATCCACAAATAAACATTTTTCCAAAACATTTTTGAAGTAGTCATCCCAACACTTAGGTTTCATTATGCTTAATTCCATTGTTTTTCCTGTGGGTTTGTTTAAAAACAGGATAGAAAGAGGAGAAGAGGTTCATAATTTAGTAACCATTGAACATTTCCAAGGACAAAAAGGAGATCTGATCATGCATATGTGCTTTTTGGTAGGATATAGGAAGGCAGAAAAATAGACTAGTCTAGATTAGACTAGAAGCTCAGTTTGGAGACATAGTGGCCCACCTTTACCCACTATAAATGCATTCTTCCAGATTCATGTCTTAAGTCTGACATGCATAAATCACATGCTGTGAGCTGCTGGGCCTCTCAGTCCAAAATATCTAAGAGACCACACAATAAATCTCTTTATGACCTGGTGGCTGTTGCACAAAGCTTTGAATTCATGTTTTGTTCTTACCTTAGTGTTTGTGGGCTTTGGATGGGGAGCAGAATGTTAGTATTTCCTTCACTTGGCAGGAGATGGCTGCACATCCCAAACCATGTTTTGTCGCTCAGTTTGTGGCTGGCTCTCTTCTTCCACTGCATTGTCACAAACACCAGCAAAACCCAGTGTTTCCAGCTGGCTGAGTGAATGAAGCCACTCAAAAAGCTTACTAAAAGAGCAGCTCTTGGAACTGTGAAGCAATTAACACCTTCATGAGGGTGATAAAAGAAATAATGGTGGAGGGGACAAAGAGGCTTCCCAAGGTCACAGCAGGGTCGGGGCAATGCCAGTGGCAAAGCCTATGGCTCTCCCTTCCAGGACTTGTCTTCAGTCACCTCTGCCCTTGCTCAGCACTGCTCCCACTGACCAGAGCACAGGATACATGCTGCTCCTTGCAAAACGGCCACCTTGGTTCAAAAACAAGAACTTTGGGGTTTAATTCTGCTTTCTTTGGCTGGTTCAGATTCATGCAGCAGTTTCAACACACCAACACTGTAAATGAAAGGGAGATGTGAAACTGATGGGTTTTTAGGCTGCTGCCACAAATGGTTATTTATTTTCCTTTGCTTTGTGGCCTCACTGGCTCGCTGTCTGTCTTGTTTTACAGGCAGGAAAGGTGGACCTCCACCACACGGTACTTGTCACTTAATTCCAGACAAGCTCTGAGATCTCCTTTTGTTATTTCTAGATGAACAAAACAGAAAAAACAGCTGATGTGTATAGAGAAATTACATATCTTGTGATTTCAAAAGATCATCTTCGTCTTGTCTTTATGGAGAAGTAGTTTTGTTGCTTTGGGAATTCTTGGACATCTTCCATTTGAGTCTCGGTGAAACCAGGTGACACCCAATGTCTCTCTGCTCCTGTATGCTGGGCTCTCTGTCTGCTCAGTAAATTTTACCAGTGGCAAAAACTCAGAAATGGTAATTTATGCTTACTGGAACAAGCATTGCCTGCAACAAGAACAGCTGCTCCTGTGTAAGAGACTTTCCACTTTGCAAGGTGATCAGTCCTGCCTGTCCTTCCTTCCTGCACTATAGTACCTGATTTGAAGTTGCCCCAGAAATCCTGGTTTAAAAGCTTGCACTGTGCTTGAGGATGGACCACTCTGAGCCCTTCAACATATCACTGTAAGCCAGCCAAAGGAAAAGCATTAAGGCTTGTGCTCCAGATGTGCAATAGTTTTACTCATCAGAGACTGAAATCCAAAAAAAGTCAAGGCACGTGCTTACATACATTACATAGTGAAATACCAATCTCCACTCTCACGTAAGAAAGCTCAGCAAGTGTTTAATGGACATAACCTGGGAGCAGTGAAAATGTGGATAGAAAGTACTGGAGAAAGCAAAGCAGGGAAATGTCAGTCTCAGGGAACAAGTTCCAAGAAAGCAGGACTAGAATAAGACTAGGTTGTTTTATAAATTGCTGTTTACCACATAGGACATTTGTCTATTTGAAATTAACAGCAGCGTTTGTAAAAAAATCTACTTAAATTTACGGAAGTCAACAGAAAAGAGGATTGGTCACTGAAATATCTGCCAGATCAAAATTCATGTCTGAATCAGAAGGTAGGTTTGGAATTTAAAAGGACAGTCCAAACCAAATCAGGGAAGTCCAAACCAGATCAGGGAAGTCCAAATGCCATGTTAAGTGCTTGTTAACTAGAATTTTTTTCCTCCCTGTTCCCATTCTTGCAAAAAATTGCTAAGTGAGGTAAATAGCATATGGCTCTTTCCTCCCTTGGATACCTCTGCTGCAGGCTGAAGACAGCACAGCACTCCTCAGATGGCAAAAGCAGGAGGAATTCCTTTCGTAACATCTGCCTACGTGAGGGTCCTGGAATTTGCATCTTCCCTGAGCCTGCTTTAGCTCACCTCCCTGCCTTCTTGACATTCCCCTCTTGTCCAGCAGATAAGAGCACATTTTCAGAACCAGTTTTGCAATTACCCATCTTCTCAGTTTTCTTTCCTGACCTTTAAAGGGGATGCACCGAATAAATGCCTTTGTAACAGCGCCAGACTTTCTGCAGGGTGGCTGTTTCAAAGGAGTAAATATGATCTTTTCATAAATACCATGTCAGGCCCGTGGAACTCACAACTTATTTATTACACTCCTAATGCACACTGTGGAAGCCAGGGCTAGTGTTGCACAAGAACATCCATCTAAAGCATTTCAGAACGGCAGAGAAAGGTAGACAGCTAAATTTTTGTGCAAGCTAGATTTTTGTGCAAGCCATTGTTGAGTCTAGCTTTTACTTGTGTTTTGTGAAGCATTACAAGCTATTCAGAGTTTAGAATAAAATGATAAAAATATTGCAGCCTTTGAATTGTTTGTTAGGCATGTAGTCTTGGTATTCAAAATCCAAACTAGCCACCTAGGTAAAAGGACAGAAAACTCTTCTGTGACATTGAGTGTATCAGTTTGTCCCCACTAAGTATTTCCAGCCTCCTTCAAAGCCTTTTGGGGTTTACACATCCCCACAGGGCTCACCTGAGCTGGACAGAAAGCTGCTTTAATGAAAAGATTGTCATGATATCCTCTGGAGGGGAAAATGGCCCTTGTCTTTGGTGTGCATTGGCTCCACACTTGTGTCCCCAAACACAGGCAGTGGGAAGCCAAGAGAAATTCCTTGTTTTACTGAGAAGCTCAGCATGGACCTGGGGTGCCCTTACCCAGATGGCAGTCAAAAAGTAGTATTGGTTGGGAAGCATGGCTGGGTCACAAATGTCACCACTTTGGTAAACCCCTTCATTTCCCAAATACAGCAGTGTATGGGAGGATTACACCCAGTTTGGAAGAGCCATGAGTTCAGAGCATCACACCCTGCAGCTGGCTTTCCTCCCATAATTGCTAAATCCTCCACTCCTCTGTCTTCCCCTGGTACACAGGTGCCTGGTGGACTGTGAACCTGGAGGAGGAGGTGGGTCCCTGTGCTTCAGTGCAGTTGTGGTCAATGTCGTTGTGTTCAATTTTTTTGAACACAATTGCTCACAACTTTGCTCACAATTTCTACTGTGGAAGCTGTGTGTGTAGCTCTAACAGATCAGGGACAAATATTTTATACTTAGCAAAAGCAGAGAAACCATCTCAGGAGGTTTTTTAGTCCTGAGTATGCCTTGGCATTTTTACAGGGCTGAGTGCTTCTTGAAAATGTGGCTCTAAGACCTTTGGTGGAAGCAATTTGTCCTCACAATGAAAAAAAAATTTCAAGGCCCTTTCTGTCTGCTGTCATTCTGCACAATAGCATTTGATACATCCTGAGAGAAAGGCTGGCATACCAATAGGATATGCACGAGATAAAAATAGTGAATGAGCAAACTGCACTTGCTTCACTCTGTGCTTTATGGATGGACAGATCTTAACCTAAAGACATCTGGTGTAGCATGCATTGCTGCTGAGGTGAAAACACTTGTGTACTCTTCATCTCACACAGCCTGTTTTTGTTTATTAAGACACAAGTAGGAATCAGCACTGGATGCTTAGCTTTCATCTCTAAATCTGGCTTTCAGATCTAATGGCCTGACTTCTTCCATTTTTGGGAGGTGGGTTTGATTTAAACCTCAATTCTTTTTGGTGATGGAAGTGTTTTAAAAGCAGAACCCTATCAAGAGGTTTTGAGAGCAAGTAAAATGAAATTGTGAATAACTTTGGTTTTTTACTATAATTTTCAGATGGGAAGAATAAATTGGAACCACAAAAAAGATGTTAACAGAGCCAAAGTTATTTCGAGTTTAGGTTTCATAGAGCCATTGGCGAGATAAAGTCTTTTGTGGCTCTATATCAGCCTCTGACAAATAATACAGAAAGTTGTACTATCTACTGAGCCTGGGGTTAACTTCATTAGTAGTCATGATATCTCATTTGAATTACACATACAGTTGGGTGTTTAAATTACAGGAAGACTTTGTGTTTAAGGGTTTCCGCATCATGCCGAGGCTTGGGAAAAAAAAGTCAGGTTTGACACATAATAGGGATTGATGTGTTACTTCAAATGCTGGTGTTACTGGAAAGGAAGGAACTTCTACAGGAAGAGCAAAGGAAATTATACAGGAATCAATAAAGGATGCTAAAAATAGTGCTTGCCTTATCTTCCATGTGAGACAAAATACCCCACTCAAGGGATACACATGCTATGTCTTGGCTGGTATACCCAAACTGCTCTTACTGGTGCACAGGCTGTCAGGATTTCCTCCAAAGTCGATGGAGAGAGGCAAGCATCTCTAGAGGATAGTTCATCCCATTTACCTATGGAATTGCCAGCAAAAAGAGAGTGCTGTAGAACTGCCATTTTCCTAATTGCCATCAGCCTCACATGCTTAAAGTCAAGCCTGTGCTTAATTAGTTTCCTGGAGGGTGCTCAGGGAGCTGAGCACCTGGCAGGACTGAACAGCTAGCTTGGAGGAAAACAAAGAAATTTGCAAATGTTCTGGATGAACCTGATGAACAAAACTGGGAAATGAGGAGAGCTTGCCTGCAAGGATGACTAAGCTGCAAGCTTGGAAGCTAATAGGTCCCAGGAGAGAGAATATGATTAGTCAGGTAATTTACAGGTAATATGCTTTCATCGTTTTCTACTTAGCATTAATTTTCTAAAACACCAGGCAGGAGCTTGTTCAGAGGGGAGGAGGGAGGTAGCAGTGGAGCAAGGGGCTGGGGTGGCATTGTCCTAGGCCGTGCCGTGCCATCCCATCTCTGGTCCCTGAATCCTGCCATGCCCAGCCTTGTCTGGCTATGCTTTTGCTTAGACAGAAGCTCTCTGGCAGCATCCATGAGCATCCTCTTTCCATCCACCAGGCCCCTCTGACAGCATCAGCACAGGGTGGTCATGCTCGGAAAGGGGAACAGCCACAGCCATTTGCTTACACATTGGAAAAGGCTTGATATTTTGGGATTCAAAGCAGAAGCTTCAGCTCAGAAGTTGACAGGGATTTTAGCTGTGCAAAGCAGAAGCAAAGCTGAGCAGTGTGAGTTGGGAGATGGTGTTGGTAACCAAGGTACTAACAAACAGTGGAGAAGGCGACAAGGAAAATGATGGGTGTATGGGAAACTCGGGCGGGGGGAGAGAGGATGTCACTTGGCTTTCTTCACACTTGGGATTAACCTTTCCACACTGCAGTGGCTGTTATATCTGACTAAGCACCTGGTCAGATCTGTTAATTAGATCTATTTTAAGCCCACGTTTAGAGAAGCACTCTTAAAGAACAACAGATTAGATGAAGGACAAATACACTGGTATCCAACGTCCTTCTGCAAAATATGAGAAAAGATGGTTTGGGCACAATTAAAGAGGAGATTTTTGTTTCTTAGATGCTGTTAAAGCCCATTATGCAAACCCCTCAGGGCTCTCTACACTTCTTAATGGGGATTCTGTGACTAGATTGAGAGCAATACAAGGCCCTAAATTTGAAGATTATAGCCTGTAACATGTCACAGAAAGTTTTTAACGTTGTCCCTCTTAATCAGCACCAGACAAACATGTGCAAGGAGTAATACCCTCCCTACATGCCTCCCACTTCCAGCCTCCCCATCTTGCAAACAAAAAACTACAAGAGCCAACAGATCTGCTCTGACTTGTTTTATTTCACTTTGAGCTTATTAAAATCCTGTGTTTGCAGTTTATATTTGTTGGCACACTGTTATTTCAACGAGATTAAAACAAGAACTACATAAGCAACGGGCAGATCAAGAGAGTAGCTCATTTCATTCTCTGTTTTGAAGGGATCCTATGTAGCCTTATAATCACCAATTACATTATCTGTGCTATTTATTTGCTTTTGATTTACTTACTTCAGAGGGTGACTGACTTCAGCTGTTTCCCTTTGTTTCTGCTCGTTTCTGCTTTCAGTTTCTTGAGTACCAGCATGACAAATACAGCAACAACCAAATTAATCTACCAGCAGCAAGTGTTTACAACCCTAAAGGATTGTCTGTGTGGATGTTTAAATGAAATAGGAAAAATAAATCTTTATTAAAAGCAGTGTTTGTAATGTATGACTTCACTCCCTCCTCCTCTACAAGGCCAGACCTTGGTACCCAAAGTCCCTGGCATGGAGCGAGTACTGCTTCCATGGCTGGCCATCCCCCATCTGATATCTGCTCTCTTACTGGTGTGAGGTTTGGACAGGGCAGCAGCAAAGGCTGCCTGCAGCCCTTCATGGGTTGGTACCATCCAGAGCACTGTTGTAGGCCTTTGTTTTGGCTTGCTAAACACCCCTTTCAAAATCATTGCTAGTTCCCATATAGGTTGTTCAGGAGTACTCAAATGAAGCTGTTACCTCCTCTGTACAAGTTGTAGCTACATCTGTATAAGTTATTGTGGCCTGCTCCACTCCCTGGCACTAAGGGCCCCAGTACTAAATGTTTAACCTTTGCTACTCACCAAAGAGTGTGCCTATCTCAAGCTGCCTTCTGAGAACAGTTTCTGAGATCTTTGGAAGATGCTCTTTGGCATGTGCTATGTTAACAATTTAACAATACTTTGCAACTGTTCAACAATTTGAACAAAATTGTTTAATAACAGAACAAGCAGGTTCTGCCTCCTGGGAGTGCTCCCAGGCATTGTTATTGGTTGTGTGCTTGGACTTATAAATTAATGTTTGCATTTGACTTCTCTTCCTGCTGCGCAGCAAAGCTTGACTTGGTCCCACCCCAAGTTCCAGCCTTGTACTCCTTCATCCCAGAACTGAATGTCCACAGCCAGGCAGCACACACTTGATGCCATCCAGAAACTGCCTGAACTTCATCCCCTTGTTGTGTCTTTCAAACAATCAGCCTATCATTTGGGAATCTAATTTGAATGTCCTTAATAAATGTGAACCTTTTTAATTACATACTGAGCTTATGCAATTCCCAGGCAATACCTACAACTTTTTCTGAAATTCAGAACCAAAATTCAGTTGACTCCATAGTGGAGTCAATATCATAACTCTGTGGATGCTCTGCTTCCCTGGATTCACTGGTCCCTTCTTATGGTGAGGAATTGGGCCACAACTAAAAAGTTTTAAGATAAATTCATCTTCTGTGTGCTGCACAAGGCATCTTTAGCTCTATCAACTGAAACCAAGCCAAGATGAGAAGGCAAAATGTTTCCTTTCCCATAGTTCAACAATGATAACATTTTTCATATCAGGTTCTTTTAAGAAAAAATATACCACGCCTGCGTATGTGGGAAATTAGTTCATCTGACTATTTCATCTCTGTAATTTCTTCCCTTTCTTGTCAGCTTCATTTTTCCCATAGCTTCTGAGAAATGAGCTATTTTTCCCTCTTTGTCACTGGAAATAAACAACTATACCGTGTGAGCTTTTCCATCAGGAAGCATAGCTGAATCTGCTGTTCCCCTACACTCTGATTATCGACTGCTTGGTCTCTTGGGTGTAATGATGCTTTCTCTGCCCAGTGAGGGGTGATATCAATGGTCAAACCTCTCTCAAATGTCAGTGAAATTTTGAATGTTGTTATATATATATAAAATAATAGAATAATTCTGGGTCAGGCTTCACTGTCTACCAAGATCTCCCTCATCCTCAATGGGACCCCTGAACACCTTTCCTGTTCTCCACTTCTCCATCTTCTAAAGGTTAAGGAAGCTGGAGTGACAGTCACTCTACAGCAGACCTGCTATAAGTTAGCATAAAAGTTCCAGAATGAGTCAATGCTTTACCTGCAGGCGAGCTCTGCCTTCCTCTTAGAAACAGAATGGAGAATGCTTTATATCACATTGCCCAAACAGGCAGGGAAATGGGGAAAATAGTCAGAAATTATTAGGACTTGGTGAAATGAACACAAGGCATTTGGACAGTAAGTGGTCTATGGCCTGAAGGAAAGAAAATCTTGTATCAGGAAATGACAAGATGATGTGTAAATGCAGATGAAGAAGGGACAATAAGTTTGTGGCAGTATGTCCTTGAAGGCTGGAGGAGAACCTTATCATGATGTGGGGTCTGGTAGCTACATCTGTATCTGAAACCTGAGGAGATGGATACAGTCCAGTCTGACGTCCTGACACTGAAAAGGCAGAAAAAAACATTTCCCACAGCTTTCTTTTCTAGGAAGAGAAAGTCTTAGTGGTATCACAAAGCCACTGGGTTTTAATTTCCCAGGCTTCCATATGGAGAAGAACAATGGTGGGGAATGCCATGGTAAAAGCAAGGAGCTGCTCTATGGTGTGTCACACTGCACCCAGCCACGGCATCCCTTCAGTGCCATCAGCAACCTCACAACAAAGTGATGGAGGCAAAACGTGGGGTATCTGAAAGGCACAGTTGTCTAAAGCCACCTGTTTCCATTAGCAACAGGTTTGAGGTCCTTTATTCCGAGGTGAGATGATCTGGATGAAACCTGAAGGCATCAGACAGCAGGGTCCTAAGGAGCTTCAGACAAATTCCTCCAGGAAGAAATAATCAAAGAAGGATTCCTGGCCTGTTTTTGATGTTCTTTCACTCATACACGTTCATTAACAGACAAAATTTTCTTGCAGACAGTACAGGCTCGTCTTCCTCATACAGTTTTCCAGCTTCTCTAACAGGAGATAATGACTTGCCAACTGTCTTAGGCTCATTACCAGCATAATTTCACATTTTAACTTACCTGCTACTATGTTTGAGGGCGAATCCTGGCTTCCCCGTCCCTGTGAACTGACTCTTTCTGTTGCAGAGAAAACTCTTGGCAGTGTATTAAAGCAAAAACCTTTGGAGATTTTTTTTCCAGGATCATTCTTCAGTCATTTACTTTGAAGATGATTTAAACTGGGAGACGTGCTTCTGCAATCTGGTGGCTGGCTTAAAAACTCAGAGGTTCCAAGGTACTGCTTATCTTCTCAGGAGTACTCAAATTGCACATGACAAGCTCAGTGACAGAGGGTTCACCACTCTTTTTTTATGTTTACGCCTGTCACCCACTCCTTTACTTAATCTGTTTCCAGAACACCTAACTGGTAGCACATTTTTCAAAAAATAATTTTAAACAGCAAAGCCAGATATTTCCCATGAGAATCCCCAGGAAGAAATATGTAGGTTTTATCAGTATTAATTCTTAGCTGGCACTTCCTCCCAAGAATTATTGTTCCCGTAAGAAATGGTTTTGAGGCAACTACACAGCATAATTTAGAACATGCTGCACATTACTCCAGTCTCATCCTTTTTATGAAGAGAGAACACCATCAGCCAGCCAAAGCACTCTTTGTACTTGTCTTGCTTATGGCTATTTTATAGACTGTAACCTTTCTAAGGAAGCACAACCCACCAAACCTAGCTGGAAGGGACTAATGCTCCAAGCAGCTACTTGTATAAAATGAGCAGTACAAATTGATGCCTGATGTAGTTCTGCTGATGGGGTGTTAATGAACCTCCAGCCCAGAGAACCCTCTTGTTGCTTTCCCAGTTGCCTCAAATGATAGATGGTGCATTTTCACAGTTGTTCCACTGTAAGTAAAAGAACCACCTTATGTGTAATGCCACTCAGCCTGTACCCTCAGAAAAATGTTAGCATTGATTACATTAAAAAAAATATTAAGGATTGGGACCAGCATACAGTACTGCTCCTCCTGATGTGTTGTTTTGGCTTCTAGCAGCTGGCAGACAGAGGTTTCTAGACCTAAAGAACATACCTGCAGGTCTGTGTTTATTAGCCCTGACAATGTGTTTTCCATATGCCTAAGTGCTTTAGAACTAATTTAATCTTATAGCCTTCATAACATCCTATGGCATCCTGCTGTTTAATGAAGTGTTATTGGGGAAAAATATTTTCTCTTCTTTGCTTTAAACCTCCATCTGAAGCTTCCTGATTTTTGTCTTATGAGCAAGTGCCAATAACTATTCCTTATTCACCTTCCTATCCTCAGCACAGGAAGGACATCAACCTCTTGAAGTGAGTCCAGGGCCACCAAGATGACTGGAGAGAGATAGAGCACATCTCCTGTGAGGAAAGGCTGAGAGAATTTGTTTTGTTCATCCTGGAAAAGTAAAGGCTTAGGGGTGACCTAATTGTGTCCTTCCAGTAACCTGAAGGGAGCCCACAAGAAAGATGGAGAGGGACTATTTACAAGAGCTGTCATGTAATGACAGCACAAATGGAGAGTAGGTTAACATTAGATATTAGGAAAAAATTCTTTACTCTGAGGGTAATGCGGCACTGGAACAGGTTGCCCAGAGAAGCTGTGAATGTTCCACCCCTGGAAGTGTTCAAGACCAGGTTGGATGGAGATCTGAGCAACCTGGTCTAGTGAAGGGTATCCCTGCCCATGGCAGGAGGTTGGAACTTAATGATCTTTAATATTTCTTCCAACCTAAAGTATTCTGTGATTCATTCACTTAATAATTTTATAACCTGTCCAGTTTCTCCTCTCAGTCCTCTTTTTTCCCCGACAGCGGAACTTCAGTTCACATTCTGTATGATCACACCTCTGTGCAGCTTTGTTGGCCCTTTATGCACCTTTTCCAATTCTGCTATGCCACCTTTGAGAGACGAGGTTGGGACCAGACACCAGATTGTTGGGGAAGATGAAATATCAGCGCTCGTCACAGACTGATCGCTACACCAGATAATGAAGAGAGATATTCACTGTGGGTTCACGTAATGACATTGCTGAAGCTTTGCCCTTCCCCTCCTAATAAACCCAAGAGTCCATTTGTGTTTGCCACTAACACTGAATCAATGTCCCAGTAAATTGCTGTTTCAGAAAGCAGGTACCAAGTCTCTGCACAGTGACCACCCAAACTGCCTCATGTAGTCCTTATACTTGACATGCTTCAAGCTGCTTTGCATTAAAAGTCGCTGTGCTGCTTTTCAGGTGCAGGCTTGCCAGCAGGAATTCGTAAGAGAGGCTACCTGCCATACACAGCCAATGCACCTGGAAGGGAATGCCAAGTGTCCAGGCCAGCTCAGTGGGCAGGAGCAGCAGCCTGCCTCAGGTTCAGGTTGCCTGGCATTTCCTGGCATGAGATCCTGCCTTTGCTTCCTTACGGCACTGCCAAAAGTGAGCAAGCTGAAATCTTCCCCGGGTGCTTACCTCAGGCTAGTTAAGTCCTGTTGGGAGTTGATTTCAGTTTGGGACTTTTGTGGTTTGGAGGGGAGTGTTTGTGATTATTTCGTATTGTTTGTGATTATTTTGTATTATTTGTATTTGTTTCTCCAAGGCAAAACAGCTATACCATTGCCAAGGAAGAAGTTAGGGAAGGTACCTCTTCCCCATATTTAAAATAAATAAATGGTGTGATTTTTCATTTGGAGATTACTAACACTAGCAGGATCTGGGAGAAAGATTGTATTCATGCAGAAGACATTTTTATCAGTGTTTGGCTGAGTACACGGAGTAGGAGGCTGACGGCATCACCACTGACATGCACCTAATTTCTTCCAAACATGTGAGGAATCCTAGTTTGAACAACTTTCAGAGATCTGAGTGGTTAAATTTGCAGAAAACCTTTCCTGGTTAGCCACTCACAGCTCCTGCAGGTCATGCTAGGCCAGAGCACCCTAGTGGGGTAAGAGCTGCATCAGTCCTGTGAGCAGCAAGAACCCCAGGCTTGGTGGGAAACAGCTCCAGGTTGCAACAGAAGAAAAAGCATCCAGCTAAGGAGAATGCAATGAAGCAAAGGAGGCAGGGGAACTTTAAAGAAGCAATAGGGTAAGAGCAGGAGAACCAAGATTCACCTTGATGCAAAGGACTGACTTGCTCTGGAGAGGAAGGAGAGTATTGAGGGCAGTTGTTAGTTATAGGATCCTGTTTTATCTTTGTTCTCCCACGTGGATCCAGATCATTGAGCTCCCAGCCTTTACCTAGCGTAGGTACCCTCATCTCCCTCCTGTCCATGTATGCCACTACATCAAGCACCACAGGTACCAACAGACTGGATCTCTGCTCTGCAAACAGGGCATTTTTTCTAACAAATTTCAAGTTTGAAGCATGGGGCAGGCTAAAACCAAATATCATCACTTCCCCCCAAAATTGCCTGGGGCCCATCAACATCATGCTGGCTCCTCCCAAACACCCACTCTCCAGGGACTGCTTTCTCCTTGCACTCAGGGGAATAATGTCAGATCCTAGCCAGCTGCATGGTGCCAGTGCAAAGGGAACAAAAGCCAAGGCAGTTGTGGGGAAAAGGCTATTGTTCCAAAAAATTCAAGTGATGTCACTCTGCTCCCTAACAGCGTCAGTAAAGCATGCTTTCCAATAGCAAGTGCCCCTCTCTTGCAGTTGCCTGCAGCAAGGGTAGAAGGCATGGAACAGATTAATCTGCTTTGCAGAGGCTGCATGGTTATCACAAAACACCATTTTTCAGCACAGTGTCCCTTTCCCCCTGGACATGGAACTGAGCAGTGGTGTGGGGCTGGATTCCTTGAAGGGACCTCACCCAGCATGAGGGGGTGAGGGCAGCAGCCATGGCGTGAGTGTAGCTGTCCTCAGCGGGAGGAGAGCTGCTCGTGCTCCTTGTTACTGTACTGACAAGTCATCGCCATTTGCATTGTGACATCTGCAAGAAATCTTAATCTGCTGGGGTTGTGACCCCAAGCAGAGTAGTCCTGAACAGATGTGTTATGGTTCTAATTATCTTAACACCTTTTTGGCAGGGTGTCGTAAACACAAGTTAATTAAGCCTCGTGCTATGCCTGTGATGCAGAGTTACAGCTATTTCTCTTCATTCTGATTAACAAATGAAGAAGATGAGGGACCAGCTTATACCTGCTACTCAGTCCTAAACCCCAAACCCTCTGCTGGCCTCTCCATTTTAGCCACTAGGTGCACCCCCACCTGGCAGATCATGAGCAAGTTTTGACCTGTTGTTGATAAAATTAACGGGCTGCATCAACTGTCCCTGCAAAATCCTAACAGAGTTTTCTTACAAAGATGAAAGTCATGAAGAATTTCAATGTTTGTTATTCTCCCCACATCACTGCCCTGGAAGTGCTTCCCCCCTTTCCAAAAACCTGGGACCTCACCATGGATGCACTCCTGAAGACATTCATACCCATGTGAATCATTAGGCCGGCAAGGGATGACTCTTTAATTGTCCGTGGGTTGTACCTCTCTGTCATTCCCAGCATGTGGCTCTCATGACACCTGCACCTACAGCTGAATCCAAGGAGTGAAAGCCAGACATATCTCCCTATCTCCATTGCACCCTACAATCCACTCACGCTGAACTGCCTGCATCGTGGTAAAACCCAGCCAGCATGCAAACCTGTGCAATGGGTGGCAGCTATGTCTTGTGAGAAACATCCTGGGAGATCAGGATGCTGACACCCTCTGGTGATGCATCCCAGAGCTGTGTGTATAGGAGGACTGTAGGCAAGAGGTGGCTCTGCTGCAGAACCATGTTGGTGCACCAGATGTACTCAGGTGGACTTTGGGAAAAAGGGTGGAATAAGGCTTGATAGATATCCTGCCCTCCCTCTGAAAGGGAGAAGACAACTTCAGCCCTTGTCTTGAAAGACATCTCCCTTCCAGCCCTCTTGCTACTATCCATGAGCTGGGTACAAGTATTTCCAGGTTCCTCTAGCCTGGAAACAAGGGAGGTTGGGGCAAACTGGGCTTGGTGGGCATCACTCTTTACCCACAGGCAAAGCGTGTGTACCAGCAAGGCTCACTCCCTGACCAACTATGACCCCTTTCCACTGGCAAGCATTGAAATTGCATTTCATTTTTTCAGATCAGATTCTCTAAGGAAAGGCAAAAGCAGAACTGTCAAGGGAATCTTATCAGATGGAACAACTGGTAAGGGGACTTTGAAGTAACTCAAAGCAGACACTTAAAAATGGAGATATGCAGAATTAAGCAACTATAAAACTCTAACCTGGGGTTTCTGTAAGCTCTTCATTGCACTTGCTAAGCAAAACTTGCTGATGTTCCTGGTGATGATAAAAATCCCAGGCACCAGTCCTCAGTTAGTGGATTCTCATAAATTAAACCCGCTCTGTTTCATAATCTTTTTATTGCAGAATTGTTCTAGTAAACTAGCCTAAACCTAGAGTGCTGCAATCAGGCACCCTTTATTCAAAATTCTTCAAGCTGTCAAGGAAAAAACAAAGGAGTCTATTTTAGCCCAGTTTTAATCCATTAGTTCTGAGATTATTGTGGGAGTTTTTAAAATTTTTTATTCATTTATTGTGGATTTGGAAGAACTGGCAAAACTGATCACAGAGAAAGCTTAATTTATGAGTAAATGCTCTAGTGCTCTACTATTCTGCAGTGCCCTTAGCAGTCAAAACAGTATTTAAGAAAATACATCTTGGCAAATGTGCAAATTATTATGAAGCCCTTTCTACTACTGTCTTGTATTTTGAGGAAAACATTATCATTGAAAGCTGAGGCTCCTTTGTTGAGCTGCTTATTCTGGTGAGCTACAGGCAGAACTGTACTTAGTGGGAATGCTGCTGAACAGATGGGATCCCTGTTTTGCACATGATTCTGGAATGCAATAAAATTGTTTGGTTCTGGGAAAGTTTTTTTCCTCCCATGACACTGTCAAAATGACCAAAATATCTGATTCTGAAATCCATACTCCCATGAGTAATTCTCACTCATATTTCAGGAAAGTGCAAGTTAGGAAGGAAACAAAAATACAGGAACATCACCTCTACCTAGAAATATTCTCATTTCCTGATCTTAAGAGGACAGAGAAGTGAACTTGCTTTGGGAGTAAACAGATATAAAGAACCTACGTACATTGCTAGGATCAGAAGCACAGGAAGGAAAATATGTAAATGCATCACAATGAAAAACCTGCACTCACTTCAGCAATCTGGCCTGGAGAAGTGGTGTCAGGAATCTTCTGAGAGACTTCTCTTTTCAGCACCTTTGGCCAGTAATCCTGAACACTTCCCATTCCTTGTCACTTCTCAACAATGCTATTCAGCAGCAGAGGTTGGGGAAGTCAATTGGCTGAAACACAAAGGGCTGGATTCTAGACTAGTATAAATCACTGTGGCTCCCCAAAAAAGCCACACTGAGGCTCTGTTGCTTTACACCCACTGAACATCTGGCCCTCAGCCTGTGGGAAGAGAATATCATGTGCCTCATGCTTCATGCATTTCTAAACAGCTGCTCTGAAGGACTTCTTCAAGCCTCACATGAGGCTGTTTGCCTTCACTGAAAGCTCTGGAAAGGATTGATTGTGCACAAATGATTTAAATTTCAGTGTTTGCAGGGCACAAAGGCATGCTGAAGGACATCTCCAATGCAGTAAGCCGCTTCTTGGCAAATCTCTTTGCAAATCAGGTGGGTGAAGAAGAGATTATGTCCAATCCCAGCCAATTAGAGCTTCACGCTGCCTTTCCATACAGGAGTTTGCTTCAGTAGTTCTGACAGGATCAGGTGATTTCAGCCTGGTAAAGCTATGTGCAGTAAACATCAGATAGAGTTTGCTATGTGAATATGTGACCTTTCCCTCTAACCTTTTTTTTGTTATTGTTTTTAATCAGGAATGACATCTTTGAATCTATCTTTATCTCAACACTGCCACTGGTCTAGCAGATCTGCCAAAGGAATTTTGCAAAGAGGAGACTTAAAAAGCCATCTGACAATTTTTTTATCTGTTTTTTATTAAGAAGCTTTCAGCTACAGCATGTTATATTTTTTAGGAATTCGAGGCAGTAAGCAAACAGTCAAGATTTTTTTGCTATGACTCTCATGGCTAGGACAGTTTCTTATTATTTCCTTTATTAGCAGGTGAGACCACAAACCACCACTTCTGAGAGGGCTTGACTTACTAGCTAGACATAGTGCCTTACAAATTGCCTAAAGCTGCAATTCAGGAATATTGGGGTTGTTTATTTAAGGTGACATTTAGTCACTTCCCAAGTGGAAGTTTTCAATAAATTATATTCTCACAAACATTCTCGTTGCTCCTTCCAGTTAATTGAATTCCATGCCAAGCTAAAAACCTCTCTGTGCTCTTGGTGAGGAGGGAGTGAGCCAGTCTGGGCAAAATTCATACTCTCTTACCCTGTCACCAGACCCTACACTTCAGCTGCCAGGAAACAAAGATAGTAGATGGCATTCAGATGAGTTAAATTGCTACCCAAAAGAGATTAAAGCCAGTTTGTGATCGAGAAGAATGGTAAAAATGTTCCACAGGCAGGATTCTCTCAGCAAGTTAGATAAGCACTTCAAAGGAAGGCGTGATTATATCTTCATGATAGCACTTTTCTCCAAAAGACATTTACTTTGAAAATTAACAACACTAATTTTCTTTCCAGATCTGGTCAGCTTAATTCCATTAGAAAATTTGGTAACTACTGCAGAAAAATTACTCCAGTGTCATAGTGTGTTTCAATATTCATAGTTTCACACAGAAAAAGTGCTTGGGAATATGACGCCATCTGCATAAATTATTTGATAGCATTGGACTAATTAGAAGATGTATGATGCACTTACCAATTTCCAGTTATGCTTCAGTTTTCTGTAGAAGTCGGGCCAGCAACAAAGGTAGAACCAGGCAGATCCTTGCACACCCTAGGCCTGTGATCACCAGTACTGCCTTTATATCAATAATATTTTAAAAGTATTTGCAGTAATCATTCTAGCATCATGAGTGGCTGCTATCTGCAGAGCAGCACATTGTAAACAAGGTTTTTAACCTACATGGAAGTAGAAGGACCTACTTCTGGACACTGGGAGGGGATGATATCTATTTCTCCGCTGCAATAAATGACATCTGGGAAATGTTATTGCTTTTCCTGTTTTTCTCCTTGGTAAAGAACAGAGAACCAGGAATCAAAACAGTTGAAAGGGGGGTAAAGATCATTAAATTCAGCAGATTCATGTACAGAACAAATAAAATTTGAATATTTTTGTATATCATGGGAAATGTCGAATCCTGGCGAGTCATTAGTTAAAGCATACTTTGGATGCAGAATAAGGAGCATAATCCTCTCTCTTCCCTCCTTCCAATCCTAAACTCATCTCTGGCAACAAAACTCACATTTCCCATCCTTGTAAAGCACTGCTGCTTTTAATCCCAGTTGAGGTGTAATTTGGAAAAAGGATCTCATAACGCACCTTACTCCCTCTCTCCTGACGCTCAGGGTTTGGCTGCTGGGGTTGTGGTATCCCAGCAGCTTTGGTTCCTGAATTATTTTCACACTGATACATGTAAAAGAGTAACTTGTTACATAATATTCACCAGCAAAGCCAAATGGGTTAATTTTCAGCTGACACACGAGCATGCTGGTTTGACCTGCTGAAGCCAGAGTACCTGTGTGCAGACAGCTTGGGGACCTCATTCACTCCCCCTGGCACATCTCTGGATAAATACTGGGAGCTGCAACAGCAAATGCTCATCCTCATGCTTACTTTTGAGCTCTGCATGCAGCTCAGCAGGCACCATTCCCTCAACTACTGCTCTGGTCTCCCCTCTTCAAGTGTTTTGTAGTGAAGTCACACAAGATGTTTCCTCAAATGCTTCATCATCCTTGGTAGAAAAGAAGCACCAAGTTCCCCATGCCTTGAGAACAACCCTCCCCTCTCTCTGCTCTTTCTCCTCTTAAATGCACATACATCTCTTGTAGGCCTGAAGGCAAAAGCTCTTAAAAGGAAAGAAAAGAAGATATTTTGCTGCCAAAAGGGATGAAACAATGGAAAACCATTGGAGCAGCTGGTCTCTGGTCCTGGAGCATCCATTACTGCTGTGGCTGGTGGCATTATTCTTCTTGTTCCCCTCTAGGTAGCGCCTGCACTAGGGCAATGGATGTTCCCTGGCATTGTACTCTGAGTTTGATGAAGTAGAAACCATCTTCGCTGTGGCAGGAACACTCCTTGCTACAAGCAAAACAATAGTTGTCATGCTCCCTCTTCCCTTCTTTGTGCTGTGCTTCATTTTGGTTTACATTTAAAGAAACCAAAACCAGTCTGTCGTTTCAGCAGTTTCCCCAAGCCCTTTGGATGTGCTATTTGTAACCCTGGCAAGTTCAGTGCAGGGTGTAGAGTTAGAAAAAGAACTCCTTGGATGTGAGTCTGGGGTATTTTTTTCCTCTCAGACCATGTAGATGACTTGTTAATACTGATGAGGCACGCAGCAAGTCAGAGGGAAGCCCCTTGCAGGCAGAGAGCCACCATTGCAGGAATGCGAGTCTGGCACGTGTTGCAGCACTTTTTGTTGGTCTGGTAAATAAAAAGCGGTGAAAACAGGAAAATCTGAATATTTTTAAAATGGCCTGTTAGGATCCCTACACTGTGGCTTACCTGCCCAGTTTAGGGCAAGAAACAAGAGTATTTGGTAAGTGCTGCACGCAGAGAGGGGCTGAGTGGCAGCAAATGTGCCCCCCACGTTCCACATGCATCTGGGAACAAGGCTGCAAGAAAGGGCTGAGAGACGGGCACGCGAGAAGAAACAGTGATTTAAAAGCTCTGCAGGTCAGAAACAGGGTAAAGTAACCACAGATTACTAAAACAGATGAAGATTTATAGAAATTGTCAAAGGAATGCTGTGCCCTTGGCAAGCGATGAGAAAAAAAAAACAACCCTGAAAGGTGGCTGAGCAAAAGCAGTTAAATTAAAACCATCTTTGTGACCGAGTCTGAGGAGGAAAACAGCTGGCAGGGGCTGCAGCGCCTCATGCAACCCAGGCTGGGGCGGCCTGGGAGCACCCCCAGTCCTTTGGATCCTGCTGGTGCATGGAGCCAGCCACAGTACAGGGTACAGCAAGGCATGGGCATGGAAAGGGGAGGCAAGAAAAAAAGGAGTTTTCTCAAGGTGTCCCAGCCATACCTCAGCTCTGCTCTGGAGGAAAAGGGCTAAAGCTGCAACTAATTTGGACACAGGGAAAAGTGTATCTTAGAGAATTTACAAGAATTGGATTTCAGGGAAGCTTTATTGAGAAGCATTCACTTTTAATAAATTATTAAGTGCTATTAAGAAATAGTATTGATAAATCATCCATAATTTATAAATAATTATGTAATACTCAATTTTTCTACAAACATAAGAATACACCCAGTTTCTTATACCAGGACCCCTTATTTCAGCGTTAATAAACTATCCAGAAATAGATAATTTCTCAGATCAGAGTGGGTTAAAGATGTCTCCACTGACCTACAAAAAGATGGATATTTAACTCAGATTGAGAAAAAACAGCAGGAATCAGATTTTGTTGAAGTAATTTGAAAGGAACCTTTGCTAGCAGTAGCCTCTTTGGAGGCATAAAAGGCATATTTCCTCATATTAGTGCATTCACCTTGTTTCTATAAGTGTTTAATGCAAGGTTGAAAAATTGGGAAGGAATGGAACAGCCAAAAAGCAGCTTTTCTTACAGGTGTATTAAAAAAAAAAAAAAAAAAGAGGCAGTAATCTACCATTTCTACATTCTTGTAGGCTAGAAAAAATAGAAAAAATATTAGTTCCACTCCTCAAATAAAGTAATTTTTGTCATCAATATACCCATTAGCTTCAAAGACAGGGTAGATGAGAAAAAGAGGATTGTCTATTCATGTGGTGGTGGAAATATGAACAGGATCTGCAATGGCTGGGGAAGGGAGAGTGGAAATCCCTTTAGCTCTGCTAGTAAATAAACCACTGTTTTATGCTTTGAAACTTATAGCTTCATTCTTTATTATTTCATATGGCTTGCCAGCTTTTATGTCACCCCCCAAAAATATATATATATATTTTAATTAATTGTCATTGAATTCTCATTCTGGTTACGCACAACTCAGTAGGCATTATTAGTTTGAAGAGTCTTTATTAATATAAAAAAGATGGTAATGAAACATTTGAGCTCCTGAAGTAAGCATAAAATAAAAGACAAACAAGTTTAATCTGTACTTCTCAAACGGGCATCACAAATACACTAAATACCAAATTTAAAATTAAAACTAAAATTGCTTGCTGGTTTCTGCCTATTGAGAACTTTGTTTCTTCAAAAAGCAAAACAGAACCAAAAATAGACCAAAGAAATTGAAACAAAAAAAATTCAAAAAACTGGACTGAAGACCAGTCCTTCAGCTACTGATTAACTTCATGCCAGTGAGCTGGCCTTTTTGCTCCAGATGTTGAAGCACTCTAAACCATATAGGTCCAGCTGCTGGATTTAAAGATCCATCTTTACATTGAAAAATCCCAACAGGGCTGTTCAGCCTCTGAGCACACCGGGGATGCTGTATCTCCACAGCTTGGCCTTGGCCATCACAGCAGGAAAACAAAGCTGCTGCATTGCTCATGCTAAGATGAAAAGAGGAAAAGATCAAGTTCACACAAACATTTCCTTTCTCAGCTCTCTAGACTTTATTTTTCCAGTTTAATTTACAGCAAGCCTTCCAAACACAGTGCAAGCCCAGAACATGCGGCAAATGTTCATTTCAGGTCCATTTTCCAGTAAGATGGAGCTGGTTTGTATTTGGGGCATGTGCTTTGATCCTCCTACTTGGAGTCACATGAAAAGTCAACTCAGTTCTTGTTTTTTGTCCACAAATTCGTGGGTATTCCCATCACTGCCATCGACACCTGCCCAGCAAGCCTGGAGAAGAGATGGGTGGCTTGTAATGTCTGTTAGGACTTTGTGCTCCTTGCTTAGACGGGCAGACGATCCTAGGAGATGTCGAGCAGCAGAGAACTGGTTGCACAGGTCTGTGCCGTGTCCTGAGCTGCTGTACATCACGACTTGATGTTTTGGGCAGGATTGTGTAGGAAAAAAATACCACTTTCAAAGGCTCTCAGTGACTAAAAGATGCTCACTGAAGGAAAAAGGTCTGTTGAAATTAAAAAGATCCTTGGCAGAAGACATAAAGAAGTTAAGTTCCTTCGAGATTCTCAAATTAATAACCTACTTAATTAGTAAGAGCTGCTAGCAGAGGGAGGCAGTCCACCGATTTATTTCAAGGAGGGCGTGGTGGAAACTCTCCTCCCAAACCTGGTGATCTGCCGTCTCAAATTAATTACTCGCAGCACTTTTCAGATCCCAACCCTCTTTCAAGAACAATCAGCGCCGTCTGTGGAAGTTTGTGCGGGTCTCTTTTGTGGCGCTGGGGGGCACCCGGGGAGCCGCGGTCCGGCG